>CM053580.1:72214644-72245291 GCA_028627135.1 Pseudochirops cupreus
CAAATGTTAAAAATATATGTCTATATATATATATATATGCTATTATTATTATTATTATTATTAACTACATCCAACTGGAACTTGAGATACACAGGCACTATGGTTGGGAGATCCATCCTGCCCTACCGAAAAGTGACATAGGAGAGAATAGACTGGGGGAGGGGGGACACACTGGGATGGCTGTTTTGGTGTGGTGGGTAGGGGAAAGAAGGGGAGAAAATATGTAACTCAAAATCTTGTGGAAATGAATGATGCAAACTAAAATAAAATTTAAAAAGAATTTGGATGCTATATCACTTGGTGCATATATGTTCAGTATTGATATTACTTCATTATCTATGGTACCTTTTAGTAAGATGTAGTTTCCTTCCTTATCTCTTTTAATTAGATCTATTTTTGTTTTTGCTTTGTCTGAGATTGGGATCGCTATCCCTGCTTTTTTTTTTACTCTAGCTGTAGCATACGCTACAGCCTTTTACCTTTAATCTTTGTATGTATCTCTCTACTTCAAATGTGTTTCTTGTAAACAACATATTGTAGGATTCTTGTTTTTAATCCACTCTGCTGTCTGCTTCTGTTTTATGGGAGAGTTCATCCCATTCACATTCACAGTTATGATTACTATGTATTTCCCTCCATCCTAGTTTTCCTGTTTATACTTTTTTCTTTCATTTCACCCTGTCCCTCCTCAACAGTGTTTTGCTTCTGATCACTGCCTCCCTCAATCTGTCCTCCCTTCTATCATCACCCTCTTCTCTTTTCTTTCCCATTTCCCCTTCTACTTCTGTAGAGGATAAGAAAAATTTCTATAGCCAACTAAGTGTGCATGTTACTCCTTCTTTGGGCCAGTACTGATGAGAGTAAAGTCCAAATAATGCTCACCCCCTCCCTTGTTTCCTTCTATTGTAATAGGTCTTTAGAGTCTCTACATGTGATGTAATTTGCTCTATTCTGCCTCTCCCTTTCCTCTTTTCCCAATACAATCCGTTTTTTATGCCTTAATTTTTTCTATATCATCATATCAAAGTCAATTTACACCCACATCCTTTGTCTATTTATACTCCTTCTAATTGCCCTAATAAGAGATACAATTCTCAAGAATTACAAGTATCATCTTCCCATGTAGGGATGTAAACAGTTTAACCTTATTGAATAATATGTGTTTTTTTCCTCTCGTTTACTTTTTTATGCTTCTCTTGAGTCTTGTATTTGAAGATTGAATTTTCTGTTCAGCTCTAGTCTTTTCATTAAAAAAGTTTAAAACTCCTCTAGTTCATTGAATATTTGTCTTCTCCCCTGAAAGATTATGCTCAGTTTTGCTGGGTAGTTGATTCTTGGTTGTAATCCAAACTCCTTTGCCTTCCAAAATATCACATTGCAAACCCTCTGATGCTTTAACATAGAAGCTGCTAAGTCCTGTGTAATTCTGACTGTGATGCCTTGATATTTGAATTGTTTCTTTCTGGCTGCTTGCAGTATTTTCTCCTTGACCTTACAGTTCTGAAATTTGGCTACAATATTCCTTAGAGTTTTCATTTTGGGATCTCTTTTAGTGGGTGATCAATGACTATTTTACCTTCTGGTTCTAGGATGTCAGGGCAGTTTTCCTTTATCATTTCTGGAAATATGCTGTTCCAGGTCTTTTTTTTTTGTCATGGTTTTCAGGTATTCCAATAATTCTCAAATTATCTCATGTGGATCTATTTTTCAGGTCAGTTGTTTTTCCAATGAGGTATTTTACATTTTCTTCTATTTTTCATTCTTTTTATTTTGACTGATTCTTGATGTCTCATAAAGTCATTAGCTTCCACTTGCCCAATTCTAATTTTTTAAGGAATTATTTACTTCAGTTAGCTTTTGTACCTCCTTTTCCATTTGGCCAACAGTATTTTTTAGTGAATTGTTTTCTTCAGTCTATTTTTGTCCTTCCTTTTCCAAGTTGTTGACTTTCTTTTGCATAACTCTCATTTCTTTCCCCAATTTTTCTTTTACCTCTCTTATCTGATTTTTAAAATAATTTTAGAGCTCTTCAAAGAAGGGTTTTTGGACCTGAGACCAATTCATATTCCCCTTTTGAGGGTTCACATTGTTGTCCCCTTCTGAGTTGTGTTTTGGTCTTCTTTGTCATCATAGTAGCTTTCTATGGTCCGGGCTCTTTTCTGTGTGTGTGTGTGTGTGTGTGTGTGTGTGTGTGTGTGTGTGTGTGTGTGTGTGTATTCAGCCTGTTTCATGAGTCATAAAGTTGAGCTCTGCTCCTGGGGCACAGGAGGCACTGTCCCAAGCATCTTTTGCTGGGTTCAGGGGCCTGGTCACTGACTTTTTGCACAGGGACTCTCAGGGTTCACAGTTTGCCCACTGCACTGAGTTGGCCCAGCCAACTCATGCCTGTTGTGCCAGGGTTCCAGGGCTAGAAGTTTGCCTTCTACACTAGGGCTGAAGGACTTATAGCTGGTCTTCTGTGCCACTATCCTGCAGAGCCAATACAGAGAGGTTTCAGTTGCTGATCTGTGCTGTGGCTAAGAGCCTCCTACTGGCTTGCCCAGACACCATCTGAGCTGAGCTGTGCTCCCCTTTGACCCAAGTGAGACAGACCTTTCCTGATGTCCTTCTAAGTTATTTTAAGTTTAAAAATTGTTCCATTCAATCTTTTTGTAGGTTCTGCCACTCCAGAATTTATGTTGTTCCTGAAGGAAACTGGGGAGAACTCAAGCAACTTTCTGGCTTCTTTCCACCATCTTGGCTCCACTCCCCGGATTGTACCTTTTCTTCATGCTTATTTAGCTGCTCCCCCACCCAACCCCCACCTTTTCTTTTAGCTTGTGAGAAAGCTATCGCTCCGAAGTATGCAAGTGGAGGTAGAGTAGAGTGGGAAGGTAGAGAGTTTCCACCATGTTCTTATTAAGGTAATGAAGTGGTAAAAAGAGATAATCGTGTTAAAGCATCTCAAGTTTTCCCCAGCAAATGAGACTTATGCACTTAATTGTCAGAAAAGAGAAAGAGGACTGAAGAAATAGAAGATAAGGAGTAAAAGGAGAGTGGGAATAAAAGCAATAAGGCACTGCTAATCACAGTAATGAAAATTTTCCATAATACCTTCCACATTGTAATAAAAGTTTTATAATGCCATAAAATATTAACAGATTCATTATACAAGCACCAGGCTTATTCCTGGTGCTTTGTAAAATGCTAGAGCAACTCACCATGTATTCAAAAACAAAAGTCAGGGTCTCTTTGGTGTGGATAATGTCATGCAGGAGCACAATATTGGCATGCTTCAAACCCTTCAGGAGGGAGGCTAAAGAAATTAAAAAATAAAATCAATCCATTGATAATAAAACTAATGCTTTGAAAATTTCTTAAAATAGGTTCAATTTAATATCTTTCACTATCTCTTTTAGCTGTTTGAGAAAGTCCCTTTTTCTGGGAAATAGTGCTTATAATAGCAAAGAACTGTATCATTATTTTGTACAGGGTAAATCAATAAAAGTTTGCTTTTCTTAGAGGCTGCATTGGTTGCATTAGGCTCAAATAATAATGTACTTCCATCTACTCAATCAATTTCATCCTAGTATTCAAAGAACTTTGCAAATTTCATCCTTTGGGAGCACAATCATCCCTGCCACAGAAATGAAAGCATTGAAAGAGTAAAATGACAATTCCAAATTTACTAACTAAGGCAGTGGTGAAACTGGGAATTACTCGAATCCTCCACCCTCTAAAACAGGAGTTTTTAACCCTTTTTGTGCCATGGACTACTCTAGCAAGCTGGTAAAACCTAGAGGGCCCTTCTCAGAATAATCTTTTTCAGCACATAAAATAAAATACATAGGGATATGAAGAAAGCCAATTATCTTGAAATAAAAATGCATTTTTTTTCTCATTCAGGTTCACAGGTCCCCTAAAATCTGTCACAGATAGGGCTCATGGGTGTCAGGTTAAGGACTGAAATCTACACCTTCTCCATATTTCCTTCCTTTTTCTTGGAATGGTCTTTAGTTCCAGGTATAACTGGAGGACAGGACGGATCAGAGCAAGGAATGGAGCATCTGTGACACAGAGTAGAATGCCTATCTAAGGGACAGATTTCTTGAAGGGAATATCGCACCAACAGGCAATTATTTGTGGGGAGAAAGGAGGTCATGTATCCGTCCCCCAAATTTTTGTAAGGCGAAAGAAGTAATCCTGATATAGAGAAATCACAGAAGAGGAATATGCAATAAATGTTCCCTTCCCTTCTCCTACCTCCCCTCTGCAAACCCATGTATTTTATTTTATACATTTAAAAACACTTTTCAGAGGAGTAGACTCCTACTTGATCCCTGCCTCGAGTCTCTCCTCTTTCCATCCATACAACCACAAAAGTGACATTCGTAAAGAACAGGGCTTACTTGTCACTCTCCTACTCAAATAAATTCCAGTGTTTTCCTATTACCTCCAGGATTTAATATAAACTCCTCTTCACTAGGATATGCCTGATCCTCACCATAGCTGCTGGTTCTTTCCCCCCAATCACCTACTATCTATTTTGTTTATGACTCTATATGTACATATTGTCTTCCCCTAGCTGGACTATAAGCTTCTTGAGGGCAGGGACTATTTTCAATTGTTTTTGTTTTTGTATCCTCAGCACCTGGCACAATGTCTGGTACCTAGAAGTGTGAGTCCCTCAAAGATGCCTACACAGATATTTTGTGAATCTACAGTCACTCAAAACCATAAATCATGAGCCTCTACCTATAGGTTCACCTTTAGTCAACCAGAGGGCATAATTAGTTCCAAAGAAAGGCATTTCATAATATGGCAGAGTAAGAAAAGTAGCAAGAAAATACTTCCTCCCAAGTAGGACCCACTTTTCCGCAAATATCATGCTATTAATAGGGAACTTACATAGAGAGACATACACTAAGAGAACATTTGTGACCAGGATATGCACATACAGCACGAATTTGGAAGGGCACTTCTGACCTCTGATGCTAGATAGCTGCTGATTTCTTCTCACAATGTCATCATGCTACTTTACACCAGTACTGTTCTCCATTGGTCTTCACTGGATCCTGTTCTACTGGACACAGTTCTGCCATTGGATGCTACTCTACTGGACAATTAGCCCCCACTGGTTATTGACTACCTGGACTTTGGATATATAATTTCTCCTGGATGTCACTCTGCACACAAGTTGCTGAACACACAGTCTCTGCCACATTCTGTTCCATTGGACAAGTAGTCTCCACCGGCCACTGAAAGACATGGCCCCATGGACAAAGTATTTTGGAGCCTCTTGGCTTTCAGCTTTTAGCTGTAGCTGGTCTTTAGATATAGACCTATTTCCACCATGCTCTTCAAAAATCAAATTAGAAGTTTTTTTTAATGACTCAAACTATGGACCATGAAGGTCCTCATGGACAAAATTATACTTGGATTATTTTCCAGTCTTATTTCCTTCATGATCTTGGCTAAGAGGCCTATTATATCCAGAAGTGCCATATGAGAAATTCCCGGATTCTGAAGTATATGTCAGAGATTTTATACTTAAAATTTCCCTCCCTCTTTGCTCCGCAATCTATATTTCTTCATCTATAACCATCCCTAGGATCCAGAGACTAGTTATTCTAACTTTACTCATTAAGACATAAGCTGCTCAAACCAGAAAGATAGGCAATGATTCAAGGTGAGTCTGTTGCAGGGGGTGGGGAAGGGAGGTGAAAGACTGGTATTAAAAAGGACTGAGACAAATAACACACAGTCATCTCTTCCAGACACACTTGGCTCAGTTCTAGTTCCCCTTCTCTTTTCTCTCTATATTTTTTTCACTATGTGACTTCATCAGCTCTGACGAGTTCAATTATCATTTCTAAACAGATGCTTCCCAGACCTATATATCCAACCCTAGTCTCTCCTGAATTCCAGCCCCACAACCCTGGCTTCCTATTAGACATTTCAAACTAGATGTCCCATAAGCTTCACAAACCCCACCTGTCCAAAGCAGACATCACCTCCTCCCCATCCAATCCACCACTCTTCTGACTTCTGTTACTATTAAGGGTACCACTATCCTCTTAGTCACACAGATTTACACCATCAGTGATGTCTTTGATCTCTCACCATCCCTTATCTCACACGTCCAAACTGTTGCCAAAGCTAGTCATTTTTTTCTCCACAATATCTGTTGGGGGTTATCCTTCTCCCTTGCCTCCAAGTGGGGGAAAGATGTTCCTTCTTAACTCTGCCACAAAATGAGCAATTTCTCCCAAATCTCTCTCTTCCTCCTTACCATGAGAGGAAGATAAACTAAGCAGAAAATTTATTTTCTGCTCCTGCCATCAAAAACATCCACCACAAGACACTGTACAGCCAATGAACTGCATAATCTCTTCACCATTTTGTGTCCCACCCCCTCCATCAATGGATTGTCTGTTTCCTTTCATATAAAAGAAATTTTCAGCCACTAACCCTGGTTACATAAGCAAACATAGCTCTATGAATAGAGGTAAAAGAAATTAATTAGTCTAGGAAAAGCAGGAGATGCACCCAGCTTCTAGTGATACATCTAAAGTGACAGTGGAGTAATGATTTCTCCTTCAGGACACCTCAAACTTTTTTGGTCATCTTGAAATCATATTTAGCCAGCTCAAAATTGGTTGTAAATAAAGATATTTATAATGTTTACACATAGTATTGTTAATATGGAAATATTGTTAAAAGACACAAATGAGGAACCTAAAGTGAATTAAAAAATCAAAGTTCTCTAACCTGGGATGGAGGCTGGGAAGGAGGGAGGAAGAGAGTGGTTTCTGAGGGTACCACATTGGTCTCTGTTTGGATTCTTTATTGATACTTTTCTGAAACTCCCCATTTTTCCCCTTCCAGCAGCAACTCCAGTCAGTGGGTGGGTACATTTACAGAGTGAGGGTCTCCCTTCAGCCTGCTCACTCATTAATTGCCATTATATCCACCATCTCTACTCTGCATCCCCTGTACAGATTGGTACAGAAGGTACAGATTGCATAACTGAGTTTAGAGGCCATATAGGAAAATAGGGGTTTCATAGGAGGAAGAATGGTACATGGAAGTATAAGAACGTAAGAATAATATTGAGGGGAAAGAGAAGAGGAAATCACAGAATCTGTAGAATGATTAAAGAAACAGTTAAAGATATATTTGAGGGGCTAAGATCAGAATGGGAGAGGTAGCTAAGGAGGGGAAGAAGTGATGATTCTGAGATTTCTGAAGCAGTCTACTTATTCAAGTCACTACTCTTCATGTCTCTCAGATCCCTCCCTTTATCTCTATTTCCTTTACCATTACCCTCCTCGTCCCTA
Organism: Pseudochirops cupreus; assembly: GCA_028627135.1. NCBI lineage: Eukaryota > Metazoa > Chordata > Mammalia > Diprotodontia > Pseudocheiridae > Pseudochirops > Pseudochirops cupreus. The sequence continues at coordinate 72,221,964 of CM053580.1, forward strand.
CATCTCACTAGGTTTATTATAATAGTCTCCCAAATAGTGTCTCTGCTTCTACCCTTCCCTTTCTAATCTGGCTCTAGTGTATAGAATCAGTTAATCAGGCAATAAATATTTATTAATCACCTACTACGTGCAAGGCATTGTACTAAGGAAGGAAAGAAGGAAGGAAGGAAGGAAGGAAGGAAGGAAGGAAGGAAGGAAGGAAGGAATACAATCCCTGCTCTCAAGGAACTTACCATCTAATAGGAGAAGACAAAAACACAGAAGGAAGGTGAAAAGGGAGATGGGAAGTACTTGATGTAGGGGCATGGTGGAGAGTCAATAAAAGAAGTCCCAAGACAGTGTAGCCAGGCAACAAACAAGGAGATTTCTGAGCTGAAATATGGCTTTTGTCATATTAATTCTCAACTCAAAAGCCTTTATTTTTACCCAAAGTCTAAACTCCTCAGTTTAGCATTCAAGGCTCTCTAATAACTGGTCCTACCCTAGTCTTTCCAGCCATACTTCCCCCTACTCAACTATACAATTTTTTAACTCCATTAATTCATTTAAACATTGACTAGTTGTATATGTAGAGTATGCTATCTCCTCAAAAAAGTCACAAAATTCCTACTTCTGAGCATTTGATACATTATTTCCTCCCATTCTTCAGTCCTTTATCCATTTTATCCAAATCCTACTCATTCCTCAAAGTTCTAATCCGACTTACCCCATTAAGCCTTTCCTACACATCCAGACTACAATGAATTCTCTCCTTTAAATGCAGCCTATAATGCTTTGTGACATGTCTAATAGGAGTATATTGCATTGTTAATTAACTTTTCACTTGTTCATATCTTAAGAAAGTAAGTTCATTGTAGTACAGTAAGAGTTCCTAAAATATTTTACATTCTAAGTACTTATTATATGCTCATTAATGAGTGAATGAAAAAAAAAGATTTAGGGGTCTCTGTTAATAAAGCTTGGTAAAAAAAAAACCTGTTGAGATAGTTCTCATGAGGTAAATCTATTTTTATTAAAATGTAGTCTGCTCGAGGACAGGTACTATTTTTGCATTTTCTTTGTATCCCAACAATGTTGGGACACGGTGGCACAAAACCTGGCACAAAACAAAAGCACTTAATAAATGCTTATTGATTATCAGTAACAGTCAATATCTCCTAGTTAATATATTCATGAGATGAGCTAAAAGAAGATTACTAAAAAAAATCACTTTCAAAGCTGAAATGTCTAAGACAGAAAATAACTGATTTGATATACAAAGAAGCATATGTGAAATCCTTTCCCAGTTTTCTAGAAAATGCATATTAGTGTTAAGGTAGTTCTCCCAACACTTTATATTGTAATGTAATGAGCATTGAAATAATGAATGAGTAGGAAGACTAGGAGCTCCAGTCCTGGCTTGACCACCCACTCATTATGTGACTTTGGGCAAATCATTTCACCCCCATGATCATCAGTTTCTTCCTCCATCAAGTGAAGATAATATCCATTAGCACAGTAGGAGAGAGAAGTGCAATGGGATTTGGGGCAGTAGAGAATATGGATGTGGATGACTGCCCTAAGAGTTTCACCATCCTGAATTCAATGTTCATAACTGAAGTGAAACCAGAAGATCTCAGGACTTCCATTCCAGGTGGCTGGATCCAGGATATTTAAGGGAATTATGTTGGTGTATTCTTATGAACCTGGTAAAGGTAATCTATGGGTTAGAAAGAGTTATGTGCCAGGATAGAGTGAGGGAAGAGCTAAATTAAGTCTGTAGATTAGTCCCTTGTGTAGCATTTGTATTCTATTCATTGCCCTCCCTTTGGGAATGGCATCAAGGGAATTATGTCTGTATCTCTGAGGTGCTACGTGTCCCTCTTTCTGCGGCCATGATGTTTCATTTCTCCCTACCCCGCTCCCAACAGTACATCTGTACCTAGGAGAAAGGACTATGAAGACACGTTAAATTTTGAGTTTCTGAGAGAATATCCCCCTTCCCTAAAGGCCTATCAGGCCCTGAGCATAAAAGACCAGAGATAACTATGTCACAGGGTTGTTGTGAAGTTATGTGATAAATGTACATAAGACATTTTTGTAGCCATCAAATACTACACAAAAATATAAGCTATTAAGGTTAAAGATTTGATTTGGGAAGGCAAGCTAGAATGTAGCATCTTATTGAACCCAAACCTTTCTTTTAATGGCACTTAAGTTCTAAATTTTCTATTCCAGACACTATAAGGTCCGGATTGGGCCAGAAGCGGAGAAAAACCATTTTTGCCCATGCATCCCTTCAACGGATAGTCTTCCACAAGCCAGAAATCTCTGTAACAACTAGATCCCCTTACAATCTATTTCTTCCCAGGTATTTCCCCTTTCCATTCAACCATTCAACACACCAATTTAAAGCAATCATTTATTATATTTGTTTCCTACACAAGGGCCTTGGTGCAACCTAATTTTTCAGTAGACTGAAATAAATCAATCAAGGAGCATTTTTTAAGTTCCCATTATGTACCAGGCACTGTAGTAGGTGCTGGGAATACAAAATGAATGGGGGAGATCAAAACTGAAATAATCTTTGCCTTCAAATAGCTTACATTCTATCAAAGAAACAACATGTATACATATAAATAAATACAAAATATTTATTGAGCAAATACTAGGCCAAAGAGAAGGGAAGGTACCAACAGCAGATGGGGAGCAGGGGGAAAAAGTGAGATACAGGAGGTAGTATTTAAGTTGAGTTTTGAAGAACAGAGATTCCTAAGGGGTGGAAGTGAGGAGGGAGTGCATTACAGGCATAGGAAACAGCTTGTGCAAAGCCGTGGGCTGAAAGGGGATCAGAATGGCACAGGTGGGGGCTTCTTTTTTTTTTTCCATCCAATTCCTGCCTTTAAAACACTGTTCAAAATTCACTGCCTGAACAAAACCTTGCCAGAAATGAGCTGGCTTGGATCACTTCAATCACTTTAGTAACCCCATGCAATCATTACCTAGCTTTCTAGAGCTGGAACTGCTTATCAGAGGACTTGCTTCTAATGAAGACAATCCTACTGACTTTTCATTTCTCTCCCTCATTTGATTAGGAACATTTCAAGAGCAGGAACCATGCCCACAGTTGCTTTGTCAACTCCCCCCTCATTGCTAAAACAGTCCTCTGAACACAGGGGACCTTTAATAAATGCTACTTAATGAGCAGTTGAGAATTCACATGGAGCAGCAGATGAGAACCCCAAAACCACAAGCCCTCTCTAAGTGCATCATCAGTATGCTGGGTTACTTTATGGAACCACAGAGGGGCTGGGGTATGTGGGGACTGATCCCTGTGCAAGGACGACATGTTTTTGTGTCTCTCAGTTTCAAGGCTAACTCATAAACTTTCACAACGGGACATATGGTGGCCTGCAGAGTCACAATCTGAGGGCTGAGAAAATCAAATCATCCATGAAGAAGAAAAACCCTTAAAGTTTGAGCAGCCTAGTTCCTATGCAACTGCCACTTCCCCTGGACCCTTATACTAAGATGATGACCAGGGCACACACAGAGCCAGGACAGAACATTTAAAAAAAATTTAAAAACCATGTGCTCTCCCCACCAGTGAAAGTTTGAACAATATTTTAGCCTCTAAAAAGAGTAGATGTAATTGTGTGTTTACTGCTCAACAGAGATTTGGGACTTTCATATGAAAATGAACCTTGATTTATTATGAAATATTTATCTACCTTCTGTAGAGAGTAGAATTTTTTGGTGTTAAGAGATAGATTTGTTTTTTAAAAATTTTGAAGTGTCCTTCATGGTGTCCTTCCCACATGAAGTAACCTTAAGTGACCTACCTCTAGGCCTGGCCCTCTAGGTGCAGATGATACACATATATGCCATCTACTTCTTTCTTTTGTCAAAGTGCTTATGTGGGGATCTTTAGAGAGAATATTGTTATTCATGACATTCTAAAATATTGTGGTCATTTATGGTCATGAGGATGTCTTGGGTATCAAAGTGAATGCCAGAGAAAACCATTGAATGCAAGAGATCAAAAGAGATTTCTAGGGCATGAGCTTCACCTCTTTTAGGCAGGTTCAGGGAGGGGGGAAGGTTTTTCTTTTCTCCTTCTACATTGCCAATAAAATGTTCAGAGTAGTCAACTGATTTTCCACTAAAGTTACATTGGACTTAGAATCTTTTAGTTTTCCCTTTCAGAAACTTTCCATTATTAGTCAAGGGACATCATTTGTGACTGTAATGCAGAAAGGATTTAGTTGTTGGAAACAATAAATGTAGTCAATTCTCTATTTTTCCAGTGGGAGTTAAATAATAAAAGCTTCAAGGACTATAAAGTGGAGTTCCTCTGAGGTATCACAAATCAAAATAATGAAGACTATGCATGCCAACCAGAAAAAAATTGCAGTTACATATAAAGAAATAAATATTTAAAATCTTAATTTGTTCACATTTTAGCCTCAATTATGCTACCCTTCTAAATTTATCTCATCTTATATAGGTCTGATATGCATTCTGTGTATGTATGTATGTACATGATACATACATGAACATGCATCATTATTATTTATATTGCTAGAGATTTAGTCTTATCTAACCCAAAATTTAGAGGTAGAAGGGGGTCCAGAATCCCATCAAACCTCCCATTTTATAGGTGAGAAAAATGAGACCTGAAGAAGTTAAATGATTTATTCATAGTTGCACAGAGAGCAAGTAACACAATCAAGATTCGAACCCAGGATCTCTGGGTCCTTTCCACTATGTTCCTCTGTCATAGGTTCTATTTTGGATTCAATCAGTGATTCAATTCATTCTATGACCTTGGCTAAGTTCTTTAGCCTTTTTTTTTTTTGGCTTAGTTTTGCCCTACACAGATTGGAAACAATTTAAGGCTTTAGACCAGAGAATATTGACAAAGATCATTGATGGAAACTCCTTTTCATTTTCAAACCCATTCTTATTGTTACCATGGAACAGAATCAGAATCAATGTTTTTGTGATATGGGGAGCTGGCTTCTCTGTAAGATTTATCTTCCCCCTTTTGTGGCTTACTTCTGGTATTTTATCTATTGTCTTGTTTTTCATTTTTAAACAGGGTTTCTTGGGAAATAAGATATACAGGCAATGGAGTATAGAAATCTATCTTGCCCTAAAGGAAAAGAGAAAGGAAGGGGATTAGAGAAGGGGTGGGGTGTTAGAAGGGAGGGCAGATGCGGGGAAGAGGTCGTCAGAATGCATGCTATCTTGGGCGGTGGGAGGAGGGGAGAAAGGGAGAGAAATCTTGGAACTCGAAATCTTGTGGAAGTGAATGTGGAAAACTAAAAAATAAATTAAATCAATAAATCAATAAAGTGGGTGCTAAGAGAAATACTTGAGTTAAGCATTTCCAAATTTAATAAGCAAGAGGTTATCCAATTCCTGATTCTTCCCAAAAAAAGAAATGGATCCAATTCACTACAAATACTATGTGGATGTTACTTTGAACAACTAAAAAAGGTTGATCATCATAGTGATATCTTTAAAATAATACACACCTTGAAAGTCTGACCCCAAAAGTCAACTAATGATGTAATCAGGCAACTAACTCTACACAACTAGCTGGCGATCTTCATTATTCATGTGTGAATTACTCACAGCAAATCTAAAATCCCTGATAGGCATCCTCCTGGGTCACCTTTCCCCAATGTCAACTGATTTAATATTGTTTACTTAGGCTAATATTAAAATTAATAATTGGGAGAATAGATCTTTTAGTTTAAAAAAAAGGCCCAACATATATTTGCTACCAAAATCATTTATATTTGGCTCTGGGACAATCTGTGGTTTTGAATCATTTGGGCCACTAGTCTTTTCCATTAGCACAGATAATGCTGTATAGGGAATTGACCATTATTACTCCTCCTAGTGTTAACTGTACCCTAAAATCAAATGAAAACTTAAATATTAACTTAAGTGACCAACCTAATAAAATGATATATATGCTGTGCCAATATACGAAGACCCCATAAATGGAGTAAAATCCTACTCAATAAATTTCTGGCTGCCATGGTAAAAGAACAGCTAAGCTGTTCAGGAAAATTCCTGCTTAAGGCTTTTAAAGAGGGTACATAACTCTTTGAATTTTCTGCTTAGAAATTATGCCTTCCACGGGTTAGAGAAAATGCATGTTGTATTTTCTGCTGGCCTCTTTATGCTAGTGACCCTGGATTTCAGGTAATGAACCACAGCTGTACTTGCTTTCAGTTCCCAGCCCTTCTCATTTAACCTCCTGCTTGTCTGATCTCACAACCTTTTAGGAAAAATGGGGCAATGCCAAAATTTTTAAATGAGGCCTCATATCTTTTCAAGGAGGAATGCTTTACTTAATTAGGGCGCTCCTTCTTTGTAATATAGCTTGTTATGCTGATGATCACTTCAAATTCAGTCCTTCTAGGATCTGTAATATCACCAAAGATGGCATTCCTTCCACCAATGAAGACTGTAATCCCTATTGGTCTTCCAGAGTTGTTATAGCATAAAAAAAAATCACCCTGCAGCCAATCTATAGATGAGTCTCTTGGAATTCTTCTATGCTGGTTCTTAGGCAATAGACAGTCCGTCATTAGTCCAGACTCAGAGTGTTTGCAGCTGGGTAGGACGTGTCAAAGCTTATGCTCTGTTGGCATCATATTCAAGAATGAAGGGTCACCCTCATGCTATAATGAGGATTCAGAGTAGGACGTTAGTGGAAGTTAGCAACTGTAATTGGGAGAGATTTGCAGTTTCACATTCAATCCTTTGGTTCTAATCTACTTTATACATGAAAATATTCAGTTTTGTATTTTCTGGGCAAGTCATTTAACTTCTCAGGCCTCAGTTTTCTTATCTATAAAACAGGAATAATAACACTTACCTCACAGGGTTGTTGTGAAAACCAAATTACACACACATACACACACACACACACACACACACACGCACGCACGCACGCACGCACGCGAACACACACAGTGCCTTCTAAGCCTTAAAGAATTACATAAATGTTAGCTATACTTCTCATTATAAAAACGAAGTTTTAAAAATGAAAAAGTAACTTATACTGGTAGAAACAAGTATTTCAAAGCGTCCACTTGACTCCTACAAACCTTAATGTGTCACGTTTCCTTGTGAATTCTAAACTGACACAGAGCAAAGACACTCAACAAAGTAAACAACAGTAATTCAAATTTCCGTCGCGCTTTCAAGCTGACAATTTTCTTCCCAAAACTCTTGTCAGCGCTTGCCACGTAGCACACAGCTAATAATTGGTTCAATAATTTGATAATTAGCTAATAATTAAGTTTTCCTGGGGTCTGACCATGTCGCTCCCTTGCCCAGTACACCACGGTGGTCTTTTATTGATTCTAGAATCAAATATAACCTTCCATTTGGCATTATTCACAACCAAGCCCCCACCTATCTTTCCAGTCTTATTCTGTATGTTACTCCCCTTCTTATACTTTACAATGCAGCCAAAGTGGCCTTTTTGCCATTTCTCTTTTTTTTTTTTTTGTCTTTCTGGAGGGTGGAAGGCAGGGCAATTGGGGTTAAGTGACTTGCCCAAGGTCACACAGATAGTATGTGTCAAGCGTGTGAGGCCAGATTTGAATTCAGGTCCTCCTGACTCCAGTGTTCTATTCACTGTGCCACCTAGTTGTCCCCTTCTTGCTATTTCTCACAACTTTCCCATCTCCATACCTTTATGTAGCTGTTCCCCAATCCTGGCTCCTCACCTCCACCTCTCAGTCCCTTGTTTTCTTCAAAACCTAGCTCAAGTATCCTTTTCTAGACAAAAGCTTTTCTGATACCCCAGCTGCTAGTGCCCTCATCCCTCAAAAAAAAATTACCCTTCATTTATTTTCTATATATTTATATACGTATATTTTTTTTCTTCCTTGATAGAATACAAGTCCTCTGAGGACAGAGATTGTTTCATCTTTTTTGTTTGGATCTTTAGCATCTAGCAGGTAGAAAAGCAGAGTCAGCTAGATGGCACAGTAGATAGAAGACTGGATCTGGAGTTAGGAAGATCTGAATTCAAATCCCATCTCAGAAACTTACTAGCTATGTGACCCTGGGCAAGTCACTTGACCTATGCTACAGTTTCCCTGTCTGTAAAGCAGGGATTATAATAGCACCTACTTTCCAGAGTTGTTGTCAAGATTAATGAGATAATATTTCTAAAGACTTTGCAAACCTTAAATGCTAGCTAATATTACTAGCACAGTGATTGGCACAATGCTGGTATTCAGTCATTGGTTGAGTGAGTGCCTGGGCAACTCACTTAACTTTTCAATGCCCCATGTAACTTTAAGTTATAGACAAGCTGTACAATAATTTCAGGTTTACCATGGTAGTGGAGGGGGAGGGGGTTCCTCACCAGGTAGTCACAGGTCCCAATCCTCTACCCACCCCCCAAAACCAAAAGATTTCATCAAAATTGACTATATTTTAGGTATTCTTTTTGGAGGGGAAAAGGCAGGGGAATTGGGGTTAAGTGACTTGCCTAAGGTCACATGGATAGTAAGTGTTAAATGTCTGAGGCTGGATTTGAACTCCGGTCCTCCTGACTCCAGGGCCGGTGCTCTATTCACTACACCACCAAGTCACCCTATTTTAGGTACTCTTAAAGGATTTAGAAAAAGGCATCAAATTTGACAGCCAACCAGAAAGGTGCTGGAGGCAGCTTGATTTGCTTCACAAGCAAACACATTAAGTCTTTAATACCTCAGATATGAGGTGCTATTTGGGCTTAATAAATTGTTTTGTTGATCATCCAGATTTAAGAAAAGCATGGAGAAAATGTTAATAATGCAGATGAAACTTACAAATGTGTCTTCCTATATGGGTTGGCCAACATTCAACAGTACACCCCTGCTACAAATTCACTTTCTAAATCATTTTACTCATGTGTTTCTTTGCACAGGGTTTAAACCAAAAGAGGGGAATGGGGAGTGGAGAGAGAGTAGAGACAGTGATGATTCCATGGCAGCCTTGTCTCTGTGGGCTCCAACTGAAAGGACACCAAGACCATTATCAATTTTACTTCCTCTCCAAACGGGAATCAAAGTGTTAATATGGGTTGTATCCATAAATAGAGTGCATTTATTTTTGTTCATTTATTTTCAGCACATCAATAACATCTTGGTAATGGGTTTTTTTTAAAAAAAATTATGAATCATCATTTGTCTCAGTGGCAAACAACCTATCACCAGAGGAAAACAGAAAGGAGGAAGGAAGCTAGAAGCACAAACTTGAAAATATTGATTTGTTTCCTCCCAAAGAGCTTTGTAAGAGCTATCCAGATAATACATAGTGGGAGGTGGCAAGTGTAATTATCCTTAGACACAACTCACAGTGAGAGGCAGAATGGCTGGAAATCTAGTTATACAATTAAAAGTTGGGACTACAAAGGTATCTTTCTACATTTACAAATTAGATGATGGATTAAAAAGTAAACATCTATGTCACCCACCTCATTGTTTCCAAATACAGTACACACACACACACACACACACACACACACACACACACACACACACACACACCTGGCAACAATAAACAAAACATGAATGACTTAACTTTCATTATTACATATATTTTCTAATGTCATAAAAAAAGGGCATACTGCCTAGTACCATGTCAGGCATATAATACATGTTCAATGAATACTTGATCTGGATAGTATTGGTGAAGAGATGCAATCTTTCGGTACCTTATTTTCCTTATTCACAATCAATAAAATACAATATAAAAACAATACATCTTATCCAAGAAGGTTGATGAGGGTCAAGGGGGTGGGGGAAATGAAGTATAAAGTAACTTTGGAAATACTGAAGATGAGATTTTAAATAGCATTGTTATTAAATGGACTTAATAGAATTTTGACATCATAAAACTTCAGAATTGAAGTCCTTCTGATAAATATGTTGCATTCCTTACCTTCTCGGATGGCTGTGAAAGGTACCCCTTCTTCAGTATTCATGCTGATAACTTTTAAAGCCACAAGTTGACCATTTATCCTGCAACAGGGGGAAGGAGAGGCATACGCTTATTCAGATGGTCATCAGCAAAACCTTTGATGGAAAAGAAAGTTATTCCCAAACCTCAGGCTTGATCCCAAGTGATTGCTACAGTCTTGGAACCGCTTTCCAATTTGGAGCATCTATGGTTCTGAGCATTCCAAGTTTTTCTCAAAGTTGTTTAAACCTATCCTACATCTATGCAGTACAATTAAACCTACCTGTTCCTGGAACTCCTTTATTTCATAAAAGTACATAACTAACACAAGGACTAATGAAAAACAATGTGATATTAAGCCATAGATCACATTTTTACATTAAATATTTTAATTAATGTTTTACCAAAATATGAACTTATGTTTTCCTTATTTTAAAGGCTTTAAAAAAATACCCATCTTGGGGGAAACTATATTATCAACAAATCAACTAGAATTTAAAATCTCTTACGGCTTTTCATATGTATACACAACAAAGTTATCTTACAAAAAATAGCACCTAGTTCCTAGGTAGAGGAAATTGTACTCTATGGTCTTTTTATAGAAGCACAAAACACTCAAACTGACTCAGGTTATATCTACATATGCAAAACAAAACAATGAAGTAAATATGTGAAAGATTCCATCAAGACAATCTATTACTGTGATTAGAAATAGAGATTTAAGAGCCCCAGATTTGTGGACCAAGGACCTGTGTGATCTTGGCCAAACCAAGATTTACTTCTCTGGGGTCTCAGTTTCCTTATATGTAAAATAATGGTATTAGACTAAACAGATGACCCCTTAGGGTCCTTCTAGGTCAAAATCTCTATTCTTCTGATCCCACAGCTCCTGCTAATACCAACTTACCCTCCTATCCAGAAATAGCAAACCAAGATCCTAGTGCCGAAGGAAATCCACATATTCTATATAACTACATTTTTGTCTAAGAAAGTTCAGGTTGGTAAAAAAAAATATTTCACTGGGTAGATTTGGGTGGAGGAGGCATCGCATAGATTTCTGTTTCTCTGACATACTATTCTTCATTCCAAAAAAGGACCTGAGGACTTTGGGTAAAAGTTCTTTAAACAATAAACATGAAACTCTCAAGCACAACATTCTGATCAGATCCTAAATAAAGTGATTCTGGAGCCAACCACTTGGCTTACTTTGCTGCTGCACCCGATTTCATCAAGACAGTTACTCACCGGCTGATCCCCTTGTAGACTGTGGCATAAGTGCCTTCACCTAACTTTTCCAAATTCAAGTATGATGAGGCAGCTCCAAAAGGAAGGCTCTTCCTCTGGGAAACGAAGGGAAAGACACTGAAATACTTCTGACATTTCCACAGGGAAATTAGATAGCAATTGCCCACCTGAGCTTTTGGGAATGCCCCGTAATTGTCCTACAAGTAATGACCAACATCCCTTGACAAAACTACACTAAATTCACTGGGATCAACTCAGCTGCTCACTCACCCATGGAAAACCTTGTTCAAGGTCCTTTTCTTGGAAAGAATCACTGTTGCTCCTTGGCCTTTTACTTCCAAACTTCCGGGCCTGGGATGCATGTGATCCCTTGGGGTGCAGTGAAACCATGGAGCGTGATGCTTCTCTTAGGTCTGTTAACTGAAGGGAGCACAGAGAAAGAAAATGAAGACAAGGCAAGATTCCAGAGGTGATGACATTTTCCTTCCCTTGGCTTGTCTGACTTTTCACTTCCGGTGCCTGGGAGAGCCTCCTCAAAGCTTAACCTTTCCTGACAGCCAGATTCCTAAAAGCCTATGATGACAGCTGCCAAAACACCAAAGCTTTTATTGAAGGAACAGCCTCCATTTAAAAATACATCCTTGGCACTTAAGGTCATCTCAGATACAATGACGGATGCCTTCCCTATTTCACTCTCTCCTTAACCAAACTGACCAGTCACGCCTACTCAATCCTTCTAGCATGGAAATGACTAAATTCAGATGCCCACCAGATAGTGAATAATCAATATTTCTCATTCTCACTCAAATTCTAATTCACCAACTGCTGCAGCTCTCTGACTTTCTCTTTCTGGAACCTGATATTGCAATACACTAGCTCAGAGATTTAAAGAGAGTAAGAAGTGCTCACTGTAATTCATGTCAAGGGAGTTCAGCACAGCTCCCCTCCCCCCAAAGCATGGGATTAGTACTTTGCTCATTTTTCAACAACACACTCAAGTCTGATTAAAACAAAACAAAACAATCCATAGCCACAAATCTATGTGGCTCTAGAAAAGAATTTGTTTTTGTTGGTTTAAACCTACCACAGAAAATTCAGCTTTATACACAGAGTAGAAGACTTACTGCTGCTCATTTTGGCAATAGGTTTTTCAGAGACGCTACTGGCTGGAAGAAGAAATACCTCTAACGCAGAATCCATTGCCACAGGCTGACTCCTTCGGCAGCTGCAGACATCTCTTCCCTCTGAGCGATAACAGCTGCATCCTGGCTGGAGAGCATTTGAACACAGCTCTTGACCCATAATCACCTAGGTTAGGCAGGAGAACACATTCGTAATCCTCCCCTTCTCCCTCTCTGCTCTTGGCTCACTCCTCTTTTGCCAGAGGTCAGTGATGCTAGAGCTTGCATATGACTCACATGAGGTCTCTGTCTGAAGCAGCCTCATGACTTCAGCAGTTTCACTCCATTAGTGCAAGGAGCAGTCTCTCTGAAAGGCTGCTCTATGCATTCATGCGAGCTTAAGCGAAAAACAAGGGCAATGCATTAGGATGGTAAAAACTTTTCAGAGAATTTGGCAGTTTGAAAGATCTTATGCTTACATTTATCAAATAAGCCAGGGAACTCTTTACACATGGGCTATTTACTTTAATGTGTATACTTCTGTTAATTATGATAATATGTACTTGTGATGGGGAAGCTAGCTGGCACAGTGGATAGAGTCTCAGGTCTAGAGTCAGGAAGACTCATCTTCCTAAGTTCAAATCTGGCCTCTGACACTTACTAGCTGTGTGACCCTGAGCCAGTCACTAGGCAAACCCTGGTTGGCTCAGTTTCCTTATCTGTAAAATGAACTGGAGAAGGAAATGGTGAACCATTCCAGTATCTTTGCCAAGAAAACCTCAAATAGTAAGGTTACAAAGAGCCAGAAATAACTGAAACAGCCAAACAACGAAGATCTTCTAGCTGTGATGTTAAATCCAGATGGAGATGGATCGCTGCTGATAGTATATAGACTTAGAAAATTACAAATGGCATTATCTATGTTATATTGTGTTTTTATTTATTTTCTTAAACATTTCCCAATTACATTTTAATCCAGTTCTGGCTGCACTTGGGAGCTTTGCAGGTACGAGTTTGATGTCTGTTCTACACTTCTGATGACCACCATTCACCTGTCAGGGGGCCTCTGGGTGATCCTCAATTTCAGTTCTTTGCAAACCAAAATATTCTATGATGAAAAACCACATAATGACTTCAAAAATTATAATTTCTAGTATTTGTCTTTAAGGTTTACAACACTCTTTCCACATGTTATCTCATTTGATCCTCACAATAACTTGGAATGGGGGTGCATAAGGGGAAACAGAGGCTGAGTTTAAGTGACTTGTCCAGGATCTTGTAATTAGTAAATGTTTGAAGAAGGGTTTGAATTTGAACTCAGGTCTTCCTTATTCCAAGCCCAGCACGACCGACTGTGCCATCTGGCTGAGTATTTACTTCACATCGATAATTTCATCACAGCTATTTGAAGTATTGGAGCTATTTTAAATGGGCTTTAAAAACAGCAGGGTACAATGCCTAACCTACCTCCTTCTTCCTGCATTTTTTATTTCAATTTTGCTTTGCTAACAGTGCCCTCTGCTGACAGTTATTAGTACTACAAGAGAACAAAATCGAGGATCAGTGAAATCATGGGATCCCTCTAATTTAGAGCTGGAAGGGACCTTACAGATCATATGTTCCAATCTTCTCATGTTACAAAGGAGCAAACTGAGGTCCGGAGAGAATACAGAGATTTACCAAGGTTACAAGTTAATGGAGAAAGGATTTGAACCCAGATCCTCTGATATCAGATCTGGCATTGCCTCTCTCAATAGCCGCTTTTTAAAACTCTTACTAGGCATTTAAAATCATTCACTTCTTTTTTACTAATGTCATTTAATCATCGTCTGAATGCTGTTACTGTGCCAGCCATGGGGTGCAGTGGGTAGATGGTTGGACTTGGGGTCAAGAAGACTTGAAAATCCCACACAGCTGCCATGTTTGTCCTTCTATTAGTCACGTCCTGTTGCTGTTGCTGTTCAGTCATTTCAGTCGTGTTCGACTCTTTGTGACCCCATTTGGGGTTTTCTTGGCAAAGATACTCGAGTGGTTCGCCATTTCCTTCTGCAATTCTTTGTACAGATGAGGAAACTGAGGCAAACAGGGTTAAATGACTTGCCCAGGATCACATAACTAGTAAGTGTGTGAGGCCAGATTCGAACTCAGAAAGATGACTCTTTCTGACTCAAGACCCAGTCCTCTATCCACTGTGCCACCTAGCTGCCCACTGATGCCCTGCCAGTCCTCAATCCTGAGTCATCCTCACCATTCTCCTTAGCTCCTTCTTTGATTCTTATAAACATGTCCCTCTCATCCCCATTCTTAAAAACAAACAAAAGCACTTAATCTGACCCTGACATCTCCTCAAGCTGTCATTTTATATCTCTTCTTTTTCGCTGTCGTTCTTCTAGAAAGAATGATCTATTCTGTGTACCTGTTCTTCCTCATGACTCACTCACTCCTCTATCCTTTGCAACTTGGCTTCGTACCCAAGCACTTTACTCTCTCAAAGATTACCAATGATTTCTTAACTACTGACTCTGATGGGCTTTTTCTCAGATGTCATCCTTTTTTTAACCTCTTTGTAGACTCTATGAACCAACTACTCCTCTTGGATGTTCTATCCTTCTCTTGTCCTTCATCACATTAAGCTCCCCTAGTTTTTTCCCTTCAGATATGATTGCACTCTCTGTCTGCTTTAGTGACTATCATCCATCTCTCATCTCCTAACCGTAGGTATCCCTCAAGGCTCTAGCTTGGATCCAACTATTCTTTTCTCTCTTTGCTCCCTCCCCTATATAGATGATTTCCAAATCTATATATTCATCCCTATCTCTTTTCTAAACTTCAGTCCTAGAATCTGTTAGACATGACCACTTGGATATCCTATAAGCAGCTCAAACTCCAAATGCCCAAAACCAAGCTCATCATCTTCCTCTCAAACCTACTCCTCCTTCAAATTTCTTTATTTCAGAGGAGAATACCACCACCTTCCAGTAATACATGTTCATAACCCTGAAATCATCTTCAACTCTTCAATTTCCTTTTTTCTGAGTCTTTTCCATTAACCATAAAATCTCTATCATTCATCCCCTTCTTTACATTCACACAACCAGCATTCTAATTCAAGCCCTGGCCATCTCTCTCTCTTTGTCTCTCTGTCTCTGTCTCTGTCTCTGTCTCTGTCTCTGTCTCTGTCTCTGTCTCTCTCTCTCTCTCTCTCTGTCTCTCTCTCTCTCTCTCTCTCTGTCTCTGTCTCTCTGTCTCTGTCTCTCTGTCTCTCTGTCTCTGTCTTTCTGTCTCTGTCTCTCTGTCTCTCTGTCTCTCTCTGTCTCTGTCTCTCCCATAATTACCTCCTAGTTGCTCTTTTTATTTCTAGTTCTTGTCTCAACTCAATCCATTCTCCACACAGCTGCCATGATAATATCCCATTCAGTGACTGCCTGTTAACTCTAGGTTAAAACACAAACTTCTCAGACTGGCATTTAAAACCTTTTGCAATCTGGCACTAACCTACAATTCCAACCTTATTTTATATTTCCTCCCTTTGTGCACTCTATGCTCTACCCAACCCAGACTACTAGTTAGTTCTTCCCTAATTCAACATTCTATCTTCCTCTTCCTTGCATTTGTACAAGCCTTCCTCCATAGACCTAATATGCATGCCATCTTCAGTTCTCAAAACACCTTCTCTTTCTTCAAGGTTCAGTCCAGGCACCATCTCTTCTACTAAGCCCTCCCTGGACACATGGGTAGCTTTTGTTTTTACCTCATCTTCATTTCCACATATATTCCTCTCGCCTACCTATAGATCTATCCCTTGTAACAAAAAATAAAAATGAAAAGAGAAGAGAAAAACCAGTATAGCCAACCAAGAAAGTCCATGTTCCATACTTGATCCCACCCTCCATCTTCTTCCATGAAGGGAGGAAACAGTATTTTCTTATTGCTTCTTCAGGGTCAAGACTGGACATTATAATTATGACAGTATTTGCCTATGACTGCTTTTAATGCTACTTAACACAATAAATTGCTTATCTATGTACATGTTGCATACCTCCTGTAACATGTTGGATCCTGAAGGATAATAACTGCTTCTCTTTTTGGTTTTATATCCCCACTCTGTAGTGTTGTGCTTTGAACATAGTAGGTGGTCAATAAATATTTGTTAAATTGGATTAAGTGCTCCATGTTTAAACTGCCAAGCCCAAATCCTCAGCCTCAACACCTACAGTCCATGATATTGTTTTCAATCCCAGACTCTTGTCTAGACTTTCCCTACCCTCTGACCTTCACCTTTAAAAATATTATTGACTTGTTTTGCATCAAGACAGTTAAAAACAAAAATAACGTTATATAACACCAAGAGAATCCGGCAATCAATTTATCAATCAACAAGCATTTAGTATGCATCTAGTATATTGGTAGGACACAAAGAAAAAATGCAACCAAAGTCCATGTTTTAATACTGAGAGCACTGTCAGGTCAGATAAGGTATCTCCTAAACAGATAAAGAGACTGGATTGGAAGAATGATCTTGTTATCATGCCAAATAAAACAATCTTACTGATTAGCACACTGAGAAAAGCACAAGTTCGTTAAGAATAAAAGGATCCTGGGATGTGCACCATCATCCTTGACTCCTCACTCCGATTCCCCCAACACATCTATTTAGCTGTTAAATCTTATTTCTGCCTCCACAAAATCTCTTCACCTCTTTTCTCCATTTACATAGTTTCACCGTATTTCAGGTCCTCATCATTTCTTGCCAGAATTATTGCAATAACTTTCTATTTGATCTCCCTACCTCAAATCCCTCTAGACTATTATTTACTTCCCAAATATCATATTCTAAACCCTTTGCTCCTTTAATGTGGAAGCTGCTAAATCCTGTGCAATCCTGACTGTGGCTTCACAACATCTAAATTGTTCCTTTCTGGCTCTTACAATATTTTCTCCTTGACCTGGGATTTCTGGAATTTGGCTAATATTCCTGGGAGTTTTCATTTTGGGATTTCTTTCAGGATTTTATCAGTGGGTTCTTTCAATCTCTATTTTCCCCTCTGGATTGAAGATATCAGGGCAGTTTTCCTTGATAATTTCTTGAAATATGATGTCTAGGCTCTTTCTTTGATCATGATTTTCCCGCAGTCCAATAATTCTTAAAGTATCTCTCCTGGAACTATTTTCTAGGGTAATTGTTTCCAAAGAGATATTTCACCTGTTTTTTCTATTTTTTTCATTGTTTTGACTTCATTTTATTGTTTCTTGATGTCTTATAAAATCATTAACTTTTACTTTCCCAATTCTAACTTTTAAGAAATGACTCTCTTCATTAAACTTTTATATCTCTTTTTCTATTTAGCCAATTCTTTTTAAAGAGTTTTTACATATATACATACATATATATATATATATATATATATATGTATGTATGTATGTAAAAACTCTTTAAAGAGCAGAATTGGCTAAATATATGTATGTATGTGTGTGTGTATACCCTTAATTGCTGTTTCATAATTTCCCTGTATCACTTTCATTTCTTTTCCTATTTCTTACTCTAGCACTCTTGTTGTTTTCTTTAACACCCTCAAGAAGTTGGACTTGGGTCCAGTTAGCATTTTTCTTTGAGGTTCTGCTTGTAGCTATTTCTACTTTGTCATCTTCTTCTGAGTTTATATCTTGGTCTTCTCAACCACCATAGTAAAGTTTTATGACAAAGTTCTTTTTTTTTTTATTGTTTTCTCATTTTTCCAGCCCATTTCTTGACTTTGAACTTTATGTTAAAGTTTGGCTCTGCTCACCTGGGAGTAGAAAGACACTGCCCCCCACCCCCAAGCTTCACGCTTTTTTGTGTGCTGCTCTTTTCAGAGATAGTTCTGGCCGGGGGGCGGGGGGGGGTATCTATAATTTTGCAGTACCTCCAAAGTGGTATGATCTGGGAAAAGATGTAGTCACTGCTTTCCTGGTCTGCACTCTGGTCTTTACCCAGGAAGGCCCCCTACTCCCTGCATCTACAAGTGCTAGTGTTCCTCTCATCCCTGGGACTATGACCAAGTCCCCTGCTCTCTTGAAGCCACAAGAGTTAGTATTCCTGCCTGCCTTGGAATTGCAGCCAGGACCCTTGCTCCTGTCCTAAAACTGCAACCCAGAATTTTGTATGGATAATCGAGTTGCCAATAGGTATCAGTTGCAACCCAATGTCAGCAAAGGATCCTTTGTAATCTCTCTCTGATTAGTTATCCTACCCCCTTGGCATCTCGAACTGAGAGCCCCCAAAGCTGCTGTTGCTGCTGCTGCTGCTCTTACGGATGCCTCCAAAGCCCAACACTGGCACTGCTGCCAGGCTCTGGGCCAGCCCCAAGACTAGCATCACAGACGTCTCCTGCCAACCTATGTTTTCTTAGACTGGGAAAATGCTTCATTCTGACATTCTGTTGACTGCCACTCTAAAATTTGATTTGAGTAGTTATTTTAAAGTTGTTTAGAGGGGAATATTGGGAGAGTGAAGCTGGGTCACTGCCCATACTCCACCATCTTCTCTAATCTCATTCCCCCAGGTAGATTCTAAGAGCCTGTAGAGTAGGCATGGTTGCATCTTTGTCTTCCCACAATGTCTGGCATATTGTAAGTACTTAATAAATGCTGATTGATTGATTGCTGGCATAGTGTCAAATTCCCTCTTTTCTGCAATCTGGCCCAGGCCTCCTTCAGGATTGTACAGCTCAAGTTTCCCCAAGGTACTGCCGACTCACATAACAGGTCCTCTGGAAGAAATGATTATTTTCTTTTTCACAGATTAATGGGAGTTCAACAAGTCTCTATAACAGCCTTGTATGAAAGAGAAAATTAGCTCTTAGTACCAATAAGTTTGCTGATTATATAACATGAAATAACGTGTTCTCTTTTCCCCTCTGCACAAGAAAGCATACATACATTGCTGAGATTGAAGGAAAGAGGTGATTCCTGGATCCTATGTCAGTCTTTTCTAAAATACATCTAATACTACAACACAGCACAATACAGTTTCTTTACAGGGCTATAATCCATTACTAAAAAAAAAGTCCTCTGTCTTAGGCTATTGACTAAAGAAAAATACCACTTAGTTTTATGCAACTTGGCAGGTAGGTGGTGCAATAGATAGAGCAACAGGCTTGGAACCAGGAACCCGAGTTCAAGTTCAATCTTAGATACCTGCTAGCTGTGTGACCCTGGGCAAGTCACTTAACCCCTATTCACATCTGTAAAATGAGGATATTATTATGATATTACGATAATACCTACTTCCCAGGGTTGTTGTAAAGATCAAATGAGACAATAATTGTAAGACACTTAGTATAGTATCTGCCTCATAATAGGTGCTTTATAAATGTTAGCTATTATTATAAAGTTATTATAAAATATTATTATATATTATATCTTTATATTTATTTATATTATTATAAACTTATTATAAAATATTATATTATATATTATATCTTTATATTTATTTATATTATTATAAAGTTATAAAATATTATATCTTTATATTTATTTATATTATTATAAAGTTATTATAAAATATTATATTATGTTTTTATATTTATATTGTATTATTATAAAGTTATTATAAAATATTATAAAGCTATTATAAAATAAATAGCATTATTATTTCTTGTTGAAATGCATAGGAATTCATCTAGCCCTCCTGTCCTGCAGGAGTGCATCAATGATTTCTGCTGTGTCAAATTGGGCTTCTCCAGCCTCAAAGTGTCCTGCTCAGAAACTGCCTTTCTTCTTGGAGAGAAGCACTGTCTGCCATACTAAAAATGTGCCTGATATATGACAGTTTTACATTATATTAATTACATTCAAATTTGGGGAGCATGACCTGTGATTTCATTGGTATGGGGAACCCGCATTGAGGATCCTCTTACAACCAGTGAGGATCATGACACATGCTTTGCAACTTATAGCCTCAGAGAGGCAGCTGGGCGTGAGAAGGGTCCAGAGTCACGCAACCAGCATGTGTCAAAGATGGGACATCACCCAGGCCTTCTAAGTTCTAAGGCTGGCTCTCAATCCATTAGGCCATACTATCTCTCCACACGTACACACACAAATTAAAATACCACCAGCCCAAAGTTAAAAACACCTGACTTAAACATGATTCAGATATAGATATAGATATAGATATAGATATGGATAATTGGGGTTGGGTACAGATTACCTCAGTCCCCTCCTGAGTGGTCGGTCACTCCACATCTTTATAACCTTTTTTCTGTGGCAGTATGTGGAGGGAAGTAAATCCAGAATGCAGAGGAAATAACACATAATAATAATAATAGCATTTATATAGCACCTGCTTTGTGCTAAGCACTTTGCAAATGTCTCATCTGATCCTCACAACCATCCTGGAAGGTAGGTCTTTTATTAGCCCCATTATCCCCACTGAGGCAAACAGTTGGAAAGGCCAAGCAAAGGTTTTAGTTATTTAATCCAGGAGATGATAGGAATTTTGTAGTCAGGGTCTTAGAGGGGTTATCAACATCAATTTTGAAGTCCCAAGGATGGTGACAGGAGACGGAGTAGAGAAGAAAGGGATTAAGGAAGCCAAGATAGTGGCATGCTGAGCAAGAGGGTCAGACTAGATGACCTCTGAAGTCCATTCCAGCTCTGGCTCTGCGGTCTTATTATGGGCCCTTCCCTCAGTGACTTTATACTCTGTTGGGGAAAGAAATAGGAATACAAACCCTCCATGTCAAATACAAGGTGTAGGCATGGATTCTTCATGCCCTTCACGACTGGCAAACTACAGGCCTTTGAAGAGTGGGAATTATACTGGACACCCCTCAGGAGTAACCAACTTTGCCTTGTTTGCTCAGCAGTGACGGTGTCTTTGCCCTGACACATCTGCACTTTTTTGTGCCAGTTCTGTCATGTGACCACAAAGAGTACACATTTTAAGATGATCTGTCTGTCGAATAAGACTTTTCCCCCTCTGTTTTCAAAGCTGTGCTCTTGACCTCATTAGCAGCTTTCACTAATCAAACGAGCTAAGGAAGAGGACTATAGACTTTCATTAAAGTAGAATTCCCAACAACCTAGCTGGTGCCTTCTTTAAATTGTCTAAATATCTTGGGTGCATATTACTAGTTTTCAAATGTGTGTAGGAGATGGTGTGATTAATAAAATGCAAGCTCATTTTAGGAGCAGTGTTTAATTTATGATAGCTTTTCATCATCATATATTTTTGTAAGCCAAGGGTGTTAATAGTACAACCATCATATGATCATTTGTGACATTTTTAAAGTGATATTCAAAGGGTGGGAACCACTCAGTTAAAGGAATGTTCTATAAGCAGCAGTGGAGAGAAAAAGAGTCCATAAACATTGTAGACCTGTGAGTGGGGAAAGTACAAATTGTAAGCAAGCAAATTTTCTATTAAGGGAAGGAATATGTTTCTTATAACTAAAACTATCCAAAAGATTATATGTTATAAGAATATAGACTCTCCCTTACTAGAAGTCTTCAAGGGAAGAATGAATAGAGATGATATGAAAGGGATTTTCCATTAGACACAGGTTAAACTAGTTTGACTCAAACTGTGACAACTGTGCAGCTGTAAAGCAACCACACTAACCTGGGCTAACACTGCCACTTGATGACCAGATTAGGGAATTGTTTCCAAGAACTAGTAAATGTTTAACAATCAGTTCTCCAAAAGAAAAGGAAAAGTACAAATGAAACACTTTTAAGTTCAATATCTGTCATTAACATTTTCTGTATTACTTTCTTAAGTGTAGGTCATCAAAAAAACACCAAATTAAGCCCTGATTTATAGCATTTGTCAGTTTCCAAGATGTAACTGCTGATACCAAAAATATAACCATCGGCTCTCATGAGCCTGCACAAGCTAGCTCCAGCACACTCCTGTAACTCAAAGTTTCATTGCCACAACATCCTTTTTTCACCTAGAGGGAGATCATGTACATAGCGTGCTTCCCTCCTTTCCTGTGTCTTTCACCACTCAGTCATTCACTTTCCTGCAGGCATTCTCTCACACCTACCCACATTCTCTTTATTAAAATTTCTCTCCTCTCCCCTATCTCCTTTTGTCCCTCAGTGTATGAGCCAAAAAAAAAAAAAAACTTATCTTTAAGAGCGCTAAGAAATGCCTTTCAGAATTTTCGCTGCAACCCATCTCCTGCAACAAAACCTTTTTTTGTTAAACATCAGCATTCAAAAGCAGTGAAAAACTACACAAAAAAGAAAAAAATTTAATTTAAAAGTTATTAATATTGCTATAATATTACTTTCTATTATTTTGTACAAATTACATAGGTTTTGGGGGTTGAACTGGGAAGCTAACCTGTAAGGTATAATGTTATAAAATGGTTTCTGTAACATTAACTCTATTGGGAAATGTGTTGTTTTAAGTTCCTAATAGGGGCAGCTAGATGGTACAGTAGATAGAGTGCCTATCCTGGAGTCAGGAAGACTAAGTTCAAATCTGGCCTCAGACACTTACTGGCTGTGTGACCCTGGGTAGGTCACTTAACCCCATTTGCCTCAGTTTCCTCATCTGTAAAATGAGCTAGAAAAGGGAATGGCAAATAATAAACCAACTTTTTAGTTGGAAAATATTCCATGTAGAAAATGCTGTCCACATCCAGAGAAAGAACTGATGGAGCCTGAATACAGATCAAAGCATACTATTTTATTTGCTTTAATTTTTTTGGTAGTTTTTTCTTTTTGTTCTGTTCATTCTTTCACAACATGACTAATACAGAAATATGTTTTACATGATTGTACATATATAACCTATACCAAATTGCTCACCATCTTAGGAGGAGAGAGGAAGAAAATTTGGAACTCAAAATTTTATTAAAAATTAATGTTTGAAAATTGTCTTTATGGGGGCGGAGCCAAGATGGCGGCGTAGAAGCAGCAACACATCGCAGCTCTCACATAGCCACCCCAAAATACCCATAAAATAGGACTCTAAACCAATCCTGGAACTCCAAAACGCACACAA
>CM053580.1:72245791-72274661 GCA_028627135.1 Pseudochirops cupreus
GGTGGGCGGGGGAAAGACGGGGAGAAAAGATGTAACTCAAAAAAATTTAATAAAGAATTTAATTAAAAAAAAAAAGAAAAAGAAAAAAAAAAGAAAATTGTCTTTACGTGTAACTGGAAAAATATTATTTAAAAGAGAATATTCCATCTAAATCTGTTTCTTGGGGGTATTTTTTTAGGAGTATTTGCTGTGTTGAAACAATTTTATTAGTAATTTTTTTCAGTAAAAGAAAGTTCATTTGAAACAATGCTCATCGAATCAGTCAGTCAATAAGCATTTATTAAATGCTTACTATGTGTCAGGTACCATGTTCAATTCTAGAAATACAAATACAAGAAAAAGAAAAGATAGTCCCTGCCTTCAGGAGCTTACATTCTTTTTATTTATTTTTTGCTTTTTGGAGGGGGGAGGGCAGGGCAATTGGGGTTAAGTGACTTGCCCAAGGTCACACGGCTAGTTTTTGTGTTGTGTCTGAGGCTAGATTTGAACTCAGGTCCTCCTAATTCCCAGGGCCAGTGCTCTATTGACTGTGCCACCTAGCCACCTTGGGAGCTTACATTCTAATCTGGAAGAAAATACATAAAAGGAAACCAAAGTGGGGAAGGTAGAAAAGGTACCTACCCCACACACAGCATGATGGAAAAGTCTAGAGGGCATCCTGGTGAGAAATGAAAAAAAATGGTTGACCTGGGTGCTTACCTTAACTGAAGATTCTGGGAAGAACCATCTAATCCAAGACTGGTACCCAGAAAAGGGGGTGGGGGTGGGAAGAGACTACTTCTGCAGTGTGAATTTCAGGGATGAAGTAATCTTCCAAGATGAAGAAGTTTCTGGGACATGGTGAAGTTCAGAGAGCAGCCTGGTGAGATAGAAAAAAGGTTATGTCAATGGAAGGACTTTCTCAAAAAAACTTATGTAAAGTAATTTAAATATGTGTTGTGCAAAAAACTATGCTAGATGCTGAAAGAACTATAAAGAGTAAATGAAAGATGGTCCAGTCCTTATGTATCTTATAGTCTAGCAGGAGAATATCATACACACACACACACACACACACACACACAAACACACACACTACAAAATCAGACATAAATTTATAAGAGAGGTAAAACCAAAATATTATTCAGGGTCTAAAGGGGCAGCCAGCTGAGAGGTATGAGGAAAGCCTTCCCAATGGTACTTTAGGGGGAAAAATATCTATCAGATATCTCTAATAAGTATTTTATTTCTAAGACATAAAGACACCTAGAAGAAATATATAAAATCAAAAGCCATTCTCTAATAGATATGAACGGATATGAACACATAGTTCTCAAAAGAAGAATTGCAAACCATTAACAACCAAGTAAAAGAATGCTCCAAATTACTATTAATAAGAGAAATGTAAATCAGAACAACCCTGAGATTTCACCCCTCACACCCAGTAAATTGAAAAAAATTACAAATACTATTGGAGGGGATGAGCTGCAGGCCCAGAAATAATCAGAAGCAGGATTAAATACCAGAACTAAAAATACGATCAAAGTGGGGTCAAAGGGAAAGTCACGAGCCAGGATGAGTCTGCAGAGTTTGATATCTAGATGGGAATTTGTAAAGAGAATCCTCAATTTGCTGCATTCCAGTTTTCTGTTGGAGTGTGTCTCTTTATGCTTCACCATATGGGATTGTCCCTGCTCTCTAGCTTCCTACGTGCTCATTACAACTGGACAGCTCTTGCTGTTACAACCTGAATTATCTTCTGGGGACATACACACAGCCATTTCCTATGTGGAAGCAGAGAAGAATATAAAAAAGCTGAAAAGGGTAAGATTGGGTCCAGTTGTAACTGTCCTTGAATGCCAAGTTAAGAACTTTGTACTTGACTAAGTAGGCAGGAGGGAGATATTGAAGAATTTTGTACAGAGGACCTGATCTGTGCGTAAGAGGAAATTTTAAAGAGGAAAGGTATGTACTAAAGTACCTACTACATCAAAACAACTCAGAATAGGAAGAAAAAATGGTTTCAAAGCATAAAGTACATATTTTCCTTTAAATTTAAAATGTTTTCTATAAGCAGTCATATATACAAGTACTTACATTGCTGGATTCATGAATATAAATTTCAATCACTCTCATTTAGATTGCCATATGTTCTATCCTTCTAAAAATAACAGTCTGGATCTGCTTTCTTGCATCTGGTGATTACTCATTCAATCCACTAATTATTTTGTGGCATGAGATGAGTAGGAGTGCTTCTATTTAAATTATTCAAAAAAGGTAATCATACATCATCAAAGCCAGCTCCTTGGCTCTGTTCTGAGGTCACTGCCTTCATGCATACATACAGCCGAACTGCATATTAAAGATCTTCCCTCTGTCAATGATAGCTGGGAGTCACTTTTTTTTTTTTTTTACAATTTCAGCATCTTTTTACATAAGTGCAGGTTTTTCTTGCCCCCATACCTTTTACTAAGATTAGATTAAAAATGCAGTCTAATTTTATCAGGACAAAGACTAGACCAACCCTTAACATATAGTAGGCACTTAATAAGTGCCTGTTGACTTGATTACACCACCAAAAGTATAAACTGCCCTTGTCACTTTAGCAGCTGGATCATGGAAAATGCAAAGAGTAAAAATTCTCTTTGAATGCCAGGAAAACTAGGACTTTCAAAACAAGTTAGCTATGGCATATATTTTTAATTTTGATGAAAATATTTGATGATTTCAGCATTCCTAAGGATCCTAAGAAGAATTATATTCCATTAATCCTTACCTACACAAACTTGAAGCCCTGAAGAAAAATGGCCATATAATCAAAGGTTCTACGAACCTATTTAGAGCTACAGACCATGCAAACAGTGAATTCTAAACAAGGCAGAAGAGACGCTGTGACTTCTGAATGCCTGGGGTTTTTTTCCAGCAATATCATTGATTGCCTTTCTGTGAGACTTAAGCCAACTTATTTAACCTTTATTTCAGTCTGTTTTTTCAATCAACAAAAAATTTATTAAGCTTTGTATATAACTTCCCCAAGTAAATAAGTGGTAAAAAAAATATATAGTTTTCAGAAGAAATTGTAAGTTATCAATGACCATGTGAAAATAAAACAACTCACACCCAACAAATTGGAAAAGGTAACAGGAAACAGAAACAAGAAATTTTGAAGAGCCTATGGAAAGGTACAGTAAAATATTAGGGATGGCACTGTTAACTAATACAAACATTCTGGAGATCAGTCTGAAAATATTCAAGGAAAGTGACAAAACTGTACCCTTTGACCCACTACTGCCTTTGTCCAAGGTATAGGCAGAAACAAAGTTCCGGGACCTGTGATTTCATAGATATAGGGAACTCCGAGGTGAGGAAACTCCTTCTGTAAATGCAGGGTTGTACCTTCTCTGCAACTTATAGTCTTAGAAAATTGCCTGGACCTGTGGTGTCAGGCTCAAATAGAAACAGGACCACTCATCCACGCATAAGGATACATGTGGGCAGCATATTGACTTAGAAAACCACATATTAACACAGTCTACTGTGTTTTATTCATTTTGTTAAATATTTCCCAATTATATTGCTCTGTGTCTTATACCTCTGGCTTAAAGCACTAAGAAGTTAAGTGACTTACCCAAGGTTACATAGCCAGTTTGTGTTAAAGGCAGAACTTAAACTTAGGTATGCTTAGCTATGAAGCTGAGGCTGGCTTTATATTTGCCATGTGAAAATGTCATACTTTCCAAAAAATAACCAGTGGGTGTAAAGGGACAGAGACAAGATGGCAGAATATCAGGAAGAAGTAAGCCTGGCTGCCTATCACAACTCCTCCACAAAAATCTAGAAAAAATTCCAGTCCTGATCAGGAAATCCAAGAAAAAGTCACAGTGAGTCATTTTTCCAGCCCAGGTGGGCATAGAGTCTAGCCAAGGGTTCACCATGTGAAGCATTAAATTTAGGGCTAGTATAGCCATGTGCCCAAAAATAATATCTGGGCAATCACCAGTTTGTCTTTCCTCCCTGCTCCTGAGTGCTTCAAAAATCCTTGACACGCAAATCAGCTAGCTTCAAGAGGCAAACAAAGTCAAAGCTTAAGTATCCCACTCTCAGAAGGACACTTTGGAGCATACCTCCTCTCCCTAGAAACATATCTCCCCTCCCTGGGAGCATGCCACTCTCACAGGCACAAACTCTCCCACTTGAATGGACCTGTGTCTCTGTGCCCTTCACCCAATACAGCAGCACCCTATGTGAGTTTTACTCTATGTTAGTTTATATGTCTGAGTTGTATTTCAGGTCTCTTTCATATCCCCTTCTCCCTCTCCCACTCTCCCACTCTTCCACTCCTCCCTATCACTGGTCAATAAAACTTTCCAATGAACTGCTCCCCAGTGTTATTACATATTGTTCACGGCATACAAACTCATTAAAGGGTTTGTTTTTTCCCATGTCTCTGACTGGCCAATGAGCCTTTCCTTAGATATAAACTAGATCCCTAGACAATGACTTTAGAACTCAAGAGTCAATAGGGAAACTTAGTGTCCTCCTAGGAGGGGCTCCCTTATGCCAAAGGACTGCCACAAAACACTCCAATATCCTGTAATAACACTCAGTATTATAAGAAAGCAGTAGAAGGCCCCAAGAGGACACAAACTCAGCCCAGAAATTTCCTCTAGAAATGTGCCAAGCCCAGCCCTAATACAATGTCCATAGCAGGATGTAGGTTGTAGGAATGAACAAACAAAAAGAATCCCCCCATAAAGAGCTATTAAGAAGAAGGGAATGACTAGACACCATCCCAGAAGAAGAGAATAACTCCAACACATCTATAAGCAAAGCCTCAAAGAAAAACACAGATGACATACAAGTTCAAGTAAAATTTCTGGAAGAGATGAAGGAAAAGTTTTAAAAAGAGGTTTAAAATTATTTTTTAAATCAAATGAGAGTGCTAGAGAGAAAAAGTTGGAAAAGAAATGAGAACTATGGAAGAAAGAATGGAAAGAGAATTAAAAGATTAGAATAAGAAGTACAAAACTTTACCCAAATAGGATGGAGGGAAACATAGTTAGTCTTTCACAACATGACTACTATGGAAATGTTTCCCGTAACTACACATGCATAACCTATATTGAATTGGTGAGGTGGGAAGAAGGGAGAGAATATGGAACTCAAAGTTTTAAAAATAAATATTTAAAAAATTTTTGTTACATGCAACCAGGAAATAAGATATACAGGCAATGGGGCATAGAAATCTATCTTGCCCTACAAGTGTAGCCCCAATGCCATATTTACAGAGTCCATGATCATGATGAAGACTGTGATTATTGCATAATATTGGATCGCAAAATATATCAAACTCTCCATATAGAGTATAGAAGTGAAACATTTATTTAGAAAATTGAATCTCAAAACCAGTAAGCCAATTTCCATCATAACAATAAAGAAATTAACTAGCTGTAATAACACTGAGAGCCACAGCATCCTTCAGCCTTCCCACAAACAAATACAAGATCAATATTTACTCACAAACCTCTCTATCTCCTTGCCTGAGCCTCCTCTCTCTCCCACCCTCTCTCTGGCTCTGGTTCCCAGCTTCCTGTGGGCTCTGCTTCTCTTCAGCAAACTCCTCCCACCACATGCTCCACGTGATTACACTCAGCCTGTTAGGGGGCAGAGTTTACTTTCAAAACAGGGGAGGCCTTCAAACTCCCCCCAACCCCCAGGTCTATTAAGGGACAGGGAATATCTTCAAATTTCCATTCCCATTACAACAAGAAACTAAGGGGGAAGAGGGGAAAGAGAGAAATGGTTGGGGATATATGAGAGGGCAGAATGGGGGAAGGAGTAATCTGTCTGCTTGCCATCTTGGGGTAGGGAGTAGGGGAGAGATGAGGAGAAAATTTGGAACTCAAAATCTTGTGGAAATGAATGTTGAAAACTAAAAATAAATAAATAAATTCTGAAAAGAAAAAAAACTGTACTCAAGAAACAATCTCTCTTAAAATTAGAATAGACCAAACTGAAGTGATGACTACATGAGATAACAATAAATATTAAAACAAAATTAAAATATTGAAAAATAGAAGAAAATGTAAGGTATTGCTTAAGGAAATACAACTGACCTGTAAAACAGACCAAGGAGAAAAAGTTTAAGAATCATCGGTCTACATGAGGTCATAACAAAAAAAGAACAGTCATTATTCTTTCTTTCTTTTTTGTGTGTGATAATTTTTATGTTTTCTTTTTTCCTGATTGTACATAAAAACAATTTTAACATTCCTTTTTTGAAATTTTGAGTTCCAGATTATGTCCCTACTTCTACCTCCTTCCCTCTCCCTGAGAAGTCAAGCAATATGATATAAATTGTGTATATGCTGTCATAGTCATCATATTTCAAGAAATCTTAAAGAAAATTACCCAGATTTCTTAAAAGTAAGGTAGAAATTGAGAGAGCTACCTACTAGCCACATACACAATGGAACTCCAAAATGAAAACTCTCAAGAACATTATGAACCATATCAATGGCTTCCAGATCAAATTAAAAGTACTGTGAGAAGCCAGAAATAATTTAAGTAGAGGAGCCACAGTAAAAATTATACATGCTTTAGCAACCACTAGTATAAATGAGCAAAGAACTTGGAATGCAACATTTCAGAAGACAAAAGGTAGAGACTAACAATGAAAAATAGAAAAAGAGTAGAGAGGAAAAAATAGACCTTTAATGAAATAGAGGATTTCCAAACATTCCTAATGAAAAGACAAGAGCTATGGAGAAACTCTGAAATACAAATACAGGAAAAACATAAAAAGGTAAACATAAGTGAAAAATCATAAGAGATTAAACAAGTATAAACTTTTTACATTCTAATATTGGGAGATAATATATGTATCTCTTCAGAACCCTGTTATCAGGTAATATAATGAGACAAAAGAACTTGCCATGGTTTTGCTATGTTTTAATTATCTTTAAAAAAGAATGAAAAGGGTGGGTGAAAGGAATATGCTGAGAGGTGGGAAGAGAGTCAAATAGGGAAAATCATCTCACATAATTGGGATGTGCAAATAAAAGACAATACAGACAAGAAGGAAGGGATGCAGGAGCAGACATCGCTTGAACCTCATTCTTACCTGAACTCCTCAAAGGAGGGAAGAACATATATATATAATTGAATACTAACTTTTCATTCAAAAAGGAAGCAAGAAGAAAAAGGAAATGAAAGAATAAGAGAGAGGTTAGATTAAAGAAGAGATTAGGTTTTAAGCAAGACAAATTCTAATTAAGGAGAATGGCTCTGGAAAGGGGGTTTAAAAGAAAGGAAAGTATAAGAACCTATGACTGGGTGCCAGGTAAAGAAAAGACAAAGGAAAGGAGGAGCAACAGAGAAGCAGAATGCCCCATATCTAGAGCATTGATGCTGAGCACAATCCTTCTTTCTTCTTCTTTCTAAGAAGGAGTGGGAAACTAATACAGACATACGTCAAAAACATTGCAAGTTGGGTTCCAGAATACCACAATAAAGCAAAATGAGTCACATGAATTTTTTGGTTTCCTGGTACATATAAAAGTTACTTTTATACTATACCATAGTCTATTAAGTATGCTATTGCATAATATGTGTGTATTATGTCTAAAAATGCACATACCTTAATTGAAAATATTTTATTGCTATAAAGTGCTAACCATCATCTGAGCCTTCAGCAAGTCATAATCTTTTTGCTGATGGAGAGTCTTGTCTCAGTGTTGATGACTGCTGACTGATTGGGATGGTTGTGACTGAAGGTTAGGGTGGCTGTGGCAATTTCTTAAAAATAAGACAACAATGAAGTTTGCCACATTGATTGACTATTTTTTTCACTTGAACACTTAGGGGCCATTGTAGGATTATTAATTAGTCTAATTTTAATATTGTCGAATCTCAGAAAATAGGAAGGCCTGAGGAGAGGGAGAGACATAGGGAATGACTAGTTGTAAAGTAGTTAGAATACATACAACATCTATCAGTTAAGTTTGCTATCTTATATGGGTCTGGTTTGTGGAATCCCAAAACAACTCCAATAATAACAGCAAAGATCGCTGATCACAGATCACCAAAACAGATGTAATAATATTGAAACATTTTGAAATATTGCCAAAATGTGACACAGAGACACAATGTAAGCACATGCTATTGGAAAAATGGCACTGATAGATTTGTTGGATGCAGGGTTGCCACAAACCTTCAATTTGTGAAAAAACACAATCTCTGTGAAGTGCAATAAAGTGTAGCACAATAAAACAAGGTATGCATTAGAAAGAAAAGTATAAGAGAAAAGGATGGAGGCAAATACACAATTAATAATAATTATTATGAATTCCACCAGGAGGAACTCATCCATAAAACAAAAGAATATAGCAAAACAGATTAGAAAGTAAAATCCAACAGTTTATTATTTACACAAAACACATTTGAAACATATGAGATTTACAAGGGCAAAAAGGGGGCTGGAGCAAATCTACTACATTTCAACTGGAGTAAAAAAGGCAAGGATAGCAGTCATTACCTCCCATAAGACAACAGCAAAAAGAGATAAACAGAGAAACTACATTTTGCTAAAATGTACCACAGACAGTGAATTAATAGCAATACTAAATATATATGCAACAAATAGCATAGGATCTAAATTCTTAAAGAAAATGTTAAATGAGCTATAGAAAGAAGTGGACAGTAAAACTTTCATAGTGTGTATCCTTAATTTATCCAATGTAATGGTAATTAATTTAAATTTGAAGACCCCTTTTTGCTGTGTCAAGTAAGCAGGTACTTAGCCTTTAGTCAAGCCTCTGTGAAAGAGGCAGAGGGTGTGAACTCTGTCTCCTGTTGCTAACATAATAGGAAGGGTTTGGCTGAAACAGGAAGCCAATGCTGTGTGTGTGTGTGTGTGTGTGTGTGTGTGTGTGTGTGTGTGTGTGTGTGTGTGTGTGTGTGTAAGAAAAGCCCCAGAGAGGCAGAAGTAGAATTTTTCTCCTGGCAGGCTCCTGGTGGAGGAGAGAGAGAGTTTCTCTCAGCAAGCATCTGGAAGCTGACTGAGAACTGAGAGGATTTCCTTGATACCAGAATCTAGTGAAGGCTGAAGTTGCTGTCGAGAAGGCTGCCTGGAAGGCTGAGATTTCTTCTGGGTTCTAGGGCCAGTCGAATTGCCGGAGGACTGAAGAAGCATGACCAGGATAAGACTTTGTTTATTTGTGACTTAGTTGATCCTTGAGTTTCCAGGAACAGAAGTTATGAAGGTTTGGAGATGTGCTGGACCTTGTGAACTTCAGTGTGTAGCAGGAACTGCCAGGAGGACTGGACAAGGACCTGGGAGCTGTCTGCCTCTGAATCCAGGTGACTATTTGGTGGATTCAGGTAGCAGCTGGGACCATGGAAGGGGATCTAGGGAATCTGAGAGACTACCCCAAGTCAAGATGAAGAAAAGGCCTCTCCTTGGATATTGAATGCAGTGATGAAATTGAAGTTTACTAGACACTGAGGGGTGGAGGGTTTGTGTAATTTTCTAATGATTGTACTTAGTGATTAATGATACTTACTGACTGATTGCTAGATAAGTGACTGATTAAGTTAACCTATGATTGCCCCACGAATGGAAGACTGACTATTGTATTTGGAGATGACTGAATGACTAAGGAAGCATACCTCTTTAGGGATACCAGATGATTATTCTTTTATTCTTTGTTATAAATACTGTGACCACTTTGGTGAAAACTATGCGGCCACTTTAATGGTAAGCTGTTGTGAACACTATATTGTGATTTTCTGTGATAAGATGCAATGTTGTGTATATTGTATCTTGATTTGTTGTGAATGTTTTCCTTTGATTTGTTCTTGAATAAATGGAGTATTCACTATACTGTGTAATCAGAACTTTAAAAGCTGTTCACAGCAGCATTCTTTTGGAAGCTGCTCATGCATGGCTTTATACCCCCTTTTAGATCAAGACATATCTAATTAAAAATAAACAAGAACAAGTTAGGATATAAATACAAAATTAGAAAAAAATAAGCTGCAATGGACCTCTAGAGATTACTGAATGGGAATTTTTTTAAGTGTGTATATAAATATAAGGAAACAACTAAATTAACAACATCAAAAATGAAAAAGCTGAATTTATATCCCATGAAAAAGAAATAAAAAGAAATTGTACAAAATTGTGTTGCTGAATTATGTGCTAACAAAACTGACATAAATAATAAAGTGGAAGAAAATTTACAAAGATATAAAATGCCCATGTTAACTGAACAAGAAACAGAGGATTTAAATAATCCAGTCTCAGATTATGACTGTAATGGCCATAATGACCAGGTCAGATTTATACCAGGAATAGAGGGAAACTATGAATGTAATTAACCATTTCTATATTAAAAACAACAAAAATCATATGATTGTATCATTGGATTAAAAATTTGATAAGATACAACATCCATTCCTGCTTTAAAAGCTAGTGAAAATAGGAATAAATGGTTATTTAATATTATAAGTAGTATCTCTCTAAAATCAAGAACCAACATTATCTATAGTGGGGATAAACCCAAAACCTTTCTAATATGAACAGGGGTAGAGCAAGGCTGTAAAATATCACCATTACTATTCATATAGTGTCAGAAATGCTAGCTATAGCAATAACATAAAAACAGAGATTGAAAGAACAAGCAGAAGCAAAGAGGAGACAAAAGTATTGCTTTTTGCAAATGGTATGATGATTTGCTTAGAGAAGTACAATCAACTAAAAAAAACTGATTGAAACAACTTCAGCAAAATTTCAGGATATAAAACAAAATACATGAAGTAAATTCATTAAAATCCTCCACGTTTGTGTATATTCCCAACAAAATCCAGCAGGAAGAGATGAAAAGAAAAATACCATTTGAAATAACTATTGACAGTACAAAATACTTGGGAATCTACTTTCTAAGACACGCATAGAATCTATATGAATACAGCTGTATAATACTTTTTACACAAATAAAGATAGGTCCAAATGAACAATGAAATATTAATTGTTGATGGGTAGATAAAGCCAGTATTAAAAAATAAAAATATTACATAAGCTAATTTACTTAACCAGTTTCATACCAATTGAACTATCAAAGGATTTCTTTATAGAGCTAGAAAAAATAAAAACAAATTTCATCTGTAGGAACAATCAGTCAAGAATCTCGAGGGAAATGATGGGAAAAAATCAGAAAGGAGTACCAAATCTCAAACTACATTTCAAAGTAGTAATCATCAAAATAATTTGACACTGATAAAAAACAGAGAGGTATACAATATTCAGAAGCAAATGAACACAGTAACCTAGTATTTGATAAACCCAAAGATCCTAGCTTTAGGGTAAAAACTCACTATTCAACAAAAACTCTTGGGGAAACTAGATAATAGTCTGGCAGAGACTAAGTATAGATCAACATGTCATAGTATGTGCCAAGATAAGCTTTAAATGAGTACATGACTGAGACATAAAGGGTAGTATCATACAAATTAGAGAAAGAAGAAAGAAAGTAGAACTGTCAGATCTATGGATAGGGAAAAGAGTTCATGACCAAATAAACTCTAGAGAGGATTATAGAAGGCAAAATTGACAATTTTTATTATAAAATATTTTAAGTTTTTGTAAAAATAAACTCAATACAATTAAAATTAGAAGAGAAGCAAATAATGGGAGGAAATCTTTGTAACAAGTTTCTCTGATAAAGGACTCATTTCTAAGAAATATAGAGAACTAGATCAAATTTATAACACTACAGGGCATTCCTCAAAAGATAAATAGTTGAAGGGTATGAAAAGGCATTTTTTCGGGGAAGAAATCCAAGCTATCAACAGTCATATTTTTTAAATACTTTAAATCAGTAATAATCATAAAGAAATGCAAATTAAAACAACTCCTATGTCCCGCCTCATATCCTTCAGATTGGTAAAATTGACCTAAAAAGAAACTATACTGAAAAATTGAAGGCCTGATGTTCCTAAGTCATGTGGGGTAGGGGAGAAGTCAAAACTCAAAAACATCTGTTAGACCACACAAGCTACATGTTATACACTTCAATGATTCAGGGGATCTCCTTCCAGTGATTCAGATCAAAACCTAATCCACCAAAGAGAGCTCACCTAGCCTGCTGGAGACCTTCCTCTTGGTCTTTTAACATTATGTAGCTATTAGTGCAT
This sequence comes from Pseudochirops cupreus, assembly GCA_028627135.1. Lineage (NCBI taxonomy): Eukaryota > Metazoa > Chordata > Mammalia > Diprotodontia > Pseudocheiridae > Pseudochirops > Pseudochirops cupreus. Next base: position 72,257,966 of record CM053580.1, read on the forward strand.
CATGGGGACCTTCTATCTGTTATCCATTACTACATACTGTTATGTGATTATATGACTGGCCCACCTAATTTTCTGCCCCTTTACCCTCTTGGGTTTTGTCTTTTATGCCACTTCTGACATATAAGTAATTTCTAGTTATAGGCCTGTTTATGTCTACCATGTATTGTTCCACTACCCTTTGAGTGACCTACATAATTTATATAGAAAAAGACACAGTGTGTATCCAGTTGGAGAGTTTTCATCTATTACTAGTCATGGACCCTGCTCTATTACATATCTTGCGATTTCCTCTATCATTGTATTTTCCATTGGTCAATTCTACTATCTGCCCTGTTGTTCCCTACCACCATTGCATTTCTGTTATCCCTTACTTTCTTGTTCTTGATACATAACTCTTCATCTCCCTATCTCTCACCCCCTCAGCATGGTCTCTAAGGCATTGGCTTCCCATAATTCATCTCCACTGTCAGCCTGGGGAAGATTTCTAATGGGGTATCTGTCTTAGGGTTGTATATGTCCTTGGCCCTTCTCTACTTAACATTTTTATCAATGACTTGCATGAATATTGATAGCATGCTTATCAAATTTACTGACAGCACAAAGTTGAACAAGGATATCTGATGTTAATGATGTATTATCATTACTTGAGGATGTATCATACTTCCCTAAGCAAATGTAAGCTCTATGAGGGCAAGGCCTATTTCAGTTCATGTTGTTCCTGTTCCAGTCACTGTGTTTTACATATAGTATTTAATTAGTTGCTGCTGAATTTATTTTTTATTGAATATACTGGATGACAAAAATTAGTGTTTAAAAGGATATATATAGGTTGGATCTTGCTGATGGGTTAGACCATAGTAAATTACTTCTTTAGACCCTTACAAGTTTAGTATCCTATCAGTTTATGACAACATATCTACATTACCAATCACCCCAGGGCTTAAGAACCCAAGCTACACCCACTAGTCCTGTTCTGAGTTTTAAATGTCCCAAATTGTCCCAATTATAAGTTCTTAGGAGAAGAAGGAGGAGAACGAGGAGGAAGGCTGAAGAAACTCAGCTGCTACCTCACCAAATATCAGGTGACTGGGCTATTTTAAAGGTGGGGAGACTGTCAGAGAGCCAATTGACCATGGTGGTCAAAAGTCACTAATCCTTTGATAAGAATACTGCCTATGCCTGAGATAGCTTTAGTCTTCACCATAATTCTAAAACTGAACACTCTAATGTAACCTTATATAATGCGCAAATTCCTGAGAATAGTGCTGCACACGTGTTCAGCAGTTGTTGGATTGACTTGGATTCCTGAAGAGCTTCCCTGTGTCCCTGGCAATCCCATCCCCTTTTATGCATTGGAGAAGAGGGAAATAGTTAACATTTTAGTACACAAGTGTTGCATTAGTGAATAATCTGAATCAGAGCAGACAAGGAAGATTGTATGACAGAGCCATAACTAGGAGTTCTGGAACCTAATTCAGTTAGGGTGGGGGACAGAACTGAGAAGAGACCATAGAGTTGGGGACACAAGATCTCTCCTGGGGTAAAGACCCTAGGACCCTGCCCCATAGGGAGATCCTAGAATGACTTCCTTGCCACTGTCAGGCCTGAGACAAACTCACCTGGGATATGGTAAGGCTTCAAGACCCCACCTCAGCCGGGGTATATCACCATCATCAATGACCTGGGCCACTTGTCATGACTGAAGGGTGCACTGACCTAGAACTAACAGCATGACACTTATCTATTCAGATACAGTAACAGTGGGAGAAGGGGAGGTCCATCACCCACAGTCTGACATGTACCCCAGGGTCATGACCTGTAACCCCCAGTCTCTGATTCTCTACCCTTTGAAGGGGAAGAGAAGGCAGTAAATCCAGGATATGGCAGCAAAGGAAGATGGGAGCTAAGAGAGGGGCACCACTGCAATGGAATCCAGGGGGTGCTGGACAAGGGAATGGGGTCATGCCACATTAGAACCTTAGGGAAGAACTCCTCCCCATTTCTGTTGCCCCACCCTAGTTGTAGTTCTAATGGATGATAATGTCCAGCTGAGTAGGGTTTGGAATGGTAAAAGTTGAGAACACAAGAATAACATTTTTATTAATACTAATCTGTAGTTCACAAAAAAGAAGGCAGGTGGTGCAGTGGATTGAGTACTGGGCTTGGAGGAAGGAAAAAAACCTTACACTTAACTGGCTATGTGACCTTGGGCAAGTCACTTAACCTCAACTGCCTTTGCCTTCCCCCTTCCAATAAAATAAAATAAAATGTGATGCCCCAAACCAAACAGTATGTCAGATGTGGGTCTGGTTAGTACAGAACACAGCATTCCAATCATCTTCCTCATTCTAAATACTACACTTCTGCTAATATAACTTAGGCTCCCAATTCTTTGACAACACTGTTAACACTGTTAACTCACAATGGATTTTGAATTAAGTAAAGCCTCCAAGGTTATGTGTTATTGCTATTTTAAATGGATAAATTACTATATAACCATATGCCTCTCATCCTTTACTTGAGAAGCTGATTTTCGGGGTTGCCTCTTTTGAGTTCAGCCCATTGTTCCAGCCTGGCAGAATATTGGATTGGATCCTGATTCTGGAATCTATTGGGCTAGTTTTAACAGCTTCCTGTCATGTACCCATGTACAGCTGTTGCTGTATTATTGGATACAAAGTCTTCACTGTCCACATGGCTGCGATAGTCTATGCCTAAGACCCCAAGAAGTTTATAGTACAGCCCAAATCAGAGAATTACAAACACAAAAGGAAACTCATCCAAGTAATCAGATCCTTATAGCAATACTTTGGCTCTAAGTCTCAACTGGCTCTCTTGTTCTCCCCACAATCAGATCCACTGTCATAGTATAAGGTTCAGTTTAGGGAATGCCACTCCAAAGGTTTGGGTTATGAAGGGAGCCAAAATATCAAGGTCTTGTCATTGTCAGACTTATTGTTAGACTTATTGTTTTTGTCAGATTTCTCGTTATTAGACTCACTGCCCTAATATTATTGATAATTTCAACCCCTGTGTCTGCAACTTCTCTACAAAAAGAAATTCAAACTGTACAATATGCTAATGAATTTTCATTATAATGTTTCTGTAGCCTTTAAGACACAATGGAATATAGATAAGGATCTTTTGAATAAAATCAATGTATTAGAACAATTAGTATTGTATTTTGGTGATGAGTTAAAAGCATTAAAAACTCAGCTGTTACTTAGATGTGATTATGTATATACATATATTTGTGTAACTCTTTTCCCTTATATTAGCCCTGATGCTAATGTTTTTTGGGACAAAATATGTGCCCAACTTCTTGGTGCTTGACATGATTCTAATATTACAAATTATATCAGAAAATATCCAGAATAGTCATCGCTCTGGAATTGATCCAGGCACATTGCCAACACAATATTATCTACATTGTTAAAGTTATCTCCTTTTAATTTGATGTCTATGATTTTACATATCTTAATTGTATCGTTTTTTGTATTGTTTCTTTGTATGTTTAAAACTATTTTTAACTCAGAGGAATAAACATAACTTTTTAGGTCAGGATTTATATTGGAATATTATTTGTAAAAGTTGTAATCTCACACAATGTATTATTAGAGATCAACAGTACGTTATATTAGTAGAACAACCATCTTTTGCTGTTTTTCCCACTAACCTATCTCATACCAATCTGCAGGAGAACATAGCTTAGTTTGATCAGTGGGGCTTTAAAACGTGAAAAGCATTTCATAGGGCTACTATTAGGAATCATATCTTTAGTTACTTTAAGTTTCGACTGATACACTTTTGGCTGTGTCTTTACAATCCACAATTCTTACTGCCCAGTATGCTGAAGAACTAGCAAAAAAAATTCTTCTGTAGCATTTCAAGTACAGGAAAAAAATCAATCAGGACATCCAGACAAAAACTGATTTATTAGAACAGTCTATATTAGGTATAGGAGATGAGGTAGAGACCCTTAAGACTCGGTTAACTCTACAATGTGACTACAGATATACATATACTTGTGTCACCCTCAGCTTATATAACTCCTCCTAGACCAACATTACCTGGGAACAAGATTAGAACCCATTTATTAGGAGCGGGGCATGATTCCAATATCACCATGGAAATAAAGGTTTTCCATCAGATTATCAAAGATATGAAACATAGTAAGGTTCCTGGGATTGACCCAGAAGGAGTAGCAAAGACAATAATTGGCACATTGAAGAAAATTTCTCCATTTCAGAACCTACTAGCTCTTGGTATGCACTTGCTTCCTATATTAATTGTTATGGTAATTTTCTGTATACTTGTACTATGTATTTTACAAATGATTTCCAGTGATGTCAAGGCTTTAGGCACTGAGGTATATGCCCTTAAATTATTTAATAAAAAAAGGGGAGATGAAGGGAGCCAAAACATCTGATCCAGGAATCAGGCGGGTCCTTGATAAGTTAGCTCCAGATTTTCCAGTGATGCGACTGATCTGTACTGTCCACACCTAGTTTTCTCTGTGATATGGCTGTAAATCAGAGTCTGCCTGATATCCTGAGATCCAAGGCTCTTCCCTGTTCTGGGATTCTGGCCAGAAGATGTTAGCTGCCTTTTATGATTATTATACATTTTAGATACTATTCATGTGTATGGAAACAGCAAGGACATGTCACTGTCAAGGCCTACTTGATATCACTGTCTGGCATTTTGAAACTGAATAAAGCAGTATTAGAAAGCCTAGTGACCTATAGTTACCTTCTTTGTCTCATTACTCTATAAAAACCTTGCTCATGATATCTATAAATGGATTGCATCGATGATCTCACCTGGCCCACGATTATTTTCCACACTTCCATGGTCTAGTGTGTCTAGTGTAGTTGGCATAAGAAACCACTTAGAGTGAGCTCTTCAGGGTTACATGTTTTTATAGACCGTTCACAGACAATCTCAGAGGAGAAGACGGGCCAGTTCCTCTATTTGGGCTACTGGCATCAGCTACTATCTTCCAATTGAGCTCATAGATCAATTGTCTTGTCTTTTTTTGCATATATATTTTTTCAAGTGACATTTTGAATTTGAGCAGCCTTCAGGATATCCATTTTGAAATATTTAATAGATTCTAGATAATTAAGTAGAGCAGTGGATAGAGTGAGTGCCTGGCCTGGAGTCAGGAAGACACATCTTTGTGAGTTCAAATCTGGCCCTAGACACTTACTTGCTGTGTGTTTCCATTTGCCTCAGTTTCCTCATTTGTAAAATGAGTTGGAGAAGGAAATACCAAACCACTCCAGTATCTTTGCCAAGAAAACCCCAAATGGAGTCATGAAAAGTCAGGCACAACTGAACAACAACAAAGTAATATGGAACTAAATCTCAGGAGAGAGTATAGGCAAAACTATAGCTCTCAGAGTTTACTTTGCACTTCCTCTTCCATAGCTACCATGTATTTATTTGTATATATTATGTGTATACTTATACACATGCATGTCACCACCCCCATTAAATGTAAGCTCCTTCAGGGCAGGGACATTGTCTTTATATTCCTAACACAGACATTACACAATCACTCCCACACGTAAGACTTCTGCAAAATCTGCAGATAGCCATCCTTGCTGGTCTATTTCAGAATTTTTCTACTCTGTTCATCTGGGCCCATACACAATGTGAAGGCTACAAAAGGGGCTGAAGTAACTGCAGCTATTCTTGTGGGAGCTTGAGTTGGCAATGAATAGGCTTCGGATTACTAATTTAAATCATATATCAAAAAGAAGCAGAAACCCAGTAACCTAACCCTTCTTTTTATACCCCCTGCATGCACAAATTTGACTTACCTCTACAGACAGAAAGTAATAACCTTGCTGTTCTCTCTCTGTTTTCATAACTGATAAAAAAAAATTTTTTTAAAGAACTATATAGTAGGACTCTGGGGACACTGCATTTAAAGAAATAGACTTTTGCTATTTCACTTGATCAACATTGAAGGGCTACTAGTAAACAAATTCATATACTGGAATTTATGAAAGTCGAGTGGTGTAATGAAAAGTCGAATGGATCTGAAGTTAGAAAACCTGAGTTTACAGGCCTGTCCTCCAATGACCATCTGTATTACACTGGGCATGCTACTTAACCTCAGTATGACTCATCTCTAAAACAGGGAATAATAAGACCTTCCTTAACCACTTCACAGGGCTGTTATGGGGATCAAATAAGAAAAAGTATGTAAAGCATTTATCTAAATATAAGCCATGATTACTGCTCTGTGGTAAGTATGAAACTCCTTCAGTGTAAAAAAAAAAGTGATACAAACATTATTCATCTAGCAATATAACAATAATAATAATTTATCAGATGCTTATTATACATTCAGGGCTACATTCCCCCCTTTAGCTAGCTGCTCTATGTCTATGGGCAGAAAGTGATAATAGCTGACATTTGTAAATGTATGTATAACTTTACATACATCGTCTCATTTGATCTTCACGATAACACTGTGAGGAAAATACGAATTTTAGCATCATTATTCTACAAGTGAGAAAACTGGGAGGGAGGGGGGGAAGAAGAAGGAAGGTGGTGGCTTTCTCAAAATCACCAGCTAAAATCCCACCTTGTATCTGAAGCCTTTCCCAAATCCCCTTCATTCTAATGCCTTCTCTCTGTTGATTATTTTAAATTTATCTTGTATGTAGCTTTTATGTACATATTTGTTTGCATGGTGTCTTACCCATTAGATTGTGAGCTCCCTGAGAGCAGGGATTTTAGCTGATATTGAGGAAGTCACTTAATCTTTTTTCCTTCAGTTTTCTTCAATAATGATGCTAATATCTGTATCTTCCTCATGTGGTTATTGTGAGAATCAAACGAGACAATTGTCTTTTGCCTTCCTCTGTGGTGCCTACCATAACACAATGCTTGGCACATAGTATGAGTTTAATGTTTCTTCATTGACTGAAACCATAGGATTAGCAAGTAGCAGAGCTGGGATTCTAATACAAGTCCATTAACCCCAATTTGGGGCTCTTTCAATCAATCAATAAACTACATAAATCCTAGTGAAAATAGTTTGAGTGAATAGCCCAGGTATTCAATTGTAAGATGCTTGGTAAATGACAATGGGTCCCGCCCAGCACTAGAATGCAAACTCTTTTAGAGAAGAGATTGTTTCATTCTCTGAATTTATATCCTCAGAGCATGGCACTGACTGCAATTTGGCACATAGCAGGCCCTTAATAAATATTTGTGGATTGATAGCACAGAGCCTTGCACCTAATAGAACGTTAATACGTGTGGGTTGGATTGAATTCACCCCCTCGCAGTACTGAAGTGTGTGCTGGCTGGATGTTCTGCGTGCTCAAGTTATGACGCTCACTGTCATGGGAATGCACTGTCATCATATGAGGCGCGTAATAAATACTTGTAGGCTGATCGATAGTACAGAGCGTCCAGCTAACAGAGCATTAATACGTGGTGGCTGGAGGACTGAGCGTGTGCTGCCTGGAGGTTCTGCGTGCCCAGGGTATGACACTCACTGGCATCAGATATGCGTGGCTGCGACACCAGGTGAGCGAGAAGGTGTGGGCGTGCAGAGGACCACGGGACAGGTAAATGTTGTCTCTACAAGTATAATGACAATGATACACCCACCAGATGCCTGTCCTTTTAAACCAGAACTAGACAAATACGGTCAAAAATAACCAGACTTTCTCCCGACCCCTCCCCTAAGTCCAGGCACCTGTTACCATGGGAAGCAAAGAAGGCGTTAGGATGCTAATGACGACACCTACACGTCACCGTTGCAACAGCTCCCCTTCAGTGGCTGCCTTTTCCCTCGCCCTCCCCGCGCCAGCCAACCAATGCAAGAAGAGAAGGATGGGCGGGACCAAACCCAACGCTTATTTCTTAAGTTTGACCCAAGTGCGGCTTCCGTTAACAGGCTCTTTTCCCTCGCTCCCTTCTTTTACATTTCGGCCCTCCCCATTGACTGGTTCGCGCTCCGTCCAGCCCCGCCCCTTCCCCTCGAGGCCCCGCCAGCCAGCGCTCGTGAATCAGCTGATCTGGCCGTAGCGGTGGTGGTGACGGCGGCAGCGGCGGCGACGACGAGGGCTGCGGAGAGGTGAGGGCACCAGAGCTGCTGCACCAGCCGGCAGAGCCTGGCGGGGCCCGACAGGGATCCGGGGGTAGTGGGCTGAGAGCGTTCAAGCGAAAGCGAGGCGCTCGGGAGAGCGAAACCTGCCCGTGGCCGGTGCTGTGACGGGAGGTGGCGGCCGAGAGGGCTGGAGAGGCGTCGGGCGCCGGCCGAAGCCTCCTGGGGTGCTCTCGTGTCAGGGAGGGGCTTCGGGGGCTCGGCTGGACCCCCACCTACGGAGCGCCTGGCTTTCCCGCCTCCAGGCCCCGCCTTCCCTTCGCTGTGCCTGTCTCGCTGCCCGGAGCTGCCCTTTCCTTCCTTCCCACCTCATTGGTCTCCCCCCTGAGGCTGCCGGCCTTGCCCCCGGCTCCTCGCTGCTTCCCTGCTCGTCGCCGCCGGGGCTGCGGATTCCTTCTGCTTCACCTGCGGACTCCCCTTCCCCCCCGCCTGAGCCGCGCGTCGTCCACTTTGGGAAGCAGCCTTCGGCTTCGGTGGTAGATAGCAGGTCGGTGCAAGGACTGGCGGTGACTGGGTCCGGCCGGACCGCGGGGTCAGATCCCCGATGTTCAGGGTTAGCAGTGGCCTGTTCAGTAACAGCCTTTAACTTGGTGAACTTTGTGCAAAGCGTGAAACGTAAAATACTGACGGCGGTGGGGGGAGCTCCGGGGAGGAGGGGGTTCCCGCCGGGGAGAAGAAGACATCCTTAGGGGAAAGGATTCTACCCTCCTGAGTTACCAGGAAAAGTTCCCTGTCTTAGGAAATGAAGACATACCTCCATAGAGAGCTGGTGGTAATCCGGTAGAGAAATGGAACATTAGTTAGTGGTGTAGTTAAATCTCTCAGTGATTGGTTCTGGAATGACTAAAGAGAACTGAAGCCTATATATACCCAAGTGTTTTACTTGAGGATTAGGATGGACAAGGGAATGACTTTAGAGCACCCAAGCACAAATCCGTGTCGTATTTCCAGGGTAATTTTTCAGAAATAAAGTTTGGTGTATGCTTATTTCAAGGAGAGTTAGAAGAGTTTGGCAGGAAGGATTTCCCCTTGCTTAAGGCATTGTGCTTAGTGCTACTCCTAATCACTTACCTTCTATTTCATATTGTAGTTATCCGTGTACATGTATCTTGTCTTTTAAATTATAAGCTCACAGGAGGCAAGGACCTTCTCTTTACGCTCGTGTCTCCTGCAACACTTTTCTTTTAGAGCATGCTTAATAAGTATTTGTTAAATGAAATGTTCTGGAACTAGGGAAAAAAACACTTTCTAAACCTTAAAACACTACATAAATAAGAGGTTTGGTTTTTTTTCTCTTTTGTCACCAAAAGAGAACTGCGCTAGTTTCGATTTGTGGGTTTATAGATAGAGCCTTTGCACAGTGATGGTCACTTTTAGCATTTATTTTTGTTTAGTAACATTATTTTATTCTGGGATGGGGAAAACATTAGTTTGGAATCAATAAGATCTTGGTTCAGATTCCTCTTCTGACAATGACATGACCCTGAGCAAGTCACATAACTATTAGGTGTCTCAGATCATTGTTGATGGAGGGAGTGGAGTCCCCAACACTGATAAAATCATAGCTCCTTTGCATATTTTCTTATAAATTGGGTTAGTATTAGCAGTTTTTTCAGAAATTTTATTGTTACACTCTATAAAGTTTCAAGAACTTAAACTTCATTTCTGCCTCTAATATCTCAGACCATAACTAACTTCTTTATTTTCTAAATAGAAGGAACTAAAAATTTTTGTGAGAAGCTTGTTTGCCTCATCTGCCATTTCAAGGCTGGATGACTTTGTGATTCATTTTTCCCACCAATCAAGACCTACTTGTATATAAAATTTGGTCTTTTTAGGATATGCTTATTCTTTACATCAAGATTCTTTGAGAAACTTTAGTAGCTTCTATGGGGAAAATACTAAGGCTATCCATATTAGAGCCAACTACATATTGCAATGGATAGAGAGATGGATCTGGAGTCAAGAAGATCTGAATTCAGATCCTACCTCAGACACTAGCTGGGTGACCTGGGCAAGTTATTTAATGTCTGGATGCCTCAGTATTTCATTTGTAAAATTGGGATATTTAGAAAGTTCTTAGCAAACCTTAAACAGCTAGTTGTTGTTATTTAAATTTGTTCAATTGGTATACCAAACCTAAGGACATGCGGAACTTGGAGTTTCATAGCACCAGAAAGTATGGGTCTCACAACCTCAGAAAAGTTGAGAATTTTCAACTAGTAGATTTTTTTGTGCTTGATTTTTTTTTTGATTGATTCCTTTTCATGGAGTAGAAGTGATCCTGAGTTCTCCAAGACTGCAAGTATAGCACAAGCTCTGGCAGATCCTAATCAATCTGGAAAGGCTTCTAATGCTATCTTAGTGATATACTGTGTATTATCCGAAGACCAGCCTAAGTTTAGAGAGGCTCATCACCAGATCTATGCTTTAGGAAAATCACTTTGACTGTTGAGTGTAGGATGAATTGCAGTGTGGGTAGAAGCTTGAGACTGGGAGACCAATTAGAAGTCTACTGTAATAGTCTGGGCAAGAGGTGATAAGGACCTTTACTGAGTGGTGGCTGTGTAAGTGGAGAGAAGAGAATGTGCAGGAGAGGTGTGGAAAAAGAAAAAATCGGATTTGGCAACTGACTTTATAGGTAGGGTGAATGAGAACAAAGAGTCAAGGATGACACCAAAGTTGTGAACCGGGATATGATCAACAGTAATAGGGAAGTTTGGAAGAGGGGAGGGTTTTGAGAAAATATAAAGGATTCTGTTTTGAACTTGCTGAGTTTGAGATACCTCGAGGACATTCAATTGAAAATGTCCAGCAGGAAGCTTATGATTCAGAACTGGAGCTCAGGTAGACACTTAGGCTGGATCTATGGAAGCTGATGAGATTACCAAGTGGGAAAGTATAGACAGAAGGGTTCTTAACAGCTTTAGGAGACCTCAGTTCATAGATGTGACATGGATGAAGATCCAGCAAAAGGCACAGAGAAGTTGTCATTAGACAGATAGAAAAACCGAGAGAGAGTCATGAAAACTCAGAATTTATCAAGGAGGAGGAGGCAGTTAACAAATGATGCAGAGGTTTAAAAAGATGAAGATTGAGAAGAGGTCATTGCAGTTGACAAGTAAGAGATCATTGGTAACTTTGGAGAAAGCAGTTTTGGTTGGCCGATGAGGTTGGAAGACAAATTGAAGAGGGTTTAAAGAAGAGTTTAAAAGAGAAATGAGAAGAGGAAGTGGTAGTATTCATTGTAGACCACTTTCAAGGAGTTTAGCTATAAAGAGGAGGAGAGTTACAGGATTTTAGCTTACCTGGATGGTAGGATCAAATGAAGACAGGGGAAATGAGGACAAGTTTGTAGCTAGCAAAGAAGAAGCCAGTAGATAGGGATGGATTTAAGATGAGAGAGTGACTGCGATGGTGGAGGCAATATGCTAGAGATGACAGGAAGAGATACGATGAAAGCAATGTAGAAGGATTGACGTTGATGAACAAAAGAACCACCTCATCATCAAACTAGACTGAGAAAGAGGTGGTGGGAGATAATGTCAGAGATATGAGATGAGAAGGAGAGGAAAAGAGGGAGCTCTTGGTTGAATAGCCTCAATTTTGGGGGAAGTATAAGGAAACCTCCATAGAGGAGTTGGGGAGAGTGGAAACCCTTAAAAAAAGCACTGTTGAAATTTATGACAGATTTTACTTTGTGGATATTAAGGGAAAAGCAAAGGACCATGTTAAGTGTATAGATTCCTGAGCAAAGCATTCTGCACAGATGATTTCATTTGATTTTCACAACAAACCTGTGGGATAAATACTAAGAGTATGATTAACGCTATCATACAGAGAAGGAAATTGTGTCAGGTTAAGTGACTTGCCCCTGGTCACACAGCTGCTGTTGTTCATCCTTCATTTTCAAAGAGGACCAATGACAGAATGGGGTGATGTCTTGACTTGGGCATGAATTGGATTTATGTGAAGAAGAGTTGCACAATTGTTAGCCTCAGTCTTTCTCTTCTAGAGTCATGGAAGTCCAGTGGCAAGACTAACTCCCACTCATCTGTCAGTGTTTCACTTTATTATCACATATTGTGTATTAACCTTTTCTTTCCCCAAAACTTAATGCAATAACACTTTTTTTTCATCCTATACAGTATCCATTTTTATAGAGATAGGTAGTAGAAATAGAAATGAAATTTAGATTTATAACTTTAGTTCCAGAGCACTGCCATCCATTCAGCCTCTATTCTTGTTAAGAACTCTGATTAAGGGATGTCAGTTTTAGTCAGTAAGCATTTATTACATGCTTACTAAATATATACCAGGCATCATACTAAGCATGAGGGATACAAAGAAAGTGGAACATCGTCCCTGCTTTCAAGGCAGTAGTAGAAGACTTTCAAGGCAAGGTAGTAGAAGACAACATGTGGATAATTAGGCTCGTATATATTCTCTTCCCATATGACTTTATCAAAAGGACTTTTGGTGGGGGGGGGGCCCCTAGGGAATGGGGGGAGAGGGGTAGGGAAGGGTGAGGTGAGGGTGGATGGAGGAGGGGGAAGGAAGGAGCATATTCTGTCTTCCATTACTGCTACTACAAGTAGCTTTTATCAGGAGCAGAGGCAAACCAATTACTTAGATATCTTTGCTTTGTGTTTGATGCATAGCTCTTGGGAAAATAATATGTGCTTAGGAATCCTGAGTGATTCTTCTTAAAAAATCCTCCGCAGGATTTTTATTTTTTTTAAGTGTAAAGACCCTTAAGAAAGGCAAAAAATATTATTCCTGTGCTCTTGGGAAATACAAAAGTATAAAAATCCTGTATTAAATTCAAATATAAAATTTAATAAATTATATCGCAATATTTTGAAAGGAATTGTAGTGATTTAATATCCCAGAATCTAAATTACTTCATATTTGTATGACATCATCTTTGTCCGTGCAGAAAACATTGATACATACAAGTGAAGATACAGCTTTAAAAAAGCATGTTTTACGATTTCTTTCCATTTTTTACAAAACACTCTAGTGGAGGAAATATTATAAATACAGGTGCCCATTCCTAGTTATTGTTTTAGATCTACTAATATTAAAAAATAAAGTTATAAATGTATATAATTGAGTAACAGATAGTAATTTTAAAAGTAAATGTTTACGATTTTATTGACTTTTAACTGAGTTTTATAAACATTTTGTATATGTTTTGAATTTGTATTTGATTTTATTATAAACTTAATCATCAATAAATATTTAGATTTCTTTGCACAAAGAGCAAAAAAGAGGATTTTTTTAAAAGCATATTAAATTTAACATAGTGATCATAAAATTGTCCTTTCTCCCCTTCTGAATATTTTCATTTTCTACATATATTTAAATGTTCTTTTTGCTCACTCCCTTTTTTTTTTTACATGCTTATCACTACCAGTAGCTCACCTTTTTCCTTCCCCCCATAGAAGCACTTGTAACAAACAGTTAAAAATTCTTTTCCCCAACATTCTTATATGTGGTGGTGATGGTGTAAATTTCACTCTGTATCAGTTTGTACAAGTCTTCCTAGTTGCTCAGTATCTGTCATATTTTTCATTTCTGCAATAATATTCCATAACATTTATATGCATTAAAAGGAAGTGAGTTGGCGTGGAAAGACTGCTGGACATAGAGTCAGGAAAACTCGAATTTGGATCTTGTCTCAGACCCTTGCTAACTCTGTGACACAAGAAAAGTCACTTAACCTTTCTCATTCTCAGTTTCTTTATCTATAAAATGGGATTAATAATAACACTTGTTTCAGTAGAGCTTTTATGATTCCATTCCATCTCATCTTCTCCAATATATTGCCCCTTCTGTCATCCCCATACTCTGTAATCTTATTTCTCCGTTATCTGACTGCTTCTCTGTTGTCTACAAATATGCTTATTTCTTCACCATCTTTTAAAAAAAATTTTCACTTCATTCATCTCCAGTGGCTATTATCCCATGTCTCTTTCCTCCCTTTTGCCAGTGAAATACTTGAAAAAGCCATCCACAATAGGATCCTCCACTTTCTTCCTCCTCTCTTCCTATCTCTCTGTAGTCTAGCTTTTGACTTCATAAAGTGAAACATCTTTCTCCAAAGTTACCAGTGACTTTTTTTAACCTTATTTTTAAAAATTCGTTTTGAACTTTAATACAAAAAGAAAAATGTACACAATACAACGTAAAAAGTGGATTCAATATGAAACCACAAATCTCCTTTTCACAATATTCACAATTTTTTTAAAAACTATGTAATAAATACTACCTACCATTTTCAAAACTACTCTGCTTTTCTGTGCTTCCTCTTGTTTTCTTTTGTTCTCTGCTGTGCACTTTTTTATTTTTATTTTTTTTCTTTCCCTTCAGACCCCACCCTAAAGAATATATATCTATTTATCATTTCTTTCTTTGGAGATATATAGCATCTTCATAGGTCCTTTTGTAGATGATTTGAGTATTTATTATATTCAGAATAACTTAGTTTTTCATAGTTGTTCTTCAGATGATATTGCTGTTACCGTAAACAATGTTCTCTTGGTTCTGCTCATTTCAGTCTTCATTATTTCATGCAAGTTTTTCCATGTTTTTCTAAAATCAACTAACTCATCATTTCTTATAGCACAGTGGTATTCCATCACAATCATACTATAACTTTTTTTTAGCCATTCCCCAACCAGTTGGCATCCTTTCAATTTCTAGTTCTTTGCCACCACAACGAGAGCTGCTATAAATATTTTAGAACATATAAATTCTTTTCCTTTTTCCCTGATCACCTTGGGAAACATACCTAATTGTGGTATTGCTGGGCCAAAAGGTATCCACAAATTTTGGACATAATTCCAGATCACTCTCCAAAACAGTTGGATCAGTTCATAGTTCTACCAACAATATATTAGTGTCCCAATTTTTCCATATCCCCTCCACCATTTTTCATTTTCCCTTTCTATCATTTTAGCCAATCTGATGGATGTAAGGTAATATTTTACTTTGCAGTTCTCTAATCAATAATGATTTAGAGCATATTTTCATATGACCATATGTAATTTTGATTTCTTCATCAAAAAACTGCCTGTTCATATCTTTTGATATGGGGATTGAACCATATTCTTTTAAATTTGACAAAGTTCTCTATATATTTATGATATGAGACCTTTATCTGAGAACCTGTCTATAAAATTCCACCCATCCTCCCAATTTTATGCTTTCCTTCTAATCCTGGCAACATTGGTTTTATTTGTACAAAAATTCTTTAATGTAGTCAAAATTACCCATTTTATAATTTACAGTGTTCCCTATCTCTTGTTTATTCATAAATTCTATCCATGAATCTGAGAGTCTGATCTCTTAATTGCCAAATCTAATGGCCTTGTCTCAATCCTTATCCTCCTTGATCTCTCTGCAGCCCTTGACGCTGTCAGTCATCCTCTGCTCCTTAATACTCTGCTCTCTCTCCTACCTCTCTGACCATTCGACGCAGCCTACTTTCCTGGATCTTTATCCTGGTCCTACCCATCGGCTATGAGTGTTCCCCAAGACTCTGTCCTAAGGCCTCTTTTCTTCTCCTTTTCTATTTCATTTAGCAATCTCATCACCATCCATGGATTTGTTGGTTGTCCTTCATTCTTGAAGAGGACTAAAATGACATCACTATGCTCAAGTCAAGTTACAGTGTGTCCCACTGTGGCTCCTCTGATGTGGGTATGCCATGCTGAGCTTCCCCCTGTGTCTCCCATGCCACACAATCAGTTCCAGAGTTCTTAAGAAAGACCTTGAGAGTGTCCTTGTTTTGCTTTTTCTGACCACCATGTGAATCTTTACCCTGTGTGAGTTCTCCATAAAACTGTCTTTTTGGCAAGTGTACATTTTGCATTCGAATAATGTGGCCAGCCCATCAGAGTTGCGCTCTCTGAAATAGAGTTTGAATGCTTGGCAGTTTAGTTCAAGAAAGTACCTCAGTGTCTGGTATCTTATCCTGCCAGGTGATTTTCAGAATCTTCCTAAGACAATTCAAATGGAAATGATTCAATTTCCTGGAATGACTCTGGTTTGTCAAGGTTTCACAAACCTGCAACAATGAGGTCAGCACAATAGCTCTGTTTGGTAATTAGTCTAATACCTCTTCTCTCCCACACTTTCCTTTGGAACCTCCCAAACAGTGAACTAGCTCTGGCAATTTGTGTGTCAACCTCATTATCAAAGTGTGCGTCCTTGGAAAGTGCACTACCAAGGTAAATGAACTGTCCACACACCATTCAAAACTTCTCCATTTGCTGTAACTGATGATTCCACATATGGATGGTGTGGTGGTGGCTGATGGAGCACCTGTGTTTTCTTTTTTTTTTTTTTTTTTTTTATAATTTGATAGAGTATTTCATTTATATGAGATTGATACTACAACATCCTTTTATTATGTTAATGTGATATAATACCCTCATAAGGAGGGAATTAATGGGAGATGTTATGCAGTTTCCAAAACTGGATTAAGAAGTATCTTTCTTTTTTTTTTTTTTTATATGAGATTCTTTATTAAATTTTTTTGAGTTACATCTT
>CM053580.1:72275161-72303023 GCA_028627135.1 Pseudochirops cupreus
GAATGGGGTTGAGCATCTCATGGAAGAGGCAAGAGATAATTGTTACAATAGAGGGGGAGAACAGGAAGGCAAAAGGGAAAGAGTCAACCTTACTCTCACTGAACTTGGCTTAGGGAAGGAATGACATACACTCTAAACTGGGTGTCTTGCTACACAGAAGAGTAGAGGGAATGGGGATGAGAGGTGGGATGATGGAGGGGAGGGCAGGGTGGGGGGGAGGGTTGATGAAAGTGCACACTTCTGTAAGAGGACAGGGACAGGGATAGGGTAGAGAGTGGCATGGGGGGGAGGGGCTGGAGAGGAAGAAAGGACAAGTAATCAGTCTCTCACAACATGCCCAATGTCGAGAGGTTCTGCGTAATTACACATGTTCAGCCTATTTGATTGCTTGTCCTTCCAGTGGGGGTGGGTGACGAGGGAGGAAGAGAAAGAATCTAGAATCTAAAGTTCTGTAATCAAATGTTAAAAATATATGTGTGTGTATATATATATATATGTATATGTATATACACACAATAATAATAATAATAATTATTATTATTACCTACATCCAGCTGGAACTTAAGCTACACAGGCACTGTGGTAGGGAGATCCGTCCTGCCCTACCGGAAAGTCAGAGGGGCGATGGGGGAGGACATAGGAGAGAATAGATTGGGGGAGGGGTTATACAATGGGATGGCTGTTTTGGGGTTGTGGGTAAGGGTAAGATGGGGAGAAAATTTGTAACTCAAAATCTCGTGGAAATGAATGATGTAAACTAAAATAAATAAAAGTTTAAAAAAAACAAAAAACAAAATAAATGAAAATACAATAGAACAGAAAAAAAAAGAATTCTCAATTAGAATTCAATAAGTTTGACATAATTAGAGGAAAATTAAGTACTGTTTGCTGATTTTAAGTTTAGTAGTTCAGAAAAGAAAAGTTAGCATAGGCTGGAGCTTCTCTTACTTCCTGGAAGAGGTGGTTTTTGAGCTGTACTTTAAAGGATGGGTTTGGATTGGGGGTGGGGAACAAGCAAACAGCCCAAGCATATTAGGAATATTGAGGGAACACAGAAGGCATAGACTAGGAAAAGATGGAAAGGAGAACTATGGGGAAAGAAATAATCTGGTTGCATAGAATCATAATTTAAATTATGCCTTTGCCTAACTAGTCAGGGTGAATATTGTGGTTAGACAGGTTGTCATTTCAAAATATAAATTGTTTGGGGAATAGAGTGGAAGGGATAAAGGGAGAAATAATTTTGGAAAAACATTGTTTTTAATGTAGAAAGTAAGGAATATGTAAGTAAATATTGTATTAAAATTGAACATTTAGAAAGTCTCTAGTTCAAGTAACTATTTGCTAGGTACTAGACTACTTTCAGCCACCCCTTCTTGTGTTCAGTGCCTTAATGATAACTCTAAAACTTTAACAGATTCCTTCTTGTCAAGTACTACTTAAACATGATACCCCTATGTGCCCTGAAATATTTGGAAAGCAACTTTGATATAATATATATGTGCAACATATTTAATATTGTTGTATCTTGAGGTTATTTTTTCTTTCTTTTTTGAAAAAAGCAAAACTAAAGTAACAATGAAATACTGGCCTCTTGGGAAAGCCAGAATAGCCTATTGTTGACTTTTTTTTCTTTAGACTTTAATTTTGACTGTTAGCCCCTTTATAAGCTGAGTGGGCAGAAGAGTCATCCTAGCTATTTGACTGTTGGCAGGCAAAATATATGAAATTGTTTCAGTTGTTTCAGTTGTAGTTTTGGTATATGGTATTTTGTTTTTTGCCAAGCCAGTGTGTACTAGTTATTAGACTTTTCTTTTCCCCCCTCTAGAATAAAATAACTAACTAAGCCCTGTCTCTCTTTCTGTCCTTTCCTTGTTTGCCCCATATGATATGCTTATTTCATGTCTTCCATTTAGGTCTTTATACACTGCTCTGTTCCATTTGCCAGAGAGGAAATGATTTGGTGATGGAGTGTTTTCACTGACAGATGGACTCACAGGAGAGAAGGTAAAAATATTTCTCTTCCCTGCATTTCTCCCACCCCTAAAACCAGAACCAAAACAAAAATCACATTTATATAGTTTATTATTTGGCCTTCTTGTCAGATGTTGATAGAGAGTGGAACATTTATGTTTTAGTTTAGGCAGTGTGATATAAAAAAATAAACGTAGTGGAATAATGTAGTTAGTAGCAAAATATTTTTCCCAAGATTCATGAAATATTAAAAATAAAATGAATTAACACAAATTTTGAGGACAAAGGCCCTTCTAGACCATTTTAAAAAATGATTTCAAAGTGTTTTGCAACCATTAATTCTTACTATTAATTTTCAGCCTTTCAAAAGGAATGTTAATAATGTATTCTCTTTCAGTTATCTTGAGAAGTATGCCATGATAGAGAGTTATAGTTGGGGATATTTTGTCTTCCATCATGAAGGAGAGAAATATTAAACCAGAGAAGAGATATTCAGCAAGCACTCTCTCAGTGATTATTAAAATATTGACATGACTGTTTTGCCAGAAAGAAAAATATGTCAAGAAAATTAGAAGTGTACATTGTGTCACTGATAGCCTTAATTCTCTAAGGTCTCTTTTGAGAAACCTTATAAAGAAATGCCTAGTGTCCTAATGTTCCCATATATCATAGGTTAGTAATATAGAGGGAGAGAATTGATATTCTCTCCTTCACATATAGGCATGGTATTTCTAAGCAGGTCTTTCTATGTGATCCATAAAGTCTCTCTATCTTGGACAGAGCCTAAGTGAAGCAGGAATAATTTGGTTGGTACTTTAGGTGATTCTAATGTAAATCTGAATTCTATATTTTTTACTAACAGTTACAGAGTCTGAACATACCTTATGATTATTTGTCAGTAATCACAAATTTGTCCCTATAGGAGAATGCAAAGCAAAATGACTGTTATCTCTATTCACAAATGCTTCTTCATTTTAAAAAAGTCTGCTTTTCTCAAAACAAAATTTAGAAATAAAACACTAAAGTAGGAGGCCTGGGGACATACCAACTATGATCACTAAATGTGTTAAAAAGTTGGAATCCTATAGGCTTCCCTTCTGTTGAATATTCAAACTCCTCAAGTTGTGCTGGCCTTAAACTTTCTTTCATTAGAGATGAATAGGTAGTTAGAAGACTTAGAGATAGTCCTGTATTATCTTTAAGGTGCTACTGTGTTAGCCCCTTTCATGGATGGAACATAAAGTGGGGACCAAATAACTAAACAACTTCATTTTTCTCGTGATGGTGAAAGGTACTTCTCCTCAGTGCAAACAAAAAATTCAGGCCTTATCTTCATAAAAAAAATGTAAGCTTTTTGTGTTCTGATTTGTTTTTGATAGCTCAGCAGAGGCAGAAGGAACCAAAGAGAGAGGTTTAGTCCATGTTTGGCAGGCAGGATTCTGCTCTGTAACTCCCGAGAGACTGCCAGGCTGGGGAGGAAAGATTGTGCTTCAAGCAGCCTTAGGAGTGAGCCATGGAGTACTTCTAACTGAAGGTATTGGACATACTTTATGATACTTCAATGCTTAAGATTTAATAGCAGAATCAGATGAGATTTCTTGAAGATAAAATCATACAGTAACTTGATTCTTAAGTTTATATATTGTATGTTGTGAACCTATAAACATAAGCATAGATTTAATGTATATCAATAAGTAGTCTGTCAGTTTCAGTCTTTTTACCATAAAATTTAGATTTGGAGATACTTTCAATTACATTAGGAAGGACTGAAGATGACTGTTGCATAAACATCAGTCTGTGGCAACTGTAGAAGTTTCTATGCTTCCCTGTATCATGTCATTTGAGCCAAGGGAAAAGAAAGAAAACATATTCTTTTTACAAGTTGGTATGTATCTTCAAATATTCAGGGACTTAGGCATTAGAATATAGGTTTCATTTTTGATTTCTCTGATTTAAATAAGGACCTTAGCAAGCTAATCTTTGTTACAAAAGTATATGCATAATACTTATATAGATACACACATATTCTCTCTCCCTCTCTTTCTCTCTCTATATGCATATATATAGATACACACGAAACACATATATAAGCTGCCACACATGCATGCAAGTGCACGTGTGTGTGTGTGTAGAGTATTTTTGGATAATTTGAAGTCAAAATTTAAGCCAAGAAAAATACTGACTTTAAAATGTCATTATCTTTTTAAGAATGAAAATTCTAAATTGACAAATTGACAAATATTTTGAAACTTGTTATCTTGACTGTTTTCCAACAAGAATGAATGATTAAATTCATGTAGATAGTTGATAACTGCCTTTTGGCCTGATTTTCTTAAAATGGCTAGGTTACAGCTTAGTAGCCTTTTAGACTTTGAGACTTTTAGTAATGTGAATCATCTCATTAGTAATGAATCTGCTGAAACAGAAACTATAATCAAGGGAAACTATTTTGTTTGAATAAAACTGGAGGAAAATAAATTCCAGTTGTTAGAAGTTCACCATAAAAATAAACTGTGAGCAATTACATTTTAATTGCAAAATACCTCTACAGTGCCATTCTGGGGAAAAATTAAACATGACAACTTCACAAGTGTAAAATTCAAGAAAGTCCTAGGTACGTTCTTATTAACAGCGGGTGAGCGTTAGGAAGGCCTCGGGTGACTAGGTGGCACAGTGAAACGCCCTGGAGTCAGGAGGACCTGAGTTCAAATGTGGCCTCAGACACTTAACACTTGCTAGCCAAGTCATTTAACCCCAATTGCCCTGCCCTCCCCCGTCCAAAAAAAAAAGAAGAGAAAAAGGAAGGTCTCGACTCAGATCCCTTCCCAGACCTCACTAGCTGCCTAGTAAGACTAGACCTCTCAGTCTCCTCATTGTAAAATGAAAAACCCCTGCCTCCCGGGGGTTGTTGTAAAGATCCATTGAGACAACTTATGTACAACACTTTACAAACCTTTAAGTGCTGCATAAATGCAAACTGTTGTTGGTATTGTTACTAATTTGTTACCTTGAATCTTGAGAAGATTTCTCTTCTTCATTTCTTTGAACAGCATCTTTTGCCATTTGGCACACATTGTAACTATAGCTCAGGATGTTTAAAATGTTGTCTTTTGTTGAAAATGAATGAACATGAAGTACAAATTGTATATTAGCATACAGTACAACTGCTCTTGAGAATGAAAGAAACAAAAGTCTGGCTACACTAGGAGGGATAGGAGAGGGTTTGCTTGTATATTACAATGTTAGTGAATTTCACAATCCTTTAATGTTTTGTTCCAGGTGGTGAAGTCTACAGCTTTGGGAACCTTCCCTGGAGAACAGAACCAGCAGAGATCTGTCCAAGGAGTCCTCTTCTAGAAAGTGCTTTGGTTGGACAGCATGTTGTTACTGTGGCAACAGGGAGCTTCCACAGTGGAGCAGTGACAGAGAATGGTGTGGTACACATGTGGGGGCAGAATTCTGCTGGCCAGTGTGCTGTTGCTAACCAGCACTATGTACCAGAACCAACACCCATCAGTATTTGTGACTCTGAGACAAGCCCATTGTTATCAGTCAGGATTTTGCAGTTGGCATGTGGAGAGGAACACACCTTGGCACTCTCAATAAGCAGAGAAATATGGGCGTGGGGCACAGGTTGTCAGTTGGGTCTTATCACTACCACTTTCCCAGTGACAAAACCACAAAAAGTAGAGCATCTTGCTGGACGAGTAGTGCTACAAGTGGCCTGTGGTGATTCCCACAGCTTAGCACTGGTACAGTGCCTCCCGTCACAGGATGTGAAGCCAGTCCCAGAAAGATGCAACCACTGCAGCCAGCTCCTGATTACTATGACTGACAAAGAAGACCATGTGATCATTTCTGATAGTCATTGCTGTCCATTAGGTGTGGCCCTATCCGATGCCCAGGCTGAAAGTCATGATACCATCACTCCTTCCACAGGGGAGAGCCTGGAAAGCAAAAATTTATCTGAAAGCCAGGGAGAGGAGAAGAAGAGTCTTAGAGAAAATGGTTTGTCTGTTGCTTCTGAAGTGGTTGTTGAAAATATACAGCCAGTGAGTGATGAGACCACCCACCCTGAACAAGAGGTCTCTAGAACCACAAGCATTTCCATTTTGAGGAATGTGCCATCATTCCCTGACAACCACGTAGAGAAGGAAAATTTGCAGAAGTCATCAGATGATCCATTACAAGGACATCCTGAGACAAGTGGCG
Organism: Pseudochirops cupreus; assembly: GCA_028627135.1. Taxonomy (NCBI): domain Eukaryota; kingdom Metazoa; phylum Chordata; class Mammalia; order Diprotodontia; family Pseudocheiridae; genus Pseudochirops; species Pseudochirops cupreus. Next base: position 72,281,348 of record CM053580.1, read on the forward strand.
ATGTAGAGGTAGCACAGATACCTTTAGGTTTTGTGGTAAATTGGTCTTTATTGTGAAACTATGTCATTCTCAGGGTTTTAACTGTTAATCTCGATTTCTTTTCTTACTTAGATTTGACTATTTAAGATTAAATAACAGTCTCAAAAATTAAGAGGCCAGCACATTACTTTTCAGTTTTAGTAGCCCAACCTACTAAATGAGAAAAGGAATACAGATTAATTTGAAATCAATTGTTATATTTAGTTCTAGGCATTTTAATGTATAATTTTACAGATGTATTGGATCTCATTCAGCAGTCCTTTATTCCATGCCTACTATGTGCAAAGTAGTACTTAGAGTTGTTTGAGCTAACAGTTTCCCATTTTCTTCCTGTTTTGTTTTTATGTTCAAGATACTAGATTTTCTCTACTATTGTTAATATTACCTAACCTGACACCATGGCTGTACAAGGAGTAATATTTTTTTGTTGTTGTTATAGGTCAGTCTTCAGAAAACATCTTGGGACCTCTTCAGTCTTTGTGAGGCTTTCTTTTGGAATACTTTTCCATAGCATCTTCTTTATTTTGAGAAAGGAAGAGAAACACTGAGTTCTGATAACATAATTTTGTCCCTTTGGTCTAACATGAACTAAAACATGTAGAAAATTATTAATGACACATTCCCTTTTACTCTAGTGGAATTAATGAATGACCTAACCTTTTTGTTTTTTAACAACAGCACAATAAGAAAACAAAAATTCTCAAACCCTGACTTATAAACTTTTAGCCTTTTAGAAAAGGACTGTGCATGAAATTCTCCACTCTTTCAAATTTTGGAAGCTGTAGACTTTTTATCTTCTACTCCTTTGTTCCTTTTTATCTAATAACTTCAAATTTTCTCAGAAATAGTTGTTCATGTACAATCTGCTTTTTGAGCCTTTTAGATACTAGATAAGAATTTTGAAGTTCAGATAAGTTCTGTGGAGAAAATGCACTTTAAAAACTTAATGTAAATCCCATATTCTTAGTGCTTCAAAACACTTTTCACAACAACTTTCTGAGGTAAATATAGTGCATATACTATTTGACCCGTTTTACAGAACACCAAAGGTCATAAATGTGAAGACTTTCCCAGGTTTTGGGTGATAGGATTTAGCATACATTTCCTTCTTCTAAGACCAGCACTCTCAGCAGTATGCTGTGTTGCCTCTCTAAAAAAAAGAGATTGAAATGATAAAGTTTAATAGGAATGTACTTAGGAAGTTCTTGAATTTTGTGACTGTAAAAATGTCTTACTTGACTTTTTTCCAGAATGATAATTTTCAAAATCCCATTGTATAGGCATTTCATAATTGAAACATAATTGTTCACACAGTTTATTTTCTTGGCAACTTTGCAACAATTAAAATTTGTTTTCCTTTGGTTTTATTATTCATATAAAATAGTTTCCTTTGATTATAGTAGAGAGAGAACTTGAGTTCAGATCCTAACTCTGACAGTACTTAGTATACTAGTACCAAAAGCCTTGTTTGAGGTTAATTAGTAGTCCTAGTGACTCTGCTTTTCGGTAAAGAAATGTATTTGACAAGTCACTTTACCTCACTAGGCCTCGGTTTTCTCCTCTGGAAAAATGTGAGGTCTCTTCTGAGCCTAAATCTATTTTCCAGTGTCTGTTAGGTAGTCATATAAATTTTTGTATTCACAACTTAAAATTATATATAAATAATTCATTAGGAATTTATATTGTTGAGGAAAGTAGTTCCCTTCTTGGTTTCTATTTCAGAAAACTGTTATATATATATTTACCTTCATATGAAGTGAGTGAGCACATCTTGACAATGCTGTGTAATCCTCCTTCTCATGATTGAACTTGATTATTTTTGCTTTTAGAAGAGCTAAAATTGTGTTCATCACCAAAGTTGCTGTTGATTTTTACTCAGATTAAAAAGAAGGGGCCACTAGGTCAAATCATTTGAGGTTAAAGTAAGATTTTATACTGATATTTACCGTGCCCTTCTGCCACCCCCCCATCAGATACGACTTCATCTCCATCATAAAAGCATTTATGAACTTCAGTCTGAAGAATCGCTTAATTTTCACTAAAGAAGTAATTTGTCTGGAAACTCTTCAAGTTGTACAGGCATAAAATACTTGAAAACTTTTGTGGTGATTCATTTTATTAGAGATCAGTTGGGTTTTTTTTTTTCAGGTTTCCTATTTAGATGATTTGCAGTAAGTGACCGCAAGTAATTTACAAATTGCTTTCTTTTTACTCTACTCGGTAAAATTTGACAACCATATATATTTTCAGTGAAATTCATCCTTCAGGAGCCTTAAAATAAATTTCCATCTGATGACCAAGTACCATTTTTTTAAAAGGCAAAGGAAATTATGGAGTCTATGCTTTTCAGGGGATCTTTTGGGAAATGCAAAGTAGGCTTTTTCACATGTTATCCCTGCTGATAAAACCAAAAGCCTTATTTGAGTTTAGTTAATGGTCCCATGACTTTTCTTTTCAGTAAACAAATACATTTGGCAAGTTGTAGGAGAAAATTTCAAATGATCTTATGAATGGACTGATGTTGGTTTCTGAATGTTTAATTATTAACCTATCACATTTAAGGAATGGGAGCAAAGGTAATGATTTGTTTTTATTTCTTCACTTACTCAACGAGCTCCTGGTAAATAACGTATTGCCTCATATCCTTAAGTTTAAGTCATTCTGTTGTTTCACCAAAAGCTGAGAGGTCATATAAGGTTAACCTCTTTTTTCTAGTGTATGTATATCGTGTTTTATTTTCGGCTTGTTAAACTTTTAAAAAATATTCTTTTCCTTAAAATAAAAATTTTCAGACACATCTTTCAAACAACCTCCATAAATCTCTAAATTCTTCAATGCCATAGAAATATCTATCTTGCATTTTTTCTATTTCTTTATCTCTCTGAAGAAGTTTGAGGAGCAAAATAGGTTTTACTTCCATTGCCTTAAGTCAGGCCTGGTGGCACATGCCCATGTTCTTTGCTGCTGGAGTAGCCTATGGCTGGTGGATCATTTGAGTTGAGGAGTTGTAAACTGTAGTTCACAACTCCTAAAGTGGATCGGGTGTCCATATTAGAATGGCACCAATTTGGTGATCCACCAGGAGTTGTGAAGGCTACTAGGCTGCTCTTAAGGAGGGGTAGATTGACCCAGGTCATCAAACAGGAGGTTGGAGCTTCCATGCCATTCACCAGTGGAATGAAAACTGTGAGTGGCTGCTGCACATCTAGCCTAAGCAAGATAGGGAGCGTTTAGTTCCTCTTCCCCCCACTCTCCAAAAAAAAGACTACCACAGTACTCATTATTAGTTTTCTTTTTAAACATACTCTTCTTCCCTTTCAGTGACCCATTGGAGTAGCAGTTTTCTTTTCTTTTTTTTCTTTTTGAAGGTCATGGCAATTTGGGTTAGGTGATTTGCCCAAGGTCACAGGGCTAGTAAGTGTCTGAGGTCGGATTTGAACTCAGGTCCTCCTGACTCCAGGGCCAGTGCTCTATTCGCTGCGCCACCTAGCCACCCCTAGCAGTTTTCTTGCTACATGTTTGCCACAAAGAGGGCATATAAAAAATAGTAATAAGCTCCCCCCCCAAGAGAAATACCTATCAATAAACACATTTTCGTATGGCACAGGTTTCCATCAAATCTTAAATTTCTGATGAAGGGTACCATTAAGAGAGGAGAGAGAGAAACCTCCTTTTATTTTTGAATCCATCAAGAAGTATTATTAAAGGTCACTCCCCTTTGTTTTTGTGAAAGGGTTCTTCTTTTTATATGTTTTTTTTTCTGTTTTTAGCCTCTTACCGAAGAACCAAATCCCATTGTCTCCAGCCCACCAACCACAAGTACGTCTGCTCTAAACAGTCTAGTGGTTTCCTGTGCCTCAGCGGTTGGTGTGAGAGTAGCTGCTACGTATGAAGCTGGAGCACTGTCTCTTAAGAAAGTAATGAACTTTTATAGTATAGCTCCTTGTGAAAGTGGACTTCAGTCAGGCAATACTTCTTCAGGCCCAGAAGGATTGAAGGATAGCCGGGAAGAGCAGGTTAAACTGGAATCAATGCAAGGAAAGAAGAGTTCAAGTCTTGTGGATATTAGAGAAGAGGAATCTGAAGGAGTTAGCAGGAGGCTTTCTCTTCCTGGATTGTTATCACAAGGTAAGGCTGTAGTCAATTTCTAAAACATGAGTTTTGGAAAGCCTTGGTGCTTCTAAACTTCCCAGTTGTATTACAAGATTTTACTTTTTATTGAGGAATGAGATATTACACATAGATGAATTTTCCAGCTAAATAAAGCTCCACGTTTTTAGATACTAAAAATTGTCTTATTTGAATCATTTTGGATAGAAATTTTCTAAAATATGTCATCTGGTTCCCTACTACATTAAACAGAGCAACTCTTCCCCATAGCCCAAGGTCATTATGAATGTCATCATTTTCATTGTTCTGTACAGTGGTAATGACTCTCTCCAGGACAGGTGGTTTGTATAAGGTTTTTACCTCTCCAATTTTAATTTCCTCTTACCTTTCCTCTGTGATTCTTCCGATCAGTTGTTGGCTAGATCAGACAGCAAAATTGTTTGAATGGTGTATAAAATAAGAGAAAATAGACTGTATGCTAAAACTCATGTACTTTATTCCTGGAAAGGTCCCTCAGGTCCTCAATCAGTCTCCAAGGCACTGATTTCCCCTCCCCCCCCCCATCACAAATGCTAGCTGTTTTTCTTACTTCCTGCGTCCTAGATGGATCAGGTATTTGAGGCTGCCATTTAAAGTGGCTTTAGAATAAGCAAGATATGTCCCTGTACTTTATGTATAGTTAGTTGACCAGAGGCCTAAAGTCTCCTTTCTCTTCAAGCTTTAATAACAGAAAATGTGAGCAGAAGAGATATCACTGGTACTATTCTTTTAGAATAATTACTTACACATTCTATTTCTAATGTACAGTTATATATATATATATATATTTCACATCCTTTTCTAGCTGGGAATCTCTGGGTCATCTAGACTGTTTTAATCAAGGTGCAGAAACCAAGTTTCCTGGATTGTGTGCCACTCTTTGTTGTCTGTCCTTGTTTCTCATTTCTCAACAACTCTTCTCTTGTCATTTTATTTTTTGTGCCAGTCACCCTCCTCACTTGTACCGTGTTTTCTAGACTCTGCTGGCTGTCAGTGATCCTAACCTCTGCTTTGTGCTGTCAGCTGTATTTGGCCCTGCTGTCCTCACTTGCTGCTTCTGGTATCCTAAAGCTATTCACCAACAGCTTAGTGAGTGAGACAGGTACCATGATGGGAAGCAGATTATACAGAAAACTAGACTCTAGATTTTTACCTCTTCAGATCACTCTATGTCTTTAGTGAATGAAATGAGTAAGCTCCTACCATATAAAGTTATGCAGAACTCCTGCCATCTGTATTAAAGCTCTGAAGAATAGCTTAGTGAATGTAATTTTAAAATGCTTTATTTTTAGCACATCACCTTTTAAAATGCAGTTATATGTGAAATAGTTTGTCAGTAATGGACCACTAGAGGGCCATTCTGAAGTGTAATGAGAGTTAAGGCTAGATTTGACATTGAAAATCCCAAAAGAATTTCAAATGTACCTTTTCAGTCTTCTAAAAGAATTTCTTTTTTACCAGACATCATTATTTGTTTGAGAAAACATTGCATAGGTCTATTTGACTAGCTTTACAACTAGAGGATAGTTGGTAAAAGCCACTGGAATGATTTTTCATTTGTTGTACTCTGTGGTTGACCTCATATGACCAAATAAGTACCTGATGAGTGTCCTAAATCTAGGTATAGTGACAATTTTTTTGGTCCTGTGTTCCTGATGATTCCTCCCTCTACTATCCCACCAAGTCAGTTATACTTTGTTCTCTTTGGACACCATAAAAAGAGCATAGAATTTCTTCTGTGTAAGATGTTCTAAGTTATCATCTGAATATTTTTCCTCAGTGTCTCTTTTTTAAAAAGCAAATATAAAATCTTTGCTGGGCTTCCCTTTTTTCTTCAGAAATTCATTAATTTTTCATGACATCCAGACAAATGTTTGCATTTGATTCCTGGTCTAAAAAACTTGAAATTTTTTAGTTTTTAAAATAGAACAAAGCATGAAATCTCTAATATGCTTCTTGAAAAATGCTCTGTCTACCAATTTTATGTTCTTAGTTTCTCCCAGGCTCCTGAGAAAAGCTGCCCGGGCAAAAACACGAACAGTGGTATTGACACCTACATATAGTGGGGAAGCAGATGCACTCCTGCCTTCTTTAAGGACTGAAGTGTGGACTTGGGGGAAAGGAAAAGAAGGACAGCTAGGACATGGTGATGTTTTGCCTAGGTAAGGATAAGCTTTAACAACATTGGATTCAGTTATTTCCATTCAATAAGCATTTATTCCTTCTAGGTGCTTGGCACTGTGCTAGGCACTGAGAGAGACACAAAGATAAATTACATATCCTCAAGGAACTTGTATTTTAGTAATGGTTTGAATGTACTTTTCTGCCCACTGAAATCAACTAGATTAATTAGCCCACCCTCCCTCATTGTACTGTGTGTCACCATGTGTTTTTTTTTAAATGTTTTAATTTAATTTTCAGAACAAATTTGAAATTGTACTTATCAAACTTGAGGATACTTCTGTAGAATTCTCTTTTTTAGTTCATGCAGAAATACTGACATTTTTAAACCAACTAAAATAAACTCAGAGTGGAAAATAAGAGGGAATAGTAGAATATTCCATCCAACTAATTTAAAATTTAAGAATAAGATATATCAACCAGTAAGTGTTTATTAAGTGCTTATTATGTGCCAGGCATTGTGGTAAGTTCTGGGGATAAAAATAAAAAGCAAAAAGACAGTTCCTACCCTCAGATTACATTCTAACTGGGAGGGGAGGGAGAACCATATATAAATCAGTATATGAAAGATAGACTATATGGAAAGTAGCCATAGAGGGGAAGGCACTAATAGAGCAGCTGTGGAGACCAGGAATGGCTTCCTGGAGAAGGTGGTTCCTGAGCTGAGTTTTAGAGAAAGCCAGTGATTCTTTTTTGGGGTTGGAGGTGATAAGGGAGAGCATTTTAACAATTCAGTAAAACAACAAATGAAAAATGTACTTCAGTCCTATATGATGGCCAGTTATGGAAGAGAAATGTGGTAGTCAAAGAGAAAGGGGAAAATAGACAGAAATAAAAAAAAATGCTGTAGAAAGAGTTACGTAGCTAGGTACAGTCTTGTCATGGGGTAATAACTCAGTATTCTGAAATATTGCTGCTAATGGCTTTGAAAACCATGCAACATTTTCACAGGTAGCATATGTATGTGGAGTAACCTCTAAGTATTTGTCCAATGAGCCAGATGAAATTGAACTTTTTCCAACTTAAAAAAGTTTCATTAACATGATAAAACATCTTGCGATGCTCTTAAATTTATTTCTGACAAAAAAAGGATTCCATGGCCTTGTGTAGGCTTATTTCTTTTTTTTTTATTTTGATGCTATTCATATTTGTACATAGGAGTGCTTAGTTGAAGATGCTATGTCTTTTGGTAATCTTGAGCAGTTGAAATTTCTACCCCCAAAAAGCTAATAGATATCTGCAAAGTTGTTTGTTAATGATATAACTAAAGACATCAATTACACAATTTCTTTCAATAGGGAAATTTTACCATTAACAGAAGCTTTAGTGATGATTTCTGTTTTCATATCACATTCATTCTGAATACATCCTTCCTACTTCCTCTGCTACAGTGGTGTATCCCAGTGCTTCTTAATGTATTTTGTCTCTCAGACCTTTTACAACAGCAACAAAAAAATGTGTTGTGAACCCTTTGGGGTTTATTCATTGCTTAAAGTGCCATTAAACCCTTTGGCCCATCATCATGAACCCTCAAGGGATTTGTGACCCACTTAATGGGAACTACTAATCTGTCCAGCAAGCTTTTCTTTCTATCAGAAGTTAACTAAAAAAAAAAATCAGCAAAACCAACTGGCACATCTACTGTGTTTGACAATCCGTGTAGCATTCTATACCTTCAGTCTAACTTTCCTTTTTTGTATTCCATATTTGTCCCAATTTCTGTATTTTATGGTAATCTCCATATTTGTGTTATCAAATACTTATTAAATATTTCCTACAAAGTATTTTTTCCCCAGTTGTCAGTTTCCCTTTCTATATTAGCTATATTGATTTTATTTCCTTTTTTTTGTTTAATGATAAGTACCTAAACTCATATTAAAAGAGAAAATATATTGGATGTTTTGTGAAGTTTGTGAAATGACTAGATCTTGTCTATAAGCCCTAAAGAATAAGAGAAACTTTTTACATGCCCCAATCCTCCTCTCTCCTCCCCGATATGCATCTCTTTTTTATAATGAGTATGTGTTTAGTTTGAATCATATCGTGTTTTAAATTACAGGTATTAGTTACCTGCAGAGTAAACCAAACACAAAGTTAATAATTTCACTTATAACCTTATAACATTACTTGGTGAATTTGAGAAAATATTTAGTACTTTAGCTGTTTGACCCTTCAGTATTCTTTTAAAATAGTCTCTTTACTTGAACAGTTATTCTGGTATTTGAGGTAGGCAAGCACTCTGCTCTTCATTTTGTTATTCCTTAATGTAACCCTTAAAATTGTGTTTTTTTGTGGTTTTCTAGGCTTCAACCATTATGTGTAAAATGTCTAGATGGTAAAGAAGTCATTCAGCTGGCAGCTGGTGGTCATCATTCCCTTGCTCTCACTGCTAAATCTCAGGTATGAGAAGAATTATTACATGCTAATTTCATTTGAAGGGATTAGATTTGAACCATTGACATAGAAAATCTCTAGGGCTTTGGCATGTTTCCTTTATTTCCCAGAAAGGTTGGCTATGTATAAGGCTGTCCATATGTTCTCCAAGAAGAAATAGAAAGATTATATGGCCACAGTTTTTTGGGAATATTTATGAATTTATGTTAGTCATTTGAAGATTTTTGTTTAGAGAATTAGGCAAAGAGGGGAACCCTTAATTAAGAAACTAAAAAGAATTTTCTGAAGTCTTTGTTATAGAATCATGTCATATCCATATCTGTACCTAAATCATTGTTTAGAACAAAAGAGCTTGTGGGCTTTGACAGTAACCTGACCAAACTTAGAAAAATAGTTGTTTAATTTAGTCTTTAAACTATTCATATTGCCCACCAGACCATTTTCCTCTTTAGTAGGCTACAAACAAGCTCAGCACCCTTTAAATAAATAATTCCCTTAGAGCTTTAACCTAAATTTCTTATACCATTATCTCCCCTTCTTTTGCCCTTGATGAACATAAAAATGGTGCTTAGTCATTTCTATAGTAAAATGTTCATATTAGAGACTTTCAAGTTAGCTTTCAGCCTTCTCTACTTTTTTCAGATTAGTGTATTCCATTCTTTTAGCTTTTATGCCAAACTTTCTTTTTATTTCTTTACTCTTTTTCATTTTGGAGAGTTGAAGTGCAAACAGTATTTTGCTTGCCTAATTTTAAAAACTAGTATGTTTGAAATATTTCTGTAAAGCAGCATGATATAGTAGGAAGAGCCCGAGACTTTGTCAGAAGTCCTTGGTCCAGACAAAGTATGGCTCTGGTATATAGTGGGTCAGATTTCATCCCTTCCATCCTCAATTTCTTCACCTGTAAAATGTGAATAATCATACTATAATCACTACTGCCTCACGTGGTTGCATCAGAATAGTGCTATATAAACTTTAAAGTATTATATTAATGTGAGCTGTTATTTCATATCCTAATGTAGGGGATTTATAACCTAGGCACATTAACTCCCATGGTATATTTCAGAAGGTCCATGGTCTTTGATGAGAAAAGAAATTACATCTTTATAACCTATAACTGAAATTTAACATTTCCTTCAATTATTAAAAGTAATTATTCTGCTGAGGAGTCCCTGGTCTTCATCAGACTGCCAAAAGGGTTCATGACAAAAAATAAGTTGAGAATCACTGTTCTAGAGATGGAAATAGCAGTATAAACTGCCTAAGTAGCCTTATTTTACATGTTGATTATTGCCATAAATGAAATGTGTTGTGTTGAATGAACCTGATTCAAATTATTAACTTTGTTATCATTATCTGACAGGTTTACTCATGGGGTAGTAATGCTTTTGGCCAACTTGGTCATTCAGATTCTCCAACTACAGTTCCTCGTCTTGCAAAGGTATTTTTAATATCTTTGAGAATTTCTTTTCTTTTTAATTTTTTATTTTTAATTCCAAATTCTCTTCCCCCCACTCAAAGAAATATGCTAGCCATTCTACATATGAAGTCATACAAAGCACATTTCCATTAGTCATGTTCCATGAAGAAAAAAACAAGAAAAAGACAGTACGCTTCAACATGCACTCAGTTGATCAGTTCTCTCTCTTTGGAGGTAGATGGCATTTTTCTCACGAGTCCTTTGGATTTGTTGTAGATCATTGTATTAATCAAGAGTAGCTAAATCTTTCACAGTTGATCATCATTACAGTATTGCTATTATCATGTACAATGTTCTGTTTCTGCTCACTTCACATTGTAACAAATCATATAAGTCTTCCCAGGTTTTTCTGAAACTGTCCCTTTTGTCATTTCTTTTAGCACAGTAGTATTCCATTACTATCATATACCACAACTTGTTCAGCCATTCCACAGTTGATTGATATCCCCTCATATTCTCATTCTTTGTAATCACAAAAAAAAGATGCTATAAGTATTTTTGTACATGTGGATCCTTTCCCTTTTTTCTTTGGTCTATTTGAAATATAGGCCTAGTAGTGGTACTGCTGGATCAAAAGATGTGTGCAGTTTGATAGTCATTTGGGAATAATTACAGATTGTTCTCCAGAATTATCAGACCAGTCTTGAGAAATTTTTAGCTGCTTTTTTACAAAAATAGCATTTCTAGAATCCTAAGCCATAGTATGTAGATTATATCAGTTAATTTAATAATTATAGATAACCAAGTCACATACTATCAATGTGATCTACACATTCTTCTGTATGTATAAAAGAATTGGTCAGTTTTTCATATTTACTGTTGCTTTTTGTAGATAGTGTGATCTATACCTCCAGCATTCTTTAACCTATGTTGCTGTCTTTTTGTTTCATATTTCCTTTATCTTTTTTCTTAAACTGAAGGTGAAAAACTTAATTTTTAAAAATATATAACCTAAATTTTTTGGTCATTCAAGAAGTATTTATTAAGACCCTGCTATGTGCTAACCACTGTGTATTTCTCTGAGTTTTGCTACATCAAAGCCAAAATCCACAGCCTACAACTTAGTGTAAATTTCTTACGAATTTATATTTTTTAAAAATCCACTTAAATTTGGCCCTTCATATGTATACTTATCTTCTTAGGGACTTTTTCTTTTTTCTGAAAATGAGAAGTGATTTTTTTGACTGCAGTTAGTTGCATGAAGGGTTTTAGTAGATATATATGGCACTTATTCTGAGGTGCAGTCAGTCTCCAGTTCTTTGAGTATCCTTACAGGATAGAGAAGTTGGGGAAAAATGGTTGCCTTGATTTTTGAAAAATTATTCAAATGTTGTTACATGTTCCAAATAATTTTGCCATCATCCCCATAATTCATTTTCACAGGTATTTGATCTGCTTTATCCTGAACTGAAGTCTATGCCATGATTTTTATGTTCAAGGGATTCGTGATCTCACTCAGAATATGACACTTACAGGAAACAATTAGAGAGTAATAATGTATAGAAAATTTTTTAATTGATCTCAAATACATTTATTGAATGTGTTTATTCTATGATAGCTATTTAATCTATTATTTATCTCAGTTTATAATTGTAATCTGTCACAATTCAGAATTTAGCAAATATTTCTTATGGCATATTTGTCATTTGTTTGAGCAAGTAGAAAATTAGAGTCATGTCCAGTTCTTTGGGACCATCATGTATAGTGTCTCTCTCTCCCTTTCACCCAACCAAACCATTTTTTAAAAAACTGTTTCTTTTCTAATCACTTAATTACTTGACATTTTAGAATTAGAACCATAGAATTGTAGAATTAGAATTGGTCTTGAGGGGTTTTCTAGTCCAACTCCCACCTGAAGTGTGAATCTCCCTTACAGCATACCTTACAAGTAGCCACCTAGCCTAAACTTAAAGATCTCCAGTGCCAGGGAAACCATTAGAGGGAACACATCTTTCACTATGTATTTTTATGAGAACCAGCCTAGCTAGGTTTACACAAACTTATGACCAAGAAGCTATCCACTAGATGATAAATTCTTTGAGTGTGACTAGTCTTGAAAGAAAAGGAAATAATTAGCCTTTTAATAATATTTATAAAGTTTATTATCATAGTCTTTGATATCTTAAACATAGCATTGAAATGTTTGAATTTATTTTGGTCAGAGGAGAGAGATGGCAGTGGGAGGACCTGGTATAGGAAGGAGTTTAAGGTTATTCTAATTGATTTGTGAGTAAGGTTTTATGGAGCAAGGTTTTGTAGGGAAAGAGGATTAGATTGAATTTACTTTAAAAATAAGAAAATGCCCATTATAATATTGTTTCATTCTATATAAAATTAACTAATAGTGATTCCAGGAACCAGAAATTGAAATGAAATCATGCCAGGTGTTAGGTGGTAACAATTGGGTTGAGTCAGAAAAAGATAGGACTAAAAATACAATGATATAAGCCAGACTCCAAGGGATCTGGCAGATATTAGGGTCCTGTGCTGGCAAGAAATCGTAGCCAGGTGGTCAGCCACCGTAGGGAAGGTTATTCAAGTATCATGATTCCAGAGGATGGAGCTGAGTCCAAAGTCCAGTTTATTCAATAGCAGAGGAGTCAGGTGTAGAGTAGTTTACCAACAGGCAGAACTTCATCATATAATTCAGCACAGCCAGACCAGACTAAATGACGGTTCACAAGCAGGCTAGAAGAACTATTCCTGAGGTTGAACACCAGTGAGTCAGTTCAGATAATCAACAAACCTGGGCATATGAAGACAAAAAGCAGCATAAGGGAATTAGGACCATTGCTTCTAGATCAAAGGCACTCTCTTCCTTGATCTGGTTTTATGTCCAGTGTGGTCAGAAAAGGGTGAGCCAATGTGCCCTGTCACATAGGGGTTAGCAAGGTTCAACAAGTACTTTGCCTTAGAACAAAGACAGAGGGCTAGGGCTTCTTCTGTAGGGAAGCTATGTTAAAACTCCTCAAATTCTGGTGGTTCAGATTGTAATAAAAGTTCTACTTTAATATATAAGGTAAATAAAAGGACTACCAAAGGGATTTCTTCTTTTTGCAGCCCAAACCCAGCTTAAAGGATTTTTTTTGTCCTATGTTTGGCTAAATGCATTATTAGAGATCTCCATTCTTGGAAAGTAGTGAGTAGTTTTGCTATTGCTGGAAGCAGTATACCATAGCTGTGGTTTTCTGATTTGATCTGATATAGAAGTTCTAGCTGATGTTCATCTGAAACTGAAAATAATCCTCTCTAATTGTAGATATGCAATGAAAATGGAATCTGGAGTATAGCTGCTGGGCAGGATTATTCGCTTTTTTTAGTAGACACAGATGATTTCCAGCCTGGATTGTATTACAGTGGCCGGCAACAACCTGTAGAAGGTGATAGTCTTAGTACTTGTACTAAGACTGCAACACTGCTAGTATCGTGTAGTAAGGTAAGTACATCTTGGAATAGCAGTAATAGTAATAATTGTTATCATTCAGTCATTTCAGTCATGTCCAATTCTTTGTGACTAGGATTTGGAGTTTTCTTGGTAAAGTGGTTTTCTCTTTTCTGCTCCAGCTCATTTTACAGATGAAGAAACTGAGGGAAATAGGGTTAAGTTACTTATTCAGAGTCACAACTAGCAAGTGTCTGAGGCTGAATTTGAACTCTGTGGAGTGTGTGTGTGTGTGTGTCTGTGTGTCTGTGTGGTTTAGGAATAGTTTCATGCTAGGTTAGTTTCAGTGATCAAGAAAAAAATTTTTCCTTATGTCCTTGGAACTCTCAGAGAATGATATACTGTACTGGAATTAGAATATATGAAGGAATTCAGGGGGATTTATTTTCTCACATAATTGGGTGGCATTTGGTCAAGGGTAGGATCATCAAAGCAGCAGTGGTATGAAGTGCTCTGACAACAAGACTTAATGGAACGTTGATACCGACTTTTCTTCTCACTGCTTCCATTCATCCTCTACCCTCCTGCCCATTCTTTTATTTATTGTCTGTTTCTCTTTAGTTTCAAATTTCTTTGCTTCCCTATTTCTTCTTTAAGCAATATATTCCCTCAGTTAATTTTTTTCATGTTCCCCTTCCCTGCTAATACCAATCTCTTCCTCAGAATTAAATTGGAGCAATGAAGAAACTTACCAGTTTGTTAAGTATCTTCTGTGTGCCTGTCATTGTGCTAGCCAGTGAGAATACAAAGACAAAAGTGAAACAGCCCCTGCCCTTGAGGAGCTTACAATTTAGCAAGAGGAGACAGCATGTACATGTATAAATATCTGTTTTTAAATAATGTTTAAAAAATTATCAGACGTCTATCCTCTTTCCTTCTCACCTTCTCATTGGTCCTCTAGAATAATGGCTTAGTTCTTACGTCTTTAAAATTGTTTTTACATTGTTGTTACAGTATCAGTTATTCTGGTCCTGCTCACTTTACTCTGCATCAGTTCAAGATGAAGTTCATTTGATAGACTTTCATGCCCCCCAGTTATGTGAGAAAATAAATCACCCATGAATTCCTTTCCTTTTCTTCCCTGGTGTAAGCTTCTCCCTCCAACACAATTTCCTTTTTTCTTTTGAGTGACACAATATTCCCAGGCCATGCATCTTCTTTGACTCCCTCTATGGCACCTTGCTGTTTCTCAGGGAACATTTGTATCATCTCTTCCCCCCGTGACAAACACTTCGTGCTTATAAAGTCTTTCACAATTACATTTCTGTTTACTATCATGTTTGCATTTCGTCGTTTCTGCTAAGCTCTGATCATTTCGTCAGGAATACTTGGAAGCTCTTTTTCATTAAAGATCCATTTTTCCCCTTGTAGGATTATACTTAGTTTTGCTTGGTCATAAGCCTACATCTTTTTTTCTTTTGAAATATCATACTTCCTGTTATTTACTCCTTTATAGCTAAATTTTATGTGATCCTCATTATGGTTCCTCAGTATTTGAACTCTTTCTTTCTGGCTGTTTGCAGTATTTTTCCTTTGAAAGCTCTGGATTTTGGCCATGACGTTCCTGAGAACTTTCTTCTTAGGGTTTCCTTCAGAAAGTGACTGGTGGGTTCTTTGTATTTTTACTTTGCTCTCTGGTTCTTAGATACATGGGTAATTTCTTTCATGTCTTGAGTTGCGATATTCAAACTCTTTTTTTGGTCAAGCTTTCAGGTAGTGGAACGAATCTTAAATTGGCTTTACTTGATCTGTTTTCCAAGCCAGGTGTTTTTTATATATGATAAATACCTTACATTATCTTCTATTTTTTCAGTTTTCTGACTAATATTTCTTGGAATCTCATGAAGTGTTTAGCTTATATTTGGTTCTTTCTCATTTTCAGAGAGTCTGTTAATTGGGTGAGGTCTTATACATATTGTACCAAAGTCTTTTGGCACTTACCAAGTCTCCTCCATTGCACTCATTTCTTTTCTAGTTCTTTCCTCTTATTACTATAATTTCATTGTAATATACTGTTAAACTTTTTTCCCCTATCATTTTTTTAAGGAATTCTAATTGGTCTTATAGACAAGCTATATTTTTATTTCACATTTTGCATGTAGTTGTTATATTCTCTTCTGAATTGGTGTTTTGGGTACCCCTGGCCTCATAATAGCTCTTTATATTATTTGTTTAGTTCTTCCTTCAGCATTATGCTCTGGGCAGGGTGATGCTGTTGACCTAGTGGGAGCTGTAGGGTATGAGTCTGCATTCTCAGCCCCTATGGGAGAACATTGTGCTGCTGGACTAGACAAGGGCTTGTGTCTACCGTCTGCTCTGGGAGATCTTGGGAGGCCTGGACAGGGGACTGGGCCCTAGATGAGCTCTGGGCACACGTGTGTTCTCCTCTTCCCTTTCAGACTGCTCTTTCTGTCTCTTTTGCTGGATCCTCATACAAGTCATGCCCTTTAATTGTAAGTGTCCCTCAGAGTTTTGTCCTAGTCCTAGGCCCTCTTGTCTCCCTTGTCACTTGGTGATCTCATCAGCTTTTATGGATTTAATTCCCATCTCTATACTAATGATTCTAAAATCTACCTTTCCTAACTCTTTACTGGCCTCCAGACTCACATTTCCATCTTCCTTTCAGACTTTTCAAACTAGATGACCAGTGGATGCCCTAAATTCAACATATCCAAAAGTGAACTTCTTAATCTTTCCCCCAAGATATCCCACCTCAACCCTTACTTCTCCATTACTGTTAAGGGCAGCACCATTGTCCCAGTCCCTCAGGCTCCCAGTAGGCTTCATCTTCAACTTCTTATTTGCCACCTTCTGTATTCAATCTGTTACCAAGATCTGTCGATTTCACTTCTGTAGCACCTCTTGAATAGCCTCCTTCTCTCTTCTGACCCTGCCACCACTCTGGTGCAGGCCTTTGTCACCTCATGCTTGAACTACTGCAATCGCCTGCAGGTAGATCCACCTGCCTCAAATCTCTCCCCACTTCAGTGTATCTTTTTTCATCCACCAAAGTGATTTTCCAAAAATCCCACCCACCCAGTAAACTTCATTGGCTCCCTATCACCTCCAAAAGCAAATACAAAATACTCTGTTTGGTATTCAAAGCCCTTCATAACCTAACTTCTTACCTTTTTAATCTTCTTACAGCTTATTCCTTGCCCCCTAATCTTTGATGCAGTGACATTGGCCTCTTCACTCTTCCACAAACAAAACACTTCATCTGCTTTCTCTGTCCATTCTCCATGTCTGAAATACTCCCCCACTTCATACCTGCCTCCTGGCTTCTTTCAAATCCCAAAGGATAGCCTGTCTTCTGCAGGAAGCCTTTCAGCCCCTCTTAATTCTAGTGTCTTCACTCTCTTCATTATTTCCTGTTTACCCTATATATAGCATTTTTGTACAAACTGGTTTAGTTGTTGTCACCCTGTTAGATTGTGACCTCCTTGAGAGCAAAGACTATCTTTTGCGTTTCTTTGTATCCCCAGCACTTAGCATAGACCCTAGCACATAGGAAGCATTTAATAAATGTTTATTAAATGAGTAAATCCTATTAATATTTTTTATATAGGAGAACTTTCTGTCTTTGACCTCTTTTGGAATATATGCCTAGTGATGGAATACCTGGGCCAAAGAATATAACCTCTAGAAATTTTGCGTAGTAGTTGTTGTCTGAACACACCCTTTATATCTTATACTGGTGAAGGTAGGTTTTTTTAAATGCAAGTTTAGGAATGTACATTTGTTACTATTAAATTTGAATCTTATTAGATGTAGCCTATTCATCTGATCTATTGAGATCTTTTTGGATCTTCTCCCAGGTTTGTAATCTGCAGATTTGGTGAGCGTGCTATCCATGCCTTTGTCCAAGTTATTGATAACAATGTTGATTAGGACCAAGGACAGATTCCTATCATAATCCACCAGGGACTTTCCCTAGTTGACAGTGAGCCTTAAATGATTATTCTTTGCATTTCTGTTTATTCAGCTAGTTCCAAATCTTTTTTTTTTTGCTTTTTTTTGAAGGGCAGTTGGGTTAAGTGACTTTCCCAAAGTCACACAGCTAGTAAGTATTAAGTGTCTGAGGCTGGATTTGAACTCAGGTCCTCCTGACTTCAGGGTTAGGGCTCTATTCGCTGCACCACCTAGCCGCCCCAACTAGTTCCAAATCTACCTAACTAGGCTTCCTCACCCACATCTCTGTACCTTGTCCCCAAGTCTCCCCTAAGAGACTTTGTTAGATATTTTCTTGAGGTATTGTCCTATACTATCCAGTGATGGCTATAACCATAGTGTAATACCGCCAATGGCACTGATGAC
Organism: Pseudochirops cupreus; assembly: GCA_028627135.1. Lineage (NCBI taxonomy): Eukaryota > Metazoa > Chordata > Mammalia > Diprotodontia > Pseudocheiridae > Pseudochirops > Pseudochirops cupreus. The sequence continues at coordinate 72,299,350 of CM053580.1, forward strand.
TAAAGAGGTTTCTGATCCCTAAATCAGAGTGTTGACCTACGTAACCTAACAGCTATCCCAGAAAACTTATAGCTGGGTTTCAGGCTCACTATAAAAACCATAGTTCATAGGCTACAGTATCCTGGGATGTAGACAGAACTGGAGGAACTTTAGAGACCTCATCCAGATTCCTCATTTTGCAAATGAGGAAGTGAGGCCCCAGAGGGATGAAGTGCCTTAAGGCACATAATGACTAAGTAGAGAGCTAGGATTCCAACTCTGGTCCTCTCTGAAATAATCCTGTATTTCCCTTTGCTCAACCCCTTAGGAATCAAGAGTAATCAGGGTAACTGCTGTAGTCAATAGTACTACCTGAAGTATGAGGGAGCTATATTTTTATTTCTTTTCAAGAAGAAAATGCTCTCATTGAAGGGAAACTATGCTCAGGAATCCCTTCCTGCTTCCCCTATGTGTTGTCAACTGAAACATTCAGGTGTGGTGTGATTCCTCATGGTAGAGACTTTATACTGAACAGCAACAACGAAAAGTTTGTAAACCACTGCTGTAGCCCATTTATATTTTGCCATACATAGCAGGGTTGTCTTTACATATTTCCCCCAATTTCACTCCCATGCAGGTGAAAGGATCCTGAGATATCTCTCAAAGTCATCTCACTGTACCTATTTTTATGTTGTCCCTAGGTACAGTCTATGAAGTGGTCCTGTGATTACTGTGACTCAAAAGAGATAGTTTGGAGACCTGGCCTAGAGCCAGAAGACCTGATTTCAAGTCACATCTGTGACACACACTGGCTGTTACTCTAGGCCAGTCACTCAGCCTCTTCATGATTCATGTGATTTTCTAAGACATTATGTGCAGGGGAAGAGAGTTTCCTCACTGGGAATTATTAATACCAGTAAAATGCTAGTAAAATCACAATACCAGTAAAATCACAGGTCAGGACAAAAAAGAAACAAAAGGCAGTTTGAATAATTCTCACCACGAGTAAACTATATTCAGCCTATAATCCTGTTCTGCTTTTTTGCTTCAGCTTGGGTACATAAGCAGCGTGACAGCAGGGAAGGACAGCTGCCTCGCTTTGGTGGACAAAAATATTATGGGATATATTGCAAGTCTACATGAGTTGGCTACTACAGAAAGACGGTTCTACTCAAAACTAAGTGATATTAAATCCCAGATTCTCAGGCCCCTCCTCGGTATAGGTAAGTGGAAATGCCTCAAATCCTCAGTGTTCTAATCTCTTTAAGTAACTTTGTGTAGGAAATTTACTAAAGGTTTGATTTACTTCTTTCTCCCCTTTCTGCCTTGTATTTACTTATAAATATTGCTTGACCATCTATATTTAAACTTAAAAATATATAATTCACATGCTTTATAACCTTTTGTTGGAAATGATTCATGCACTGGTTACCAATATGTTATTCTTGCTGGTCATTAAGTGACAAGTTTTTGGGGGAACAAATTTATGATATTATGAAAATATTTGACCCTGAATTGCTTTTTCTGGTAAGCACTATATACATATAATATGTATATCTATATATGTATGTCTATACCCCTGTAGATTGTATTGTTTTTGTTACAGAAAACTTGGGCACTGCCACCACAGTCCAGCTGTTGCAGGAGGTAGCAAGTAGATTCAGCAAGCTGTGTTACCTGATTGGTCAGCATGGAGCCTCACTGAGCAGCTTCCTTCATGGGATTAAGGAGGCCAGGAGTTTGGCCATCTTGAAGCATGCAAGTCTCTTCTTGGATAGTTATACAGAGCAAGTATCCAGTCCCGTGTCATGTTCAATCTCTGCAGGGTTATTCTGCCAAGGAGAACAGCTCCTTAATCAGAAGAGACTAGATTAGGGAGAGTCATATAAGGTAATAGAGATTGCAAAGCAGTATTTTAATGTTAAGCCACCTATTGTTTTGCATTAGTAAAATTTAGTTTACTTTAGAGGGGAGAGATGTAAGGACTACACTTTTTTAATGATTAAAAAAGAATGAAGATTTTGGTTCTTATGTAACCACTCCCCCCCAAAAAATCTATATTGTAGCATGATATTATAGATGATACCAAGAATGCTAAATATAGATACAGTGTATATTATAATAAATCTTAGCAAATGGATCTGGTTTCAAAAGGAGTGATTTGTTCCATTGGTGAATTATACTCAAATTTGGAAAGAAAAGCAATTTTACAACCAACTACTGACTATAAATGTGGAGCTGTTCTGGTATCTTGGGCAACATTCCCTTGTGTGTGCTTTGTTCTGTTTTTTTAAATCAAGTGAATACAGATACATTTTAACTCTTTTCGTATTTCCCAAATGGATTTAACAGTTTTAACTTGAAATTTTTCTGTTCCTTTATTTGTATCAACATCTTACATGGGAATTAAACACATTTATCTTTTTCCTAGATTGATAATAGATATCCTTTCAAAGTCCAAACTTTGGACTTTAGTAGCCCCTCAAAACTTTTTTAGCGTCAAATCGATAATGGTTACCACATGGTTTTTGTTTGTTTTAAGCAAAACTGACAATTAAAATTGAGTATATTAGCAATTTTTACTTAGGGAGATACTCCCCAAATAGAAAATACATTAGCTTCTTTTTTTTTTAATCTTATGTTTATTTTTAGTTTACATCATTCATTTCAGCAAGATTTTGAGTTACAAATTTTCTCCCCATCTTTGCCCTACCCATTACCCAAAAGCAGTGATCCCACTGTATACCCCCTCCCCCAATCTGCTCTCTCATATCCTCTCCCATCCCCCCTCTAACTTTCCGGTAGGGCAAGATGGATCTCTGTACCCCAGTGCCTGTATATCTTATTTCCCAGTTGCATGTAAATAATAATAATAATAATAATATTTTTTAAAAATTTGATTTTAAAACTTTGAATTCCAGATTCTTTCCCTTCTTCTCTTGTCACCAACCCTTACTGGGAAGATAAGCAGTTCAATATAGGTTGTACATGTGTAGTTATACAAAACATTTCCATAGTGGCTATATTGTGAAAGACTGGCTATATTTCCCTCCATCCTATCCTGCCCCTCACTTGTTCTATTCTCTACTTTGTCCCTGTCCCTTTACAAAAGTGTGTGCTTCTAACTACCCTCCGCCCTAACCTGTCCTCCCCTCCATCATCCCCCCTCTCATCCCCTTCCCCACTACTCTCCTGTAGGACAAGATACCCAATTTAGTGTATGTCATTCCCTCCCTAAGCCAAATTCAATGAGAGTAAGGTTGACCCCTTCCCTGTTGCCTTCCTGTTCTTCCCTTCCATTGTAACAGTTATCCCTTGCCTCTTCTATATAAGATGACTAACCCCCATTCTGTCTCTCCCTGTCTCCTCTCATTCTATTCCTCTCTCACCTCTCAGTTTCACCTTTTAAATATCATCCCTTCCTATTCAATTGATCCTGTGCCCTCTGTCTATGTATACCTGTACACATATATATTCATACTCACATAAGTATTCATATGCATATATACCCTTCTATATAGACATGTATGTATGTATACATATATATATGTACATATACACACACACACACACACACACACACATATATATATATATATATACATATATATATATACACATTTATATTCCCTTCAACTATCCTCATACTGAGAAAAGTTTCATAAGTTACAGTTATCATTTTTCCATGTAGGCAT
>CM053580.1:72303523-72412008 GCA_028627135.1 Pseudochirops cupreus
TACATATACACACACACACACACACACACACACATATATATATATATATACATATATATATATACACATTTATATTCCCTTCAACTATCCTCATACTGAGAAAAGTTTCATAAGTTACAGTTATCATTTTTCCATGTAGGCATGTAAATAGTTCAACTTTAATAAGTTCCTTATGATTTCTTTTCCCTGTTTACCTTCTCATGCTTCTCTTGCTTCTTGTATTTGAATGTCAAATTTTCTATTCAACTCTGGTTTTTTCATCAAGAATGCTTGAAAGTCTTCCACCTCATTGAATGACCATATTTTCCCCTGAAACATTATGCTCAGTTTTGCTGTGTAGGTGATTCTTGGTTTTTTATCCTAGCTCCTTTGATCTCCGGAATAGCATATTCCAGGCCCTTTGATCCTTAATGTAGAAGCTGCTAGATCCTGTGTTATCCTAATTGTGTTTGCACAATATTCAAATTGTTTCTTCTTGGCTGCTTGTAATATTTTCTGCTTGATCTGGGAACTCCGGAACCTGACTATAACATTCCTAGGAGTTTTCTTTTTGGGATCTTTTTCAAGAGGTAATCGGTGAATTCTTTCAAGTTCTATTTTGCCCTCTGGTTCTAAAATGTCAGGGCAATTTTCCTTGAGAATTTCTTGAAGGATGATTTCTAGGTTATTTTTTTGATCATGGCTTTCAGGTAGTCCAATAGCTTATTTTCTTTTTAAGCCCATCATAGACAAGAAAATTCTATTTTAAAATCACTGAAGCCATACTATAATACTTCCAAAGATTATAATATGTTCTCTGGACACATTCAGCAGTATGAAAATGTATCCTAATTATGTTATTTTTTTTTTTACCTTTCTGTAAGAAGTTCTACTTGTACTGGAGGAGTTTACATTTTTTCTTTATTTTCTGTGTTTCATTTGTTTTCATTTTTCTTCTACTAATTCTGAGTTTTTGTTTATGGTCCCCATTATTTTTATAGAGACAGTGAGGGGGCACAGTGGCTAGAGGACTGGATCTGGAATCAGGAGGATCTGAGTTCAAGTCCAGTCTCAGATACTTATTAGTTATGTGACCCTGGACAAGACACTGAGCCTCTCTCTTCTCTAGTTTCTTCGTCTCTGAAGTAGAAATAATAATAGCACTTACCTCCCAGGGTTGTTGTGAGAATAAAATGAGATAATATTCGTAAAGTCTTTCACAAACCTTTAAGCGCTACATAAATACTAGTTATTGTTATCATTATCTTGTGTCTCACCTTGCTTTTCAATTTTATATTTTTTATATGTCAGGATTCAAGCGGCAGATTGTATCAATAAAAAATAATTTACAAATTCTAGCTTTTTTGAATTTCATTATCACCGCTTTCCAAAGAAATTTTAGTGGGGAAAATTAAAATATAACACTGAATATTTAGATTAAAACTTAATTTCAGAAGTTACAGTTCCTATATTTTAATCTACTGCCTATCCACCACTGTATTGATGTTTTTATATAATTGTAACTACATTATCACATTAACTCTAGCCCTTAGATATATGACTTTTAGATATGTTTAAATTTTCATTGTTAACAGACCTACCTTACCTGGTTTTTTTATCTGATTATTCTGTAATAGCAAATGAGTGGCCTGCCTACCCTACCACTAACAAATACCTCACCACTCACAAATGTCAGCATCATAACATTTTAAGAACTTTTAATTGCTAAAGTACCAAGAGAAATAACTGTCTTCTGGCCTCTTAAAATTCTGATCTTAACAATAATATGTGTATTTTTCTTATCTGTTAAAGGTATTGCACTTCCATTACAAATTTTGTAGTAATGGGAGGATTCCAACTTCTTGCCAAACCAGCTATGTAAGTAAATAAATAAATCTCTTCCAGTATTGATTTTAAAAATCAGAAATGCTTCTATGTGAAATTACTTTTATATTTTTAATGTTCAGGAAAATCTGTCTTGTTTGGTCACTCAGGTAAACAAATGACCAAAAATTATATGTAGTGATTCATAATCTTTTATTTTTTTCTCAGCTGAGACATTGCCTCTTTTTTTAAACTCTAGTTAGGATCAACAAATGTTAAATCTTAACTCTCTGGCTAAAACTTAACTTTGTATTGTGTCTTTTGCTTCCAAAGAAAATATAATGTTACAAAATATTTCAAGGATGAATAAATCTTTATGCTTGAAGGATTTTTGGCATTTTTTGACATTGCGTGTGATTTGTGTTGTTATGGTGCCTGTAATCTAAGTAGAACCACTGTGTTCCTGGGCCTTAGAATGTCCTTTTCTTTTCAGATAGCATGTTCTTGTTGAGTATGAGGTGAAACATGAGTTACTTCAATTTGCACTCACTTTGTTTTTGGAGCATTTTACACATGGTTGTTGACAGTCGCATTCCTTTTTCTGAAGACTGTTAACTCATGTGCTTTGACCATTTATCTTCTAGTGCCTACCTCTTGGTTTTCAGTTATCTACATGTCTTATGTATCAGAATTTTATCAGAACTACTGGATTCAGTAGTTTCCTTTATCTTCTTGTTCTATCCACATTAATTGTCTTTGATAAACCTAAGAATGTGAATTACTGAGGGAAGTACTTCAGGTCCTGTTGAGAAAACTGAAGAGCAAATAGACAAAAAATAGCCTTAGATCTTGAAGTATATATTATATTGAAGTTCCAAATGGATAATTGATCTCAATATTTTTTTTAAAAAGGAAGAAAACAGAAGGAGGTACAGCTAGGAAGAGATTTTATAATCAAAGAAGGCATAGAGAGCATCATAAAAAATAAAAATTTCAATGCAATAATTTCTCCAGTAAATTGTATTTTCTCTACTTTCTGAGGCTGACTAAGAAGAACGAATTCTGGAATTTCTTTTTCAAGTCTGTTCATATGTGTGGATTACCAAACTAAAATGTTTTTTTTTAATCTACTTAAAATATTTTAATTTTTTTAGTTAGTACTTTGCTAAAAAGTATGATATATTACTCTGGATTTTACAAAGTAGTACCGAAATTAATTATTCTGATCCTGCTAGTTTTGTATAATTTAGCCAGCCAACTTACAAAGCTAACCAAAAAAGAATCCTATTAAAATAAAATTAGAGGGGCGGCTAGGTGGCACAGTGAATAGAGTACCAGCCCTGGAGTCAGGAGGACCTAAGTTCAAATCTAGCCTCAGACGCTTGACACACTTACTAGCCCTGTGACTTTGGGCAAGTCACTTAACCCCAATTGCCCTCCAAAAAGCCAAAAAATAAAAATAAAATTAGAGATATCTAATGACTTTTTAAGAGATTCATTTCCTATAGATTGTCAGTCTCAGAAGTCTACAAAAAAAATCCAAACTTAAAATATTCTTAATCATTACTGCCAACTAAAATTTCTTTGAAAAAAACTTTTAATTGTATCAAGGGTTAATCAGTTGTGGTTTTTGCCTTTCTTTCACAGCTTCAATATGTTATATATTTCATGGTGCAAAAAAGGAAAATAGGTATTTTTCTTATACCAACAATATGCACAGAGTAGACATTCAAATATTTGTTGAATAAATCTCTCTCTCTCTTTCTCTCTCTCTCTTTCTCTCTCTTTCTAGTGAATTCTTAAATAAAAACCAGGAGTTATTACAAGATTTATCAGAGGTGAATGATGAAAACATCCAATTGGTGGAAGTGCTAAATACTTTGTTTTTTTTGCCAATCAGACGCCTTCATAATTATGCTCGAGTTTTGCTGAAACTTGCTACTTGTTTTGAAGTGGTAAGCTCTCTTTCCTTTGATATACCTGAGGACTTGGAATCTAGTTCCTTTTCCATATTTGTACTCTACTTCCGCAAGGCCACTGATTAGACTAAGTTAATATCGATTTTTACATGACTGAATGTAAATATGTAAATGTATTTGTACTAAATGTAAATTACATAAATTATTTATGGTAACTTGGCAGAAAATTTCATAGTGTCTCTCACCTTAGTGCTAATTGTCATCATTTTATGCAAATGTTGTGTTTGTAGTTCAGACCTAATTAAAATATATACTGTCCTTCACTTCATTCTTCTCTGAAGATACCTGGCAGGTGTCATTTTGGCACATCCCAGCAAACCTCTAAACTACAAGTCACAATGTAGCCCAGGTGCACTCTGAAACTTCACTTTAGCACTGTCTAGAGAGGTGCTCAGGAGTCTCAACTAGGTCAGCTTTCATCATTATAAAAATCAGCATTGTGTTATACTTTCAGAGGTGGACTTGTTCTAAGTGCTTTAGTACTAGAATGGAGAAGCTTGATTTCAATGGATCTGCTAAGGACTTGGGATCTGTATCCCACTTCAAGAAGATCTAACTCCTCTAGAATGAGCCTGTAACCACTCTTTGGTGCCTTTGCTATTTTATCCCCTCAAAATCTTTTGTCATCCAGTGCTGTAATACTAAGATGAGCCTAGTTGCATCCTCTGCTAACTCAGCTTTGAAATCCTAATCAATTAATCGTGACTGAGCTGCCCAAACTCTTAACATTCAGTAAGAAATAATAGTATCCTGGATAGAGTCGCAGTTGTAATTTTGACATTCAATTTAATGGAAACCTTTCCTGCATAGTATATCCACTTATTAGGTTAAATGGCTTGCTTCTGAGAACAACTATATTTAAAATCTGTTTACAGGCTTCTGACTTTTCATTTAATACCACCTATTTGAAGTTATTTCCTATAAATTGTCTTAATTACTATCTTTGCTTAAACCAAAATATTTAGTTTTAAAATTCATTACTACCTTGGACAGTATAACGTATTAGTGTCTCTAAAGTTTATTTGGCACCTGATCAAATTTCAGAAACCTAGATAACTAAATATATGAGGTGGAGATACTCCCCAACCCATACCACCGCCACCTTTCTCTTTTTTGTTTTTACCCCATCCTCATGTTCTTCAACCAATATCTCCTTCCTTACAGTGTATCGCACTCTGCTTTCCTTTCTAACAAATACCTGACACAGCACCTTCTCCTTTTCCCCTCAGGTTATCATCTCTACTTCATACTAAAAACTGCATAATAGAATTTATTATTTCTGACAATTGCTACCTAAAACACAGCCAGCTCCTTCAAATCCCAAAACCCCTTTGGTAAACCACTTTTCTTAGTATGAATTGTCTCCCTAAAGTAATATCTGTATTCAGATTGCATCTATTGGTTTAGATTGTGGATGACTTGGTTCACATTCTTACTTATTTTTTCTTAATTGTTGACCTTTAGACATCTCCAGAGTACCAGAAACTGCAGGATTCCAGTTCTTGTTATGAGACTCTTGCTCTCCATCTCGGCAGGAAGAGGAAGGAAGCAGAATACACACTGGGCTTCTGGAAGACCTTCCCTGGGAAAATGACGGTACAGCACCTGCTGTCACACCTTGCAAACAGCAGGCATTTTCATAATTACGGCTGTAATTTTCTTCTCCCTACCCCCTACCATTTATTATGATGATGCTTCAATGACATGTTTTCCAGAATGCCTAAATCTCATAACAAAAGATGCTCTATGTCTCTATCAATCTCTTTTTTCTTAGTTTCACACACTTTTTGTTTGGTCCCTCTGAAATTTTTATTTTTCTTTGATCTCTAATTTTATAAGAACCTTAAAATCCTTCTTGGATCTAACCAGTTATTTTACATTTGATTAGCACATTTTATCTATTTTTTTTGTTTCATCCTTTGGAATATGTTTGTAGGTTGCTTTATTAATCTTTTTCAAATTTTCCTGAAGCATTTTGTTTTGCATTTTCATTTTAATCACAGGATTCCTTGAGGAAGCCAGAACGTAGGCTGATCTGTGAGAGTAGTAATCGAGCATTGTCTCTACAACATGCTGGTAGATTCTCTGTGAATTGGTTCATTCTCTTTAATGATTCTTTGGTCCATGCCCAGGTAAGCCAAATCCCTAGCCTCTTAAGACACATTCTAATAGATTAAATGCCATGCCTGTGTTAATTAATATGAATGGTTTTTTGGAACATCTATAGCTTCTGTTGCCAAAAAATTTGATATAATTCATTGAATGATCGTAGAAATGTTTAGTTAATTACGTTTGGCATTTATGTGATAGGGTAGATTTTCATTAACTGGGCCTAGTATAACCGTTTTCTAGTCTCACCTAAGTAAGCCTTTACTATACCTCCGTGATTGACTCTCTTATTCTCTGTTCCAAACCATTCCTTCTTTTCTCAAGGTACCTATACCACTTGCTACCTTATCCTTCTCAGCAGAGGTTCACACCCCCTACTTCCCTTGAAAAATGAGGCCATCCACAATGAAACTCTTCTCCCCATATCTATATTTCAACTCACCTCAACATCTCCACCTCCTCTTCTTTACTCTCAGAATGTCACCCTTCTCCTTCCCAACTCCTACTGTGCTCTTGATCCCATCCTCTCCTTATTCCTCAAGGAGATCTTCCCCATCTGTTATCTTCTTTCTTTGTAATGTTCAGTCTCTTCCACTCTTCCTTTCAATCTCTTCTAGTCCACTCCTTCTCTACTGCTTACAAATGTGCCCAGATCTCTCTCATTATTTTTTTTGTTTAAGTTTTCTTATTCTGAACTTAAACACTCCCAAAAAAAGCGTTTCCATACACGGCAGAACACAAAAAAAGAACTGTATATAAAACTGAATTTTCATTTCATACCTTTTGCTTTTTAAAAAATTATGTAATAAATTCGACATGTTACTTTTAAAACTGGCCTGCTTCCTTCTTTTCTGTGCATTTAAAAATGTTTTGATGGCCCTCTTTTTGGGGATGTAACTATATATAGCCTTACCTCATCTCCCAACTAAAAATGGTGGTGGTTGTGAGGAAACCTTTCTAGCAGGTAAGCACAGTCAGACAAGACAAAGCCACACAGGGCATCTGACAGGAAGTGGGTAACATATTTTGATCAGTCCTCTGGAGGAATAGTAGGTTTTTGCTTTGATTAGAGTTCTTATGTCTTTCAAAGTTGTTTTCATTGACAGTGTCGTCCTACAATAAATTGTTCTCCTGGTTCTGCTCCCTTTAGTTCACACTTTCTGCATCTCTTCATACTTTCAGGATTCTCTGAAATGTTCTTCATTTCCTACAGAGCAAGAATACTCTGTTACATGCATGTATCATTCATTATTTGTTCAGCCATTCTCCATTTGATGGGCACCCCGTTAATTTCTAGTTGTTTGCTTTTCTTTTTTCTTTTTAATTGCCTCTTCAAGATGAGGAAGTTTCTTTTGCTTGCAACTCTTCTCTCCCAGATATTATTCTCTCTCTTAACTGTCTCCTTTTGCCTATCCCTGCCTGTTTCCTTGTTGAGTTTTGTGTCTGTCTGCACCAAACTATGCATATGTTTGTGTGTATATGTTTAATTACTCCCAGATAAGAGTGAGATTTGTCTGATGCTTACTCCTGCCACTCTTTCCTTCATATTTATTTACTCTTCTTACACATTCCGATCTTGAGAAATAGCAAGTTCCACCCCCTGCTTCTTCCTTTCTACATTAATGTATTCCTTTTACATCTTCTCTTTTCCCCCCTGCCTTCAGAACTGAACCAGTCTACCCCCAGGTTTAACTCAGTGCCTTTTAAAGACAACAAGATTTTTTAAAGAGAGACATTTCTTCTATTAGAATGTTAACATTGCCATCCTTTACTGTTCTCAGGTTTTCTTGACTCTCTTGTTCACATTCATCATCCCCACTCAGTTCTAGGCTTTTCCTTGGGAATACTTAAAAGTCCTCTCCCATTAAAGGTTATGTTCTGCTTTGCAGGATAAGTTTTTCTTGGCTGTAAGCTTGTTCCTTTTGTTTTGGATTTTTGTTTGTTAATTTTCGTTTTTTTGCTTTTTGGAGGGGGGAAGGCCGGGCAATTGGGGTTCAGTGATTTGCCAAAGGTCACACAGCTATTAAGTGTTAAGTGTCAGAGGCCGGATTTGAACTCAGGTCCTCTTGACTCTAGGACCAGTGCTCTATTCACTACACCACCTAGCCACCCCAAGCTTGTCACTTTTGCTGTTTGGTATATTGTATTCTAAGATTTCTTGTTTATAATGGAAACTTCTAGGTTTTGTTTGATCTTGACTATATGATTCCTTGGCACTTGAACTCCTTTTTTGGGACTGTCTTTTCTTGACCTGTTTTCCAGGTCATTTGTTCTTGCTAACATATACCTTACATTTTCTCCTACTTTTTACTACCTTTTGATTTTATTCTAATTCTTCTTGCTATTTCATGGTAATTGATTTTTCTTTGGTCCATTCTAATATTTAAGGATCCTATCATTTGGGTAAAGTTTACCAGTGTCTGTTATAAACTATCCTTCCATTTCTTTTCTCTTTAGTTTTTATTTTATATTTTAGCCCTTGTTTCATTTTTCTAATTGTGTCCATGTGGGGAATCCATTTTTTCTTTTGTATTTCTGCTTGGAGTTGTTATAGAGTAACTCTCTCCTTGAAAGTTGGATTTTAGGGTATCTGTGGATCTGCAGCAATTCTTTGTAATGGTCAGTGCCTTCTTCACTTTATTGATATCTCCCACTTTCTTCCTGAATTCAATCTTTGTGCCAGAGCCAGGTTCAGCTTCCTGTGGTGCTTTCAAATGGAGCAGTTAGCCCTACTCAACCGGGCTCACCTGGGCTCCTGTGACAAGTTCTATCTCCTAGGGTTAAACCCCCCCTTAGGATCTTTAAGAAGTCAGAGTGCTTCAGGGCCTTCCATGGCATCTCAAGACAGAATGCTGGGGAACTCAGACCCCATGGCTTGCGGAGGTCCCTGTCAGAATGTGACTGAAACCATGCTGGTCACCACCACTACGGTAGCTCCCAGTGTCTCCCACTGTGGTATAACTTTTAGGTTTTTGCTAGAATAGGTATGTCAGCTAAGTTGTCTTCCCTTATTCAGGCAGCCCTCTTGGCCAAAAGTTAATCTCCTATATTGTTTAAAAAAAAACCTTCATTTTGATCCTAGCAGGCCTTCAGACTATCATCCTATATGTTGACTCCTTTTCAAGCCAAAAAAAAGCTTGTCTGTACTATAATATTTTCAAACTAGGTTTGGTTCTCTTTTCTCTCTTGCATGAAGAAAATAAATCTATCACTTTCTGGGGATAGAATTATAAAAGGTCTAAATGTTGTTTCCCTGTAACTTTCACAGTTTTGGTCTCATTTTTCCTAAAAGATTTCAACATTTATAAAAACATTCGAAGCATATATTGAAAATTCACAGTAGAGAAATTACATTTCATTCCCAAATTTAGTCTCTAATTAGTTTATGATGCCATAAATTTTCTGCAAACTGGGAACAAAGATTCCCTCTTATCTGTGTCACTTGTCTGCCTTCTACCTTACCCAGAGTTAAAAGACAGAGAAAGACTGTGTTTCTGAAGAAAAAAGTTTTCACTATTTCTCCTTCAGCTGACCAGACGCCAAGGGAAAAAAAAAACCCAACTAGTTTGGCTTATAAAAACAAATGTGACAAGATAGACACAAGAACGCCGATACTTAAAAATCAGTGTGCACAAGTAGAAGTTCCTTTTCAGGATGAATTTGGGACTCTTCTTATGTATCTTCAATTAATTTTGCTTTATTTTTAGTTACCCCCTTTTCCAACTGGGAAGAATCTGAGCTTCCCCAACCCCTTCTTGAATGGGAAGTGTCACTCAGTTCCTACTTAACCAATTACAAGAGAAGGTCCAAGACTTAACTTCCCTTCCTGCTAACAGCAGTGAGTAGCCTGGAGTTTACTTTATGATTTCCCTGAAGGGGCATCAATCTACCCCCTTTTTTTAACTGGGAAGAATCCCCTGCTTCCAGGCTTCCCAAACCACTTCTTAAAGGGGCACTAATTGTGCTCAGGGTATGGGGCAGGAGAGAGGGCTTCCCTGATTATGTGATTGTCAGTTATTGTCAAGCAGTTGTACTAAACAAACAGATCAGTAAGAGAGACAAGTGGAGTTATAACTTCCCCAAGAGTGTGAGGGCCTTACCTTGTCTCAGATGATTTGGGATTGAGGGGTGAGTCAGGTCTCTGGTGCAGTCCTCTGCAGAGAAATCCACACCACTACTCCACCCTGTGAAAATTTCACCATAGCACTGTGAAGGGGGTTCTCCGAAGACAATGGTCCGAGGATCAGCCTTCTCCCCAATACTTTTGTGGTTGCCAGTTGTCACAACTGAATTAAGTTAAATTGAAGTACAACATTCTAGGCATGTTCAGTTTATTGGTAAGGCTAGCAGTTACCCTAAAAGAGATAATAAAATTTTAAATTCCTCAGCAAGCCAGAAAGACTCCAAATGAGGGCAGACAGATCATTTTTACAGTAGGAGAAGGATCCAAGAAAATAGAAGGCAGTGTCACAGACAGGGAAAACAATATGATTGGTTATAAAATCAGAAGCATCATCGATGTGGGGGCAGTATGATTGACAGGACTAGCAACCCCTCCTCCTTCCATCTTGTTGCCCATTGATTGTGTGAGGACTGCAAGGTTAGTGATGGTATCTGAATAACAAACCAGAATTCCTTGAAGGACAACTAGTGGAATAGAGATAACAGATTTCTTTTAATAAAAGTGATTTATAGGGAAACTAAACTTTTCAGCTTAACTCAGAGAGGAAAACTGAACCTCTAGACCTATGGACTTTTGAACTCAAAGACAATAACATGACTGAAGCACTTATACAAAATGGTGGTGTTGGATACAGAATAGACTCAATTACAGAGCAGAATTAATTTTTCTCAGGTGCTACCTGTATATGTTATTGATCTCCTGCCTCCTCGGTTATCTTACATTTACGTTATACATATCTTGTATTCACTTTTCTCTGTTCAAGTTTTTTCCCCCAGAGCAGTGTAACATTTCCTGAGTGAATGGACTTCTCATTCCCTTGTAATAGCTGGCCATGCCTCTCAATATTGTCTGGCCTAGCATGGTTCTCTGCAAATGCTTGTTGAATGAATCACTCAGTGGATCAACTCTGATTTTGTCTTTTTTTGTAGTTCTCTACACACCATATTTTCCCCTTGTCTACTCTGTGGGTGGAACCTATTTCAGAAGAAGTTGGTAGTGTGTAAGTACTTTTCTCACACATTTATTCTCTCTCTTGTTCAGTCACGTCTGACTCTTTGCAACCCCAGTGTGAGGTTTTCTTGGCAAAGATACTGGAGTGGTTTGCCATTTCCTTCTCCAGTGAATTAAGACAAACAGAAGTTAAGTGACTTGCCCAGGGTCACACAGTCAGTAAGTGTCTGAGTATAGATTTGAACTCAGGTCTTCCTGACTCTAGTCCTAACACTCTATCCACTGAGCCACCTAGCTGCCTCCTTTATTTTCTCTACCTAGTTCTATTCTCTCTACTAGTTATAAAACTTATTTTCCTGTGATTTAATACAATAGATTACATTTTAAAATTTGTACCAGGGAGATAAAGTCATAGATATAGGAGCCAAGATATTACTATAAAGGCATAAAGCTGGGGTGGGGAACCTATGGTCCCAAGACCACATGTGGCCTTCTAGGTCCTTTGGTGTGGCCTTTTGAGTGAATCCAGGTTTTATAGGAAAAATCCTGTCATTAAGGGAATTTGTTCTGTGACATTTGGATTCAGTCAAAGGGCTACACTTGAGGACCTATAGAGCCACATGTGGCCTTGAGGCTGTTGGTTCCCCACCCCTGAAAAGGAATTTGGCTTCTCTCTGTTACTACATAGGAAATAAGATGACTTTTTCTACATTCTGTAAATAGATATAAAAATAATGATGATAATTTCAAATTAAGTCCTTTAAGATGATCACATTACCCTCAGTTTTTCAAAGGTAACAAATTCTGTTGTTTTCTTCCTACCTTTTAATTGGTACAGGAAGTTTCATATTTCACTAGTTACATGATAGTGACATTTGACTATATTTAGTCTTGTTTCTTTTTTAGGAATGGCTTAAAGATAACTACACCTGAAGAACAGTTTATTCTTGTTTCATCAACACCACAGGAAAAAGTAAGTTCTTTGCTAGCCCCTCATTCTTGTGTATATGTGCCTGTGGCCAGTCCAGTCATTTGCCTTATATAAAAAAAAATAAAAATAAAAACAGGAACAACTTGATTTTATTTGACTGTAGTGATTGGGTTTATATTGTCTCCTATAACCCTTCATCGAATTGCGTTTTCACACTTTTTGACTTTTTTGACAGTTGACTTTTAAAGTGCAGTAATAAGTGTCGAGTTATTCTGTACCACACAGTTCACATTTACAAAAAGGTTCAAGAGATTGCAAGCAGTTCTCATGCCAGCCAGAACAACTATTCAGAGCTGCCCTTGTTGAGTTGTTGCTTTGTCTCCCTGTTACACATTTTTCCATCTAGACTAAATGGTTACGGGCTATAAGCCAAGCTGTGGACCAAGCTCTCAGAGGTATGTCTGATTTTCCCCCTTATGCAAGTGGAAGCAGTGTTCAGAGGCAAGAACCACCTATCTCTCGAAGTGCCAGATATACTTTCTACAAGGACCCCCGATTAAAGGATGCTGTTTATGATGGACGATGGCTTTCAGGGAAACCCCATGGCAGGTAACGTGTTACCAATTTGGGATGAAAAAAATAGGAGGCAATATATGTACAGAGTGCTAAACTAAAGTAATCTATGTATGTGCTTCATTCCAGAGGGACTTTGAAATGGAGTGATGGAAAGATCTATAATGGCATGTTCAGAAATGGCCTCGAAGATGGGTAAGAAAATGTTCTATCTCATCTCTTGGAATGAGGGTGAGGGAACAGTTTGTATTTCTTTGTGTTCAAGGAAGGAAGGAAATCTTTTAGTACTTTTCAGTAATAGAAATGCTCAAGGCTTGTGAATCCTGGAATGTTAGAGCTGAAAGGCACCTTTGAGGTTCCTAGTCCAGTCTTCACAAAAAGTTAAGTGACTTGTTCAGTATTGACAGCCCCAGCTAACACCCAGTTTTCTCAAACCCTAATCAAATAAAGTCCTGATTCTACTTTTTACACTGCCCTACCCTGTGGCATGACCAAAAAGAATAAACACAAAGTGACATGTACCCTGATTTGATTAGTTTCAGCAAATTGTTATGAAGTACCTGCTCTGTTTAAGGTACTGCTTGATAATAATTTCTGAGGAGTTGACATCCCTCTGAGGGTCTATAGCCTACAGAAGGCTTAGGTTTGAATCTTGGGTCCCCAGGACATCAAAAACCACAGCATACTTGTATTGAATAGAGATCAGTCCCAGTTTCCAGCAGCAAGGGGAAGCCTCAAAATGGAAACTTATGAAAGGACGACTGTTTATACAACCTAAGGAATTGCACAGGTCTGAAGACAATTTAGAAATAAGGAAATTAATGTGGATGGGTTCAAGCAACTGCCTAACTGGTCAGGTACAGTCAGAACTTGAGATAGCCGTTGTCATCATTGTAACTGAAGCCTAGAGAAACCCTTTGGTCACCTTATCTTTCTGTATAAAGCCTTCTGATCTCCAGCCCATTTCTTATTGTTCAGTCATTTTCAGTCATGTCTGACTCTTCTTGGCAAAGATACTGGATTGGTTTGCCATTTCCTTCTCCAGTTCATTTTACACGTGAGGAAACTGAGGCAAATAGGATGAAGTGACTTGCCCAGGGTCATACAACCAGTGGGTATTTGAGACCAGATTTGAACTCAGGTCTTCCTGACTGCAGCCTGGCACTCTATGCACTGTACCACCCATGAAGCTCCAGAACAGAAATGACTCTAATGCGTTTCTGGTTCCTCAGAAGTGGCATGTGAAGTGAACATTGACATGTACAAATAAGAGGATTTTTTTGTAAGTTGGAGAATTTTCCATTGGTCTGATATTACAGTGCCCAGTAAACCCAAATTCTTGGTATGCATTTGGGCTTTAGGCCCAGTTGGTGATTTTGTAGACCAGCCTCCAATTGTGCCCATGTTTCTTTTTTTAATTTAGTATTGGGTGTTTCCCCAATTACGTGTAAAAACAATTTTCAGCATTCGTTTTTAAAATTGAGTTCTAAATTCTCTTCCTTCCTCCCCCTCCCATTGTGAAGGCAAGCAATTTGATATAGGTTATACATGTAGTAGTCATGTGAAACATCAGGGTATCTCTTGAGGTGTGTCCAACATCTGTCTACCATCCCAGCAGCTTCCCAGGTTATTCTGGGGTCTAGAAGGATAACCTAATGAGAGGGAAATTAATGGAATGGTCTTCTCCCCGTAAGTCAGCATTTCCTTGACCTTAGGGATCAGGGTACTTCAGGAATACTTCTTCAAAGGTCTCTCCCTAATTCTCCCATAGATGCAGCATTTCCCATGGAAATAGGAACTTCACATCTCCATTGCTGTCCCACACCAGCCTTTCAGGCTGAGTGTAATTTCAAATAGCCCTTGTGATCTGAGGATGCTTAAACAGCTACTTCTTTATCCCCTCCTATTTAGCACCAGCTCCAACTCCTCTGGTTCAGGTCCAGCAGTGGGCATAGCAGCTGTCTGCACTCAGCCTTTTCCTGGGGAAGATACCAACTCAAGACCTAGAGTTTGAGGGATCGGGGAGAGAACTCTAGTTCTGGCACAGTCTCAAGCCATTTGGGCGTGTAAAATGTCTCTACAACCAGGCAGACAGACCCAATCACTGTAAAGCTGCTATCTCTGCTTAGTTTATAGAGAAGCCCCTTTCCTTCCCCTTTCCCTCCTTTGTAATCTGAACGACAGCCTGGCCTCAGCCAGGGAACCCCACAGTCTTGCTAACTGTATCACGTGTAGCTTGTGGAGGATCTGAGTTTTGAATTGTCAGAGCAACAAGAAAAACAAGAACCACAGCCTGCTAACAAAAATAACTTATTGAGTGAGAATTAGGCCATCATGAGATAAATATCACTAGATGTCTATCATTATCTAAAAGTAAAGAATTTTTGCTTTTTTGTGCTCAAAACTGAATTTGTATCATGTACTAAAAGGCAAATTTAAATTGTTGTCATAGTATTTTGAGGCTGTTAATTGTATGTGTGGTATAAATCTTTATTTTTTTTATGGAGGGATCAGCTTATCTGAAAAGGTTTATTTTAGCAACATGCCTGTATTTACTTACAAGATACCAATGAATCATTTCAGTGTTCCCTTCATTGGTACAGACTACAATTTATTCATGCATTCTTATGCTTATATAGTTAAATAATTTGATATAAAGTGGTGGAAGCTGGATAAATATTACATGTTTAAATATATATAACTATTCAGATGAAGAGTCATTTCAAACTTGTCAGATGTCTATTTACATAACTTATGCAAAGTAAGCACCTTAATATGCCCTAGTGGTTGGAGTGCTGAACCAGAAGTCAAGAATTCTAGATCCAAAAACTTCCTCTGGCACTATCTGTATGATCATGGGCAAGTAACTTAGCATCTCTGAATCATAGTTGCCTTATCTTAAAAATGAGGGGGTTGGATTAGGTGACCTTTAAGATCCCTTCTAGATCTAAATCTATAATTCTAAGATTTCCCCACTACTGACAGTAAAATCTGATTTGCATCTTATAATTCTGTTTTTGGACCTGGGTTGAGAACACCTAAGACCCCAGTGCACTATAGATTTTCTTTAAAAAATTGATTCACAGCAGGGTCAGAGTCTGGTCTTTGACCCTGGGTCACTGACTCTTATGAGTGAATCTTGCTGATCTTCCTTGCTTTTTCACACTTGAGAGCTAAACAGGTAATAAGAGCAGTCCCTAGGCTCTGGGGATTCCCCAATCAAGCATCAAGTTTTTATGAAGTATGCTCTCTGCTAGGCACTTTAGTAGTCACTGAGGATTGAAGTGTGAAGAGTCTGACAATCCCTGCTCCTTGCGGGTTTTACACTGTACTGGGGGAAGCAAGAAGCACATATAAAAACACATACACCATAAATATAAAGTTAGTAAATGCCAGGTGTTTTGAGAGGATCAGGGAAGGCTTCCTAGACAGGGTGGTTCATTGGTTGTGGATTAAAGGAACAGAGAGAGACTCTTCAAGGTGGAAGAAAGAAGGGAACATATTCCAGGCATGGGGGCATAGCTAGTGATAAGGCACTCAGATGGGAGTCAGAATGCTGTGTGTGAAGAGCAGAGAAAAGACCAGTTTGCCTGGATTGTAGAATGTGGAGGCAGAGGAGTATTCAGTAAGTCTTCTCTAGAGAGATAGGTTGGGGCCAGATTGTGAAAGCTCTAAAAGCTTAAACAGAAGAGCCGTCTGAGTGGGGAATCACTTTGGCAGCAGTGTTTTGGATATGTTGAGTTTGGGATGCTTCTAGGACACACAGTTTGGAATATCCAGTAGGCAATTAGATATATAGATGTGCTAGTCATATTCATGAACTAATAATTAAACCTTTGAGTGCTGATGAAGTTACCTAAAAGAGAGTAGGGGTTTCGGATGGAGAGCCTTGGGAAATGCCAAATTAGAGGGGGCATGATCTGGATAATAAAGCAGTAAAGGAGATGCGGAGAGCCTCAGCACCCTTCCTCTTCCTATTAGCTGTTTTTGTCTGAAATTCTTCATTGAAAAAATAGTCATAGTGTACTTTTTTATCTGCATTGGCAGGTATGGGGAATACAAAGTCCCAAATAAAGCACTGAACAAGGATGACCATTATGTGGGATATTGGAAAGAAGGAAAAATGTGTGGTCAAGGCGTCTACAGGTAACCATGTCCCTCACATTTTGATAGAGCAGTGTTAGAAAACTTTTTATAGTAATAGTAATATGCTAAACATAAACTAATATATATATATTCCCATAGTGAAATTTTACCACTGTAAATTTTACTTTTCATTCTAGTGCCATTAATATTTATATATAAAGGTCAATTTGTCTTCAAGATCTTGAAAATGGTTTATCTATTTTTGTTAAATCTGATAAACATTACTTCCCTAGTTTCCTGAATATTATTTTTGCCTATAAAATTCTTGTATTGTCTCAGTTGTCCCCTTTGTTATAGTTTTGCTATTACCTGCAAACCACAGAAGCTGAGGAAAGAACTCAGAGTTATTTTGTAGTAATATAAAATAACCACAGCCCCCTCAAATACTGGGCTTCAGTTCATTCATTTTTGTTATTATGTAAAATATGAATGGACATAGTCATTTGTATAATACTACATGAAAAGCAATTAAAACTAGCAGTGAAACTTGAATATGGATTAAAATTCTTTTGTTTCTGAAAGAATAAAGGACATTCAGGATCAATATTTGAAAGTTTCAGCTTAGTATGTATGCTGCTCTTTGACTTTTTCTCCTAACTATAGCTATGCCAATGGAGAGGTTTATGAAGGCTGCTTTCAAGATAACATGCGTCATGGTCATGGCCTTCTGCGCAGTGGTAAACTGACTTCCTCCTCTCCCAGTATGTTCATTGGTCAGTGGGTTTTGGATAAAAAGTCCGGATATGGTGTATTTGATGATATCACAAGGTATAGTGTTCCTTCTCTTGTTAATCATCTTTTAGATGGAGAAAATAAGATTTACTCACATCTTAAAAAACAGAGATACTTCAGAAAGAGCTGAGTGGCTGAATTTGAGGGAATCAAGAAGAGGAAGTTTAAATAACAGGAAGAATGAGCTGCTCTTAGCATCACTTTTTAATAATGATTCATATAAGTTACATTATAGAAGGCCAGACATATTATCCAGAATTAATGTTAGTACCATATTCTTTTAAACTCTACACAAAACCTACTGTCCTCTTCAATAAGAAACCTTACATTGTCTCATAGAGAAAGGCTTGTGAAACAAGAGGACTCTGCCACCACAGTGAGGTAGAGCTTATAAGACATTCTAGAGAAAAATAAGAGAAAGAAGAGAAGTTATTATGAAAACTAAATGCTGCTTCTAATTTTGGAGAGGAAAATAAAAAGCAAATACTAGGCACCATCATCAGTCTCATAAATTAAATTTTAGGATAAGTAATTTTAACAACTCGTACATAGGACTTACAGTTTACCAAGTGCCTTAAAAACTGTCAGAAAATAATGAGAGCTTAGTTATATTTAATAGAAAAATTTAGGGAGAAATTTAACCACCTAAATAAACTATTTTATTTCTTTAAAATTATATTTGTTGTTACCGCATCCTTAGTTATTTGAAATAAAGAGTGCTGTGAAAATAACATCAGTTCCCTTATATTAAGGATTAATAGGACAATTTCCATTTTATCAAGAGAGGAATTGATCTATGTTTTTGGAATATCCCTCTTTTTTCATTGTGCGCCCTTAGAGGGGGCAAAAAAGAGTATATTCTTATGGAATTAAGTGATAATTTCTTAGAGATATGTACTTGAAGTTGGTTGTAAATTTAAGTTTTTTAAAATATATTACATCTTCCCACCAAGAGGTGCTATAATTTCAGAGATATATTGGGGGATAGGGAGAGATGGGACTGGACAAGCAAAATTTGCTTCCAAAATGTATTTTTGTGTTCTCACATAGCAAAACTTCTCTGACATCATATAGGGAAAAGATCCACTGGGAAAAGAAAGATGAGGACAGGCACTGTCTAAAGTTTTGCATACCTCACATGCACTTGTTTAGTCCACTATTTTGACCAATTTATCTTTAATCTCCATTGTTTTTCTCTTTTAGGGGGGAAAAATATATGGGAATGTGGCATGATGATATGTGTCAGGGGAATGGTGTGGTAGTTACCCAGTTTGGACTGTACTATGAAGGAGCATTTAGCCTCAATAAAATGATGGTGAGCAAAATATATGTGTATAAATATATGCATGTTTGTACATACGTGTGTATACATACATGCATATAAATGTATAGTTACTATTGATTTTTTAATAATATTTCTCTTTATTGTTTTCCTATTTTACCTGTTATTGATCTGAACTGCCTTCTTAGATTTCTGTTTTTTCCTTTTGTATTAAATTCATCATTAAGGCTTTAGACAGGGTTTTCCACATATTCTCTATTTTAATATATTATCACCATATTCTTATTTCTTTAAATAGGGAACTGGCGTTTTACTTTCTGAAGATGACACTGTCTACGAGGGAGAATTTTCAGATGACTGGACCCTTAATGGAAAGGTTGTGAAATTCATATTTTTATGTGTATAATATATCATCCTCTAATGCTTCCTTTACGCTTATAAAAGCATATCTTTTCTCTTATGCTCTTAGAAAAAAATAACCTTCATATTTATGAGTATAAGATAGGAAACAGTAGGTGAAATGGGAATGAAGGCCAAGCTATGTTCTTTATTTACTGCCTGATTGCTTTTTGACCCTTGCTGGAAATGTTCCCACTAATTACAAGTTTCTTTCCCTAAATCTACTCAGGGAACACTGACTATGCCAAACGGTGATTATATCGAAGGTCTTTTCAATGGGGAATGGGGATCTGGGATAAAAATTACTGGAACATACTTCAAACCCAGTTTGTATGAGAGTGAGAAGGACCGACCCAAAGTTCTGTGAGTACCTAGTAGTGATTCTGTTCTCTTGCTAATTTTGTATAAGATTTATCATACCTTTGCCATCATGTTTGTCATTCTCAATTGTATTCTGTTACATTAGCCATTTTTTTACCCCAGGTTTGCTCAGTATGCTTGTATACTACAAATTTATTTAGCTATTCTCCACTTGGCAAATATTTAGGAACGTTCTATTTTTTTGTAATTATAAATTGCTTTTACAAGTAGTTATTTTAAAATATATATATTTCCCTTAAGTGGTAATACTGAGTCAAAGGATTTGATTACATTTGTGACTCTTGCATCTAGATTGTTCTCCAAAAATATTCTACCCATTTGCGTTTTGTATCATCGTCTGAATATATTTGTTTCTCTAAACCCATTCCCATCAACATGCATTTTTGTCTTTTTTTTAAAACTTATTGGTGCTTAAGTAGTACCTCACAGTTTTTTCAATTTACATTTATTACATAGATGTGTCTGTTAATGTTACCTGATATATAAGGTATAATATGTATGTACACACACACACACACACATTCAAGGTTGTGCCTAGCCTCAGTGGTGAAAATTACAGATTCTTTGTTTTTGGAAGGAATCCAGCCAAGAAATCAGCAAAGAGAAGTAGAGAATAAGAAGGTCAGTTCAGACTCAGTACTTCATGCGTGATGTCACATGCCTTGAACTATATGTAACTTCACATTTTTTGTCATGTTCTAATAACACTGAGCATTGTCATTCCCATTCCTCCACAGAATCTTGCAGGTCATATATGGAGAAGGTTCTCAGCTTTCTTCTGCTCTGGAGTCCTTTTTGTGCAAGGATATAAATCACTAAAATTTGATATCATTTTATTAGTAGGAAGCTGGGAAACCTGGCAGTGCCTGCTGATGAAAAATGGAAGGCAGTATTCGAAGAATGCTGGCACCAGTTAGGCTGTGAGAACCCAGGTCAGGGAGAAGTCTGGAAAGCATGGGACAACATTGCTGTGGCCCTGACCACCAGTCGTCGCCAGCACCGAGATAGGTGAGATCCTGCACAGCTCCTCTAGAAACACTGAACCTACACAGATGACTGAGTCCCAAAGTGTAATATTTTATTCTGAGAAAATTTTAGAAATTAATTTGAACTTTATCACCTTTGTAGGCTTACTTTCTGTTTCCTTCTGACTTCCCCTTTGTGGGAACAGAAATTGTACTGAATGAATATGCATTTGATACTGAGACTTGTTCCATGTATATCCCCTGCACGCATCTGGGATATAATGGCAAGTTTTAGAGAATGTAGTTATGTATACATTTTTAAAAATCATGTTGGCTTCTTTATGTAAATTTTACCCTTCATTTGTTCCAGTCCAGAGATACTAAGTCGTTCACATACCCAGACACTGGAAAGTTTGGAATTCATTCCACAGCATGTTGGTGGTGCCTTCACTGTGGAGAAATATGACGAAATAAAGAGATACTTAATAAAGGTAAACCAGAAATCAGTTCTGTTGGCTCTTTTAACTAATGACACTACCATACTACTAGCACAACAGTATGTTATCCATATTAGTCTAATTCTGTGTTTGCCTTCTGAGTAGAGTGTATGCTGTATCTTTGTTAATCCCTTTATCAGTCTAGAACAGAGTGATAAACTCAGCAGGCCACCAGAATGAAATTAAAATATAATTTGGAAATGTTTGACAAAAGAATTAAAAATACAATACAATATAGATAAGGTTAATTTGTGCGTTTCTCAGTCAGTATGTAGCCTACAGGGATCCACTTCTATTTGAGTTTGACGCCACTGCTCTATAACACATTTCTCAAATTAAGCAGTTGTGATGCTGGCAGGGTGGGCAACGCACAACTCAGAGTTCAGCTGGCTTTTTATTTTTTGTTGGCAGAAGTTAACACTTGTATGGTTGAGGGTCAGCTCACTTCTGCTTCTGGACTTTTCTTCTGTACTTATTCGCCCAGTCTTTAAGATGCCTTTATTCTAAGAGGAAAATTAGTGGGTAATGAGAGAGAGGTAGGCAGCAAGCAATATAGAAGGAAAGCCAGGAGATGGAAAACGTCTTAGATGTTGCTATAGGGCTTGAATGATATTTTTCTAAGGCAAGGCTTAACACTTTTGTAAAAGTGCATGAACATTAGTAAATCTTAAATGGTGATATTCTTAAATAGGAAGCTTTTGTTCCATTTCTCTGGACTACAGTTTAAGAATTCTAGTCTTTCAAATGTCTCAGGGCTCTTGAAAAAAATGATTGGTCATTATCATTATTATTATTGTTATTATTATCATTATTGTTACTGCATAGTTTGCCAACTCACTTAACATCATTCTTTTTCCTCCAGGCTTGTGACACTCCTCTGCACCCTTTGGGTCGACTCATAGAAACCCTGGTCGCAGTGTATAGAATGACCTACGTGGGAGTGGGGGCCAATCGGCGATTATTGCAAGAAGCTGTGAAAGAAATTCAGTCCTACCTTAAGCGTATCTTCCAGCTGGTCAGGTCGGAACATAGAGCTAATTGAAGCTCTTTAAGCACAATTCCTGAAACTGAACTGCATAGCTGTTCTCACTTTGTTCCTAGAATTTTTTTAAATTGTTAAGAATCATCAGTTTTTTCTAAGAATCCATAAATTTTGCATAGTAGGTCAAATAAACTGATTTTTAGATCTAATTATTTCTTATTAGTTGGATTTATTTTTACACCATCAGAAAGATGGTCTTTACTCTGAAAATGGTATTGACTTTATCATAGCTGCAAGAGACCTTAAAGGTCATCCAAGCCATATGCAGATGAGGAAACTGAGGCTCAGGAAGGTTGGATAATGTGCCCGAGCTCACAGGTGGGAGCGCTGGAACTGCAGAGCAGGGGCTCTGATTCCCAGTCCAGTGAAGACTCCGCGGCGCCGTGCGGCCTTCCTTCTTTGTAGTGTTCCTGTTCACACCTTACAGAGAATAAGGATCATGACCATAAAGATAATGCCTGAAGTCCTCTCCACCAACAACGTTGTGCTTGAGCAGAATGAGAGTGCTCCCTGTAGGAAGGCCCGAGTTCAGATTCTGCTTCTGACGTATATAACCTCACTGTGGGCAAGCTCTTTAATCTCTGACCCTCGTTCTTCATCCATCAGAGGAGAGGGTTGAACGGATGATCGCTCAGTTCTGTAGCTCTCAACGCTTATAGTGCTGTAATTACGATGTCTAACTTAAAGAAGCTGAATTTCAGGAAGTTTTTGTTAAGTTAGATTTGGTTATTAATTATGAGTAATTGTAGTTATCTATTACATAATAGTATGTTATTTATTTGCTGACGACCTGTGCGCTATTTTTTTTAATGCAGAGATATATCCTCTGCCTGAAAAGGCTTACAACATAAACTGGCTGTTGGATCTTAAATCACAATTTTCTCATTCTAATACCTACTTAGACAAAAATAGAGCAAGTCTGGATAAAATGCATCAGTCGTGTATAAGCAGCAGTTTTCATTATAACTAGCTATGGTAGTTTCACCTAGGAAAAACCATGTGATGACAGGAGATCTCAGTGGACTAAGAATAACTTGAAATAAATTCTTCTTTCCCTTGACCTAAATGGGACAAATAGAGAACACAAAACAGTACTTTCGTCTGGTAATTGATTTCTCCTTCCTCAGGTTCCTATTTCCTGATCTTCCTGAAGAGGGCAGCACAATCCCACTATCTGCTCCTCTACCCCAGGAAAGGAAATCCTTTTGCACAGCCAAGTCTGATTCTAGATCAGAATCTCCAGAACCAGGGTGAGTGAATTCATTGATAGTTGAGTGTCTGTTGATGAACCTTTCTAGATTTGGCTAGGCTCGTCATCCTTAATCCTTTATCATGGTGCAGAGCTATGTGTCTGCACATTCCGGCAAGTCCTACAGTGCCAGAGAGAATGCCCGTGCATACCTGGCAGTAGGCAATATCTGATTTCCAAGGACCAGCCTGACTAAAGTATGGACAGTCTGCTCACGCAGTAATTCTTTGAACATGTACATCCACTAAGCAGTAGTGGTAGCCAGGGGCAATAACCATTCAGTGGACATTCTGCTGAAGGGATTGAATTGTGTCCATCTTGGCCTCCTTGCTACAAAATGAAACCAGAAAGACAGAGTTGAAGTCTTTTAAAGGAAGAGTGGCTCACAGACTTCTTGGAGAGACAGAGAAAGGAGTTAATAGAGATGGTTTCTTCATGCATTCAAGGTCAACAAGATATATCATTTCATGAGACACTGGTTAGCCCACATTGTGATACTCAAGATAAGTAACAACAGCAGCAGCAAAAGTGAAGCCTGAGTTATTTTTGCTGGCATTTCTTTTACTGTTATTATTTGGAGCATGCTTTTATGTGGTCGTTTGTAGTTTGCAGTTCTTTTCATGATTTTCCTGCAATGTTCTTATTTCTCTTCCCAATTTTTCTTCCACTTCCCTTATTTGGTTTTGAAAATCCTTCTTCAGCTCATCTCTAGCTTTAAGGCATTCTTCATGTTTATTGGAGGCTGCAGTTCTTTTGAAAACTATTCCTGTCCCTTTGAACACTTACCCATTGAGGGATAATCACTTCTTACTTAGTTCTCCATTACTTTGTCTTTGCTAAGAGTTTCCTTTCTTCATAATGGGCTTTTAG
Source organism: Pseudochirops cupreus (assembly GCA_028627135.1). Lineage (NCBI taxonomy): Eukaryota > Metazoa > Chordata > Mammalia > Diprotodontia > Pseudocheiridae > Pseudochirops > Pseudochirops cupreus. The sequence continues at coordinate 72,327,616 of CM053580.1, forward strand.
AGGCTGAAAATTTTACTGTCTCTTCAGCTATAACTTTATTTCCCTCCTGTCACCCCAATGTTTATAGCTATGTGGTCACAAGCTCTGGATTACTGTTGCCTGTGCTATTACCTCGACTCTACCCACCACTCTTTATGCTGTATGCTTTGGAGAATGATCGAGAAGAAGATATTTATTGGGAGTGTGTTCTTCGACTAAACAAACAACCAGATACTGCTCTCCTGAGCTTTCTTGGTGTGCAAAGGTGAGTATTTTTTTTTAAGGCTAAATCAAGTAATTTCACTAAAAGACATACTGATCATTTCATACTTTTGATACTGAGTTATATGACCTACTATATTTTCCCGTCATTCCTTTCTTTTTCATCATGTTGATGATTATCACATTGATGAACAAAATACTAATTTGTAACCTTTAGACTTTAAAAGTATGAATTATACTAGATTTAAGCTACCCTGACCAACATTGTTTCATAATATATCAATAAATTATAACCAAATCTCCCTCTGTAATGTTTGCTGAACATGCAATTATAATGTTACTCACGCATTCTACTACAATTATGCCAAAACATTTTTGCACTTGAATTACACCTAGATCTGAGAAAGTTATTTTAGGCAGAATGGGAAGAAATCAGTGTACCTATGATAATATGTTTAAACATGTCTGCTGTAATAATGACTCGCAATAATGACTTACAGCACTGCCCCCACTCTAATGCAGACCCTCATCGCTTCATGGGTTCTTTTTGTAGGAAATTTTGGCCAGTGACTCTGTCAGTCTTTGGAGACAGTAAAAAGGTAAGTTGAATTGGGCTTGGTTTATAGAACACATACCAGATGTGCTTTTACCTTAAAACCTGAATAATATCTGAAAAACAATAATGGGGAAGCCTCAGTATCATCCTTTACTCCTCACCACTTCTCATGCCCCATAGCCAGTCTGTTGCCAAGAACTGTCAGTTTCACCTTTGCACCATCTCTTAATACACCTCCTCCTCTCCTCTGACACTGCCACCGCTGTAATGCAGACCCTTGTCACCTCACACCAGGATCACTGCATCAGCCGAAAGTCTAACCACGCTCTATTCCATCCTCCAGTCGGCCACCCGAATGATTTTCCTAAAGCTTAGGTCCAGCCAGTGTCACCTGCCCCTCCAACTGCAGTGGCTCCCTGTTGCCTCCAGGATCAAATACAACCTTTGGCATTCAAAGCCCTTCATAACCGATCCCCCTCCTTTCTAGGCTTCTCACTCTTTCCTGCCCACCATGTACTCTTAGATCCAGTGACTCTGGCCCCCTGGTTATTTCATGAACAAGGCACCTTTTAGCTCTCAGCTCCTCACATTTTCTCTTACTGACTTCCATGCTGGGAATGCTCTCCTCTCCTGACTTCTACAGGAACCCTTTCCCAACCCCCTCTTTAATTCCCAGTCTCTTTCTCTTTTAATTGTTTCCTGTTTTTCCTGTGCACAGCTTGTTTGTACACATTTGTTTGCTTGTTGTCTTCTCCTATTAGATTGTGAGCTTCTCGAGGACAGGGCCTGTCTTTTTCCTTTTTTTGTATTCCTAGCTCTTAGCACAGAGCCTGGCACGTGGTAGGCACTTAATAGATGTTGACTGACTATTTTTTGAGTGGGTTGGGGAGAAATCTTGCTTTCCTTTTAGATAGGAGGACCCTGCATAAAGTTTCCCTTTTGTTCCTCAAATATGAATGTTCTCTCGTGCAGGTTTTGCCCACTACAAAAGATGCCTGCTTTGCCTCAGCAGTAGAATGTCTACAACAGATCAGGTAATTTCTGAATTGTAATGCCTTACATGATTCAGAGCAGTAGTGGGTTTCTTAAGTTGATAAATTGATTCTGAGTTTTAGAAGATTATGATTTTGCCTGAATCTCCAGATTTCTGCATTTGGTGACAAGCTGAAACTGTGATTAGTGAAGCTTACTGAGAAATGTAGGAGATCTCTATCCTAAGTCTTTATTGTAAAAGTCTCCTAAAACTGGTCTCACTTCCTCCAGTTTCTTATCCTTTCACACTGCACTCTGCTCTCAGATTAGTCTTCCCAAGACATAGCTCCATTCATGGCAATTTCTTCCCCCTGCTCTAAAACTTCAGTGATTACTTATTATCAGCAAATTAAAATGCAAAATCCTTTGCCAGACCTTGAAGACCCTTCATGAATGGGCCCTAACCAGCCTTTCCAGCCTTACCCTCCACTCCAGTCTTTTGCGTCCCCTGTGCTCCAGCCATATAGGTCTGCTTGTTATAATCTGTTTTCCTGCCTCTGATTCATACTGTTCCTCCCCCAAAAAAATTTCCAACCTATCTACAGCTTGTTGGCCTCTACTTATTTCCCTTCCTTTAAGACCCACAACAATGAATTCAAAAGATATTTCCTTCATAAAACCTTCCTTGATTTGCCCTCTCTCTAAGACAGAAGTAATTTGCCTTCTGAATTTTTTATTGCATCTACATTCTGTATTATATTGTAATTATTCGTGTTTGTGTCTTATTTCTTCTGCTAGATTAGCTCTCTGAGAATAGAAATATTTTCTTTCTCTCCTTGTTATTCCCTATTGCATTTGGCCTTGCCCATAGTAAACATACAGCAAATGAATATAAAGGCAATACTTGACAGTTGTTGAGAAATTGAAAAACTCATCTATGAACATTTTATATATACATGTAAAAATAAGTTATTTATTAACTTATTAATTAATCATTAATTAATTATTAAGACTGTGTGAATTATGTCATATTTAGAGATTATATGCCAGAAAATTAAGGGTCCATATTGGCAGATGGGAGGAACTATGTTTTATTGGGTAGACAGACTTGTAGATCCTTTTGTCTGATAAGAAGACATTTATTTTAAGACCTTTGAATTCCAAATGTGTTATAGAATCCTGCTTTTTATGTGACATGTTTCTTTTACTTTCTTACAACAGCACGACATTCACCCCATCAGACAAACTTAAAGTTATCCAGCAGACTTTTGAAGAGATATCTCAAAATGTCCTTGCTACACTTCAGGAAGATTTCTTGTGGTCCATGGATGACCTGTTTCCTGTTTTCTTATATGTGGTGCTACGGGCCAGGTGACAAGCTTTACCATTCATTATTTTAAGGAAAATTTTGAAAGTTTAAAGTAATGAGACTTTAATTTTTTTATTGTCACAACCTTGATTATGTATGAAATTGTCTTCAACATAAGTTACATCCTGATTAAATCTGAGATAAGACATTTTTTATCTATTTAATGGCCAGCATGGTCCTTTATTCTGTACAATATTTTAACTAGAGTCTAGCAAATATAGTACCTTTCATTGCAGGATTTCTTTGACCATAAAAGCAAAAAACCAAAAAAACCCTCAACTACAAACATCAGTATCAAATAAGGCATTAAAAAGATAACAAATATAGAACAACTTTGTCCATTTAAAAATGCAGAATTAATACTGAAATTAGTGGCAAACAAAAAATGAAACAAAAGACACAAAGGACAGACTTTCCTGCTCAGGGAATGAAAGCAAAGACTCTTGGACCATATTTTGGTTCCTCTGGATAGCACAGCATAGAATCATACTGAAAATCATGCCAGAGATCATCACAACAACAATCCCTATGCCAACAACTCCAGTGATGTGGAATTGACCGTTGAAGATTTCCTTAATAGCTATTAGGCAAGGCTTTATGATTACTGAGGAGACCATGTCCTTGTTGGGGCAGGTGTCTGGGATCAGCTGATCCAAAATTCCAGTCAAACCACAACAATCTAGCGCATGGTAGATGGCTTTGCGGGTGTCCTTGTAGGAGCCTTCTTTGGTCTTCATCTTGTTGTATGTTTCCGTATAAAATTCCTTGATCTCATGAATCACCTCTTCTTTGTGGGAATAACCCCAGAAGGCAGCAGCTATTTTGATGACAAAAATCACCAACAGGAAGGCAAAGAACAAGCCCAAAATGCGTTGTGACTCCTGCACGGCCCCACAGCACCCCAGGAAACCTACCGGCATCATGAAGGCACCAGCTCCAATCAAGATAGAAACACCTGTGTAGAAACTGGAACTGTTTTCTTCCTGCTCAAAGATACTCTTTGAGAGTCAAATCTGAGTCAAAGGCTAATGGCAAAGACCGCAACTCTAGTGAGCCAAAAGATAAAATTAAATCCAAACAGCAGACATTTAATGCACTTGGTATCTCCTTTGACCAGCATGGTGGAGACTAGGCTGGACTGGGTTTGAGTTCTCAGTGGGGAAAGCCGGGCGTACACAGGAACTGGATCAGCCCCAATAAGTAACTAACCTAAGGTAGGAGTGGGTACTGGTTGGCCTTAGGGCTGCACTTTTAAGAAGTGCCACTCCTTAAGGTGCTTCCAGTAATGAAACTTTTAAAGTAGGTTAGTTGAGCAGGACTGAGATTTGGCAAAATGGTGGAATAGAGAAAGTGTCTTTGACTTCCTTCTCCACTTTCTTATATGCCCATCATCTTAAGGAAAACGTTGTTTACATTACAATCAGTCCTCAGCATTCATGAGTTTAACTTTTGCAACTTTAAAGATTTCATTAGTTACTTCATTTTCACTTTCATGTCGGCAACTGTGCATATTTGTAGCTATGCAGAAATGTAGAGAAAAAATGAGAGGTGCGATGCAGTGCAATGTTAAGTTTATAACCATGAAAAAGGGAAAAATATTTGTTCATGAACCTGCTTCCAGAAAGTGCTAATGTAACCTTTCAAGTGTGTGAGAAGGGAATTGAAAAAAATGGAAAAGCAGCTGAATTTACAAATAAATGAGATAGTGGTCACTCTGACCTCTCCCTGGAGTCTGAGCATCCCAGGCAGAGCAGCCAGCAGTTCGAGCTCTGCATGGCCGGCACTCACGCCAAGGTATGTGCCCCAGAGCAGCAGGGACTATTAGAGATGGCAGGTTGCCCCCTTTCCCTTTTGTACCTCAGGGTTCTTCTGTTCCTGCTCTTCATGGTCCTATTCTTCTCCCCTGAATTTGGTGGAATATTGAAAAGTACATATTATCAAAATTAATGTGTTGTTATAAAGAATTGTTTGCAGAAAAGAGTATTTTTGGCAGTTTCTAATGAAAAATTACAATTTTTGGTGGTCATGGAACCGAATCCTCTATTTCCCATAGGTTCAATGTATCCTCATTTGCATTTTTGACTTTCATGCCATTTTCCCACATTACCCCCTTGAAAGTTGAGGATAACTGTACAATAAATTCAGTCATAACTTTTTTAATCCTAAAATTCATTACAGTTTTGCAATTCTTTAATCTCAGAAAATTTTTAGCTTTGGTAACAGTTATCTCTAATTACAGAGAAATTGGGGCACAGAGAACTTGCAGATGTATATGATAAAAGTGTCATCCCTCAAAGTTAGTTTTTAATGTCTTTCCCCTGCAAGAAATAAAACACCCAAATAAAACCCATTCTTTAGCAATTTAGATACCGTCTAGGTTAAGGGGAAAGAGTCAGAACAAAAGAAAGCCTTCTTTCTATTCTGAGTTGAGGATCAAGGTGGTACAGAGGGAAAAGTCCTGGGTTTGGGGTCAGAGGATCTGAATTCAAGTTCTGCCTGCCATTTTCTAACCTGAGTGACCTTAGGAAAGTCACTTCACCTTTTTGGGTGGGGAGGGGACGGCTTTAGTTTTCTTCTCTGAAAATGGGAGGATTGAACTAGTTGACCTCTAGGGTCACTTGTAGCTCTGATTTTCTGGTTCTGTTTGGTACAGGGCAGAACCCTGGCTATGTGAATAAGGTCATGGATTTTTATGTACCACTCTAGTGTCTCGTTTTCTGTTAGGCTATTCTTTTATCACCTCATTTGGATCAAAATAATCTCTCTGTACCCCTTTTCCTTTTTTTAATACAGATCCAGAGGAGAGAATGACAATGAACACTGAAGGACAGTGAATAACGTGATGCATTTTTCTGTTGACAGGATCAGGAATTTAGGATCCGAAGTACATCTCATTGAGGATCTAATGGATCCTTATCTCCAGCATGGGGAGCAGGGAATCATGTTCACTACCTTGAAGGCGAGTGATTTCATCTTTTTATAATACGTATTTACTCTGTCACTCATTTTCTGCATTAAAGTGCAATCTTTGACTCTGTCCTTTTTAAAATAAAGGCTTGATAGCAGTGAGAATTAAATAAAAGATGGAAGAGTAAAGCATGTTACCTTTTCTTATACCTAAAACTTTACAATGGTGCCTGTGTCAAAGAAGAGCTAAGCAGCCCAGGGTGCCAGGTGTAAAGTCTCATTGGTCACTCCTTCCCCAAGTTGCTCAGAGCACTTCTGCAAACTAAACTGTTTTATATGTTTATATATGTTGGACCCTTATAAATTAATTGTGTGACTCTACAGTAAAAGTATAGAGGAATCGTCTTAGATAGCTCCAGAAAATGCTCAGAAATTTCAGTGTGGCATAGTAGAATTTTGGCAAAGCTCAGAAGTTGATCCATTAAAATGATGAGTTTGTAGTTCATTATGTTTTCTCCTACTGCCATCTACTCCCTCTTTTCCTGCATTGGCGGTTCTCTGACCTTCTAGTGCCCTTGGAGGCTACCAGAACCACCTGAGAATTCTTCTACTTGTAGGGTACCTAGTAGACTAGAAAAAAGTCTCCTAAATTTGGTCACAGAGGTAGCCAGATCTACACCTGAGCTATGTGAGAGTAGATCTTTTCCACTGATGATAAGGTAAAAGCACAAATAAGTCCGCTTTCTGAGAACATAACTTCTATTCCATTCCCCAGACTAGAGGGCAGTTTTAAATTAGGTGAGTTTATTTGGACTTCAAGCCCTTTAATCATTGCGGTGCCTACTGCTTATGTGCACCCAAATAAATTCGTCCCAACCCATGTTAGATGTCAGAACGACCAGGAGGTGAGGGCACTGGGTCTTAAAGGAAATGAGGGTGGGGTCTCCCTCAGTCCATTTGATCTGATTTCCCATCCCTGGTGTCATATGCAGAGAGATGCCAAGGACTGGTCAAGTGAAGCCCTAGCAGCCTCTATAAGCTATGCCAGCACAGGGTAACTTACAGAAAACAGCAGGAAGTGGAGTGTTCTAGAGCAGACGCAGCCTGCTGCAGGAGAAGCTGAGCTTGAAAAGGAGGCTGGTAGTGGACCTACCACAGCCTGCTGTGACTTTTTTGACAATCCACCTCTGTTCTCACCATGTGACTTAATATTAAGCAGCTGTAATCGTTATAATAGTTCTTTCACCTTCCAAAAGTATTTTGGGTGTCCATTTCATTTGATAATAATCATAACCATGTAAAGTAAGTGGTACAACTATTATGCCCATTTTATAGATAAGAAAATTATGCTTTAGAAAAGCTGTGACTTGCTCAGGGTCACATAGCTAATAAGTGGTAGATTCAGGCTTCAAATCCATGTCTTCTGATTTCATATTCGGTCCTTTTTTTTTTTCCATGCTGCTTAGGCTGCCATAAACAGCTATGTCCCTCATCTTCAAACAATCAGCAATCATTTACTAAACAATCTAATCTCTGCCAGCATTGTGCTGGGGGCCACTTACAGCATCAGAATCAAACTGAATCCGTGCTTTAGGGATTTTTCTATTTTTAGCAGAGATAAATTTGTGGAGCTTATGTACTCCACTACGAGGTATAACATATGATCTATAATGTGGGGATGGAAGTGCATAAGAGAGGTGAGGAGAGCTCTGGGAGGTGGCAGAGGGGACGCTTCTGGACAGAGAGGACTCGTAGTCTTTTGGGGAGAAGTGGCATTTGAGCTCAGTCTCTATAAAGATGTAAGTGGGCAGCAGAGGCCTGGTGTGTGAAAGCATTCCAGACATAGGGTACAGTGTGAATAGAGCCCCATCCTTCACATTGATGCCCAGGTGATTTTTGTAATTCCAGTCATATCATTTCTTCCACTCAGAAATCTTCCATGGCTCCCCATCACTTAAGGAATAAAGTCTGAACTCCTGACCCTGACATTTCAGTGCCCTCCACAGTCTTCCTTCGGGGCTACCCTTCTGGGTTTGCTTCATGTTATCCCACTTTGTGTATTCTTAGAGTCTAGATAAAGTGTCCTGTGGCCTCCAGTCTCATCCTGACCTCCCCCACCTCCATGAGTTTGGTTCCTCCCTTGCCTCAGCCTGTTGAAGTCCCTCTCTTCTTTTGAGGTCCCACTTAAATGTGATTTCTTCAATGAAGTTTGCTCCCTCCTGCCCCACAGCAAGTGATTTCTTCCATCTCATACTTCTCCCAACATTTTGCCTGTACCTAAGAGTTACAGATCTGTCCATCCTTTTCACTTTTCTCATTTTCCCTTCTCCCACAGATGTTCTGTGTACATCCCCTTTCCCTCTTTCATGAGAGGCAAGGTTGGGATTTGTATTTTATATCTGCAGTTTTTTGTGCCCGGGTGTTTGATCCTGTTTATTGAGTAGACTCCTCCCTAGAGATTTTGTAAGTCCTAAAGTGAACATAGATGACTGTACTCGAGGTTTGCTGCAGTGCTACCTCCAGGGTCCATGCAGAACCAGTAAATCCTGGCCCTGGGATCGGAGCCCAGATCTCCTCATTCCAAGTCCAATGCATTTTCCACTCTGCCACGCAGCTGGTGCCTGAAATGCAGGACCTGGATGAGCATTCCAGTGCTCAAATCCTAGAATTCTCATCTAAGCCCTGGTTCTGCCATTAGCCAGCTGCGTGACCATGAGAAGATCAGCCTTTCAGAATCTGTTTCCTCATCTGCAGAACAAGGGTGATATTATAGCAGTTTCACAGAGTAATTAAAAAGATGAAATGAAAATTGTCATGGTGAAGCATTTTACAGTAAAATGCTATAAGGGATGTCAGCTTGTATTCCTCCCTTACCTGAATACAAGATTCTAGTTAACAAATGTCTTTGAGAGGTGAATCATGTTTCCAAAATTCAAACCTGATTTTTTTTTCCCCAGGCATGTTACTATCAGATCCAGCGTGAAAAACTTAACTGAAGCCCTATCAACCTGAAAACTGGATTATCTGTGGAACAGAGTACTGCAGCACCATCTAAAGTCTTCACCCAGCGTAGCTGAGAACATCACAAAAGTTAGAAAGGCCTAATGTCCTTTTTCCAGGTTATCACTTCTGAGCTCTGTTGACTGGTCAGAACCCTGAGACCATGGGAGTACAAGAAGTGTAGAAGCAGTGATTGAGAATTGGTAGAATTTTGATGAAGTCTCCTCTGATAGCAAGTTCGAAAAGATCAGACAAGCTTCTGGGGTTAAAACAACAGCAACAGAATTCAGTATCACCTTTTGTAAAGTATAAATCTTGCTATTATGTTTGTGATGGAAGACTTGGTCTCAGGATGTGGCTTCTTTATATATTTGAGAAGTTTTATGAATACTATGAGTTTTTGATTTTTTTTGACTCTGTTTGCAGTGACTCTGAATCCCTTCTCAAGAATCAGTCGTACCTTGAAACCACACTTTGCCTTCTCAAATTCTTTTCAATCATGTATTTATCTTATGTTTTTACTGAGAAAGAAAAGAGAATTTTAGCCTGCACTTTCACCACTTCTGAGGTTTGTCACTGGAACACACATGCATGATGGGAAAGGTTCTGTGTGTGATAGCTACTGTACTCCTACCCATTAATTACGAAAAGCACGAAAGTAAATTTCCTGTCTTTGGATAGAAAGAATGGAAGTTTTGTTTTCATTTCCTTACCATCCTACCATTGATGATGGCATTGACTGAAACTCAAACACTAACTGAGATGCTGTGAAACTTCATTGATCCTACGCAGGGCCTGAGAACGAGAGCTGCAGAGCTTTGGCTGCAGGCTGCTAGAACAGCATGTATCATGGGACTAAAGTATGCAAACAGTTAAAGGAGCTGTCGCCAAGCTGGGGGAGTGAGACCACCGCCCCCCCCCCCATCCCTCACACGGACTCACAGGGAGGAAAAATCAAACTTTCACTTTTCCAATTTCAAAAGTATTTTGACACAAGAATCTCAGTGTTTTTGTTTTTTAAACCTGCCCACTTGTGCTTTAAAGTTCTTGGGTTCTGGTATACAGTGAATGCTAGTGGCCATTTTGAATCCAATTGGTGCTTTTCTTTGTCACATCCCTTACACACAAAGGGCAGGGATAGAAAACATCCCTCTGCCCTGCTATGTCACGTAGTGCAGAGGCTGATCGGTTTTGAAAAACGGAATCATGGTTTGTGCTCTCTTACTTTATCAATCAAAACTGTTTGTTAAAATACTGTTTGGGAATGCTGGCTGTAATGTAGCAGCAGTTTTCATAATAAAACATGTTCATCTTTCTGAAGTGGTTTTATGATTGGTAGAGACCTAGCACCTGAATCATACTAGCATTTGTGAACACTGGACCACCAGCTGAAAACCAGCCCTTCTCCTCTTCTCTCTCCTTTGCCAGCAATAAGCTTAATTTTTTATGTAACTGTAACTTTCTGGTAGCCCGTTAGTACAAAATCCCCTAGGATTTTTCTGAGCTGCTGAACTTCTGAAAAACTTAAGGTCGCATGTCTAAAATTAGTTTACATATATTCTTTTACTCTATTCTCAGGTCCCCAAAATATAGGTTGTATGCCTCATTAAAAACCCAAATATTGTTTGCTGAAATCTTGTTATAGGAAGAGTCAGATTGTAAGACCAGTATCTAGTATATGTTCGTTCGTCAGCACTAAAATCAGCCTTATGGAATAGAGAAATGGGCTATGGAACAGCAGAAAGAGAAATCCAAAAAATGTATACGCCCAGATAGTAATGGATCATCAGAATTCAAATTAGGATCATTTAGTCCTTCACTTCTTCGTCTTCCTCATAACTTCCTCATTCCTGAATTGACTAGGAGTTTCCTGGTAACAGATGATAGAGCCCCAAGAATTATTTTGAATATCTAAGTGCCATATTCCATGTACAGATTTCTAATGTAGCAGAGATTTCTGAAAAACAGCCACTTAATAAATGTCAGTGAGTGGAACACTCCCCTACTATGTCAGTGACACACCCAAAGCAAAAACACAAGATTTCTAAACTTCAGAGTTGCTCCGTCTTCTTTATGTATACAACAAAATACAGTGCTATTGACTCTGTTTCCCCAGGTCTTCACATTAAAAAGGACCTATGGTACCTTGTTTCTCATACAGGGTAACACAAAGGTAAGCAGGAAATTAGAGAGTGCAGGTAAAACAGCAACAATCTCAAGAAATAGTGTCATTTTTTTTAAAAGCAGCTAAGTGGCGCAGTGAATAGAGCACCGGCCCTGGAGTCAGGAGGACCTGAGTTCAAATCCAGCCTCAGACACTTGACACTTACTAGCTGCGTGACCTTGTGCAAGTCACTTAACCCCAATTGCCCTGCCTTCTCCCCTCCAAAAAAAAAAAAGTTAAAAAAAAAAGTTCTGTTGATGCCTTTTGTCTTTTAAACTAATTGTTTCTGATACGTGCACTCCCAAATGGAGCTTCACCTGTAATAAGGAAAATATTATGCAAAACCAGCTGAGAAATGGCTCTGACAGTTTATACAGCGTTCTGCACCCATAGTTCCCCACTTCTGAGAGGAGGGATGTATGCTTCATTTTTTATAGGACCATGTCTGATCATTCCGCTTAATCTTAGTGTAGCTGAGTTGTCTTTCTGTGTAGATTATTGTAGCTGTGATATTTCTTCTACGTCTTCTGCTTTATTTGCAGCACACCAGGTTTTCATCTCCTGTTTCTCAGAATTCCCCTTGTTTCTGCTCATAGACTACAACTCAGTCGGCCATTCTCCCAAAGAGGGCCATTCACTCTGTGCCAGGTCATGGATTTAGAGATGTAAAGGGCCTGGGAGTTATGATCCAACCTCGTTTTACAATTGAACAAGGAAGGCAAAGGAAAAGGAAGACCAAAAGAAATAGTACATCCTTGATAACCATCGCTGACATACATAGCAAGCCTTTGAGAAGGGCTCTGGGATCATGATTCTATTCAGTCCTCAGGAACCCACGTTCTGTTAGGTCATTCAACAAGCATTGATTAAGTACTACAAGGAACAGCAGAAAGCCAGCTCCCAAATGAGGAAGGCCCAGCTCCACGTTCAGCCTCTGACACAGACTGTCCATATGACCTTGGGCCACCTGCAGGCAACTCTTACCCAAAGACTGGCTTTCAGACCTAGTGTTGATCTGCATTGGTAGAGAGGATTTTCTCATCAAGAGTCCCCATGGCAATGAAATCATAGACCATCTATTCCCCCCAAAAAGGAGAAAAGTGACCCATGAATTGTGCTGGGTCTTGAGAATACCCATACAAAAAAGATTGGATCCCTGCTGGGGAGTGGTGACCAGGGAAGGGAGCCTTTGTCTAAGAAAGTACAAGAACTAGGATTGAAGCTACAGCCATAGGGCAATTTGCCACGTCCTGTATGATAGCAGGGTAATATTTGGTGATTTTGTTCTTGAGCAAGAGATGGGGAAAATGAGGCTGGGGTCAGACTACAAGAACAACAGATATCAAGATGCTTGTGCTGGCTAGGGGCCTAAGGGAAGGACGGAAGGACCAAACATTTATTAAATACCTACTGTGTTCAGACACTTTACAATTATTATCATTCATTCCTCACAACAACTCGGGGGCGGGGGGGGGGTAAGTGCTGTTATTATCCTCATTTCACAGTTGAAACAGACAGAGCTTAAGGGAGCTTAGGATCACACAGCTAGGAAGTGTCTGAGGCCTGATGTTAACTATTCACTGCGCCACCCAGCGTCTCTAAGGGCCAGCAGGCTGTCCTGGTGGTAGGGTAGCTGAAAGAGAGCACAGTCTGGGGCTGGTTAGATACAAAAGACTGACCTGTCTTGATTTGCCCTCCAGTTCAGGGTAACTTCCACAGGGTGAGCCCCAAAACTACAGATTAACTGGGTTGGGGTAGAAGGGGAGAGGTGGTGCAGTTCCAGGAGATACAACATTTATAAAGTTAAGTAAATAAATGCAAGGCAATTTGACAGACTAAGGAGTTGGGAATGCAGTTAAGAGTCAGGGAAGGCCTTATAAAGGTTAACAGAGTGCATTTTGGATGCACTTGGGGATGAGTTGGCTGAATGCAAAAGCCGAGATTGATAGAAAATCACTTTTGTCACCTCTGTTGTCCATTTTTTTTTCCTGTACAGCTAGAGAGAATTCAGTGTCTGCTTCTAACTTAAAATTCCCAGTGACTGTGCAAGCAAAAAAAAAAGAATAGGAGACACTTTATGATTAAAGAGAAATGGGCTGAATGTTCATTTGAGTTCAGAGCAATAGCTAACGGGTACAGAAGGGATTATTTCTGATTGACTGCAGTCATTAGCTTCTGGGAATCCTAGGATTAGATATGCCTCAGGATCAAAATTTTGCCTCTCTAGGTTAGCCTTATTGCCAAGGTGATAAAGCTTTATTTATGTTCTCCCTTTGTAGTTACTTAAATGAATATGATGAAATAAGCAAGAAAACAAAGTTCTCTGGCTGCCACAAATTTTCTCCTTACATTAAAAACCTACATTTTCTAAATATGTTGCAATAATGCCAGGATAGGGTATAACGAGGCTTGTTTACACTTTGCTGTGCTAGACAATTGAGGAGAGAAAATAATGAATGGAAAAAGAAAACCTAGAGACAGAAGTTCAAAAAGCTCGTTAAAGCAAGAAATGCTTCCGGTCTTCCTTTTGCTGGTAGTTTTGAGGCCAGGTTTCTGTGGATTAGTATGAAGAGGATGTCCTGAGATTAGCTGGGGCAGTGAGGTGACTGACTCCTAATAGCTCTCTAGGATATTTCACTAAAGCTTTTCTCCAGGAGAGGACTAGCATTGTGCCTGCGGTATGTAATTCACACAGGTAAGAGAGTACACCAAATGTTCTGCTGAGGTGTAAGGTGATTCTTTGGGTATTTTATAAATGGGAAATTCTCCCCTATTGGTATCTGCTGCCAGGAGAATTCTTGGTATATATTTAATTGAAACCTACTGAGGACTAAATCGTGTCTTTGCCTGGTGACTTGGGAAGGACAGACTTGGCTATGAGAAACTGTTTTTTAAGATAAGGTAACATAAACTGTTTCTTAAGATAAGGTAACGTAAATTGTCACAGATTGAGTAATGAATCGGGAGGAAAAGCGACATCTGCAAACCTAGTCCCAACTAAAGGGATATCTATCCACTGGCCTGTAGTAATTTCCCTCTTCCAAGTTTGCAGGTATTTTCCCAAATATATCTAATTGGCTACAGTAGAAGGCAATTTAAGCAAATATACATGGTGGCTGACAAGAAATGCAGTTTAATAAACGTTAAGTATTTCATCAAATTTTGAAAACATTAATGATGAAAATTGTTTAATGCTTGTTGTGGGAAGTATCTCTTTTAGCAATCAACAGTATCTAGAAAAAAAACAATTCAACAAACCCCAAAGTTCATACCCTTAAGGAATCTGTTGGCAATTCAATAAGAGAATTCCCATCAAACACAAATAGCTAGAATACAAGTTGGAGAAAAACATCATAGTAGGCAAATGGGGAGGAGGGAGTCGTGATAGACTGGAAGGAGAGACAGGTCTGTAATCATAAACAAGAACTGGCTGTTTCTTCTAGATTAATTAGCTGGAAAGTTTATTTCATTAGGTATTAACCAGGATATTAATTTACTAAAGCACAAAAATAGATTGTAAATGTGGCATTTTGTTAGGTTGTATCCACAAAGCTAACAAAACCTTCACTTTTGTCACATAAATTATAATTTAAAAGATTTGTTGGGGAAATGAAGTAAAATCAGACAATTATGCTGGTGTAACTGTAGGGGCTTTAACGCTGGGAAGCCCACAGAGCTGCTCTGCATTCACCCTCGTGTTGGAACAGGGGCACCACCATTGATGGTTGGACGGAGATTACAGGAAGGACTTCCCCTGGTGAAGCACACTTCATCCCTATAGCCAATGTCACAGTCCTCTGTCAGCCCACAGACCAAGCACAGCGTCATTACTGTGATCAATGGATCAGTATTTGTCAGGTCACACCTCTCCTCAGCCTCCTCAGGACAGAAATTATTCTACATGTATTATATTTTGGTATCTCCTTTCCCTTCTTCCCTCCCAACTCCCCCACCACACACAATTACTCACAGTATACACTGCACACAGTAGGTGGTCAGTAAAGATGAGAGAGAGATGTTTGGTTTTTTTAGAAATGTGCTTAAGGATCTGGAAATAAACACAGAGGTAGGTGCTGCCCTTGGAATTCTTTCCCTCTGTCCCTCTCTTTTTGTCTGGACTTGTGAGTTCATTGGCATAAGGATGTCTTGCTGGGGAAAGTCTCTTTTCCAGTGCATATTAGCAACTGGTCTGTAACATAGTCTTAGAAAGTTTGCTAAAGTCACTGAGAGGTTATGTACGTGGTTTGCAAGACTTGAGGACAGGCTGGTCTCTTCCCTTTTCCATGCTGTCTCTCTCATAAGGCATAAGAAGTCTTGGTCATGTCCTTGTCACCGTCTCCTCTCTGGATTGGGGTGAGTGACTTTCGCCGCCTTGCCACTTCAGGGATGTTGCCTGTGGAGGTTCTGGGTTTTAACTCATGGGAGTTGGAGGACAGGAAGAATCACAAACATGCTTGTAAAAAGAACTTTTATTGAATGGGGATGACTTCATGCAACAATAGAAATGGAAAGAACAAAAACTGAAACATAATGCTGTATAATTATAATTACTGAGAAGTATGACTTTGGGGAAGAGTTGAGAAGATGCACCTCGCTCCCTTCTTTGCAGAGTCGGGGGAATATTCCTGTGTACACTGTCATTCTCAACTGACGTTGGTTTCTCTAAATGGCTTTTTCCTTTCCTTTCCTTTTTTTCTTTTCTTTCTTTTTTTTTCTTTTTGGTTCCTTTTTGTAAAAAGGGATGGCTTCTGGCTTGGGAGAGGAAGGAAGAATAAAGTTGAAAATGGAGGTGATCTAAAAACAAAAGTGTTGTTTCTTTTTTTAAAGAGAGAAATAAAACAATTACCACTCACTCTAAATCTCCATAAGGATTCTACATAATTAATTGATATTGAGAATCAGTGACATCTTGTTCTTCCATCTGCTTGCCATGTTTTAGCAGCCTATCAGCACACTGCATCAGCATTCAATAGGCAGGTAATTGAATTCACCTTCCAGTGACCAAAGAGCAATTGGTATATTTATGCTTAGGTTTTACTGTTGCTTTGCTGCCTGGAGTCAAGAAGACCTGAGTTCAAATCCAGCCTCAGACACTTACTACTGTGTGACCCCAGGCAAGTTACTTAACCCTGTTTGCCTCAGTTTCCTCATCTGTAAAATGAGCTGGAGAAAGAAATGGCAAACCACTCCAGTATCATTGCCAAGAAAACCCCAAATGGAGTCAGTCATGATTGAGCAACTATTTTTTTTACTAGGCAGCATAACTATAAGTATTAAATGCAGACTAGGTAATTCACACACAGAAGGTAACCATTTCTTTGCTTTGACTTCTGTCAGGCAGGCGCCTAACCTTCCGTTCATCAATTTGGAAGACTTATTATACCTCCTGCTGTATGCTTTTAAAAATGGTTTTATTAAATGATTTGTTAAAAAGTGAGTATTGAACATCTGAGGCCTGGGTAATTGGATTGTAATATTTGAGTTTTAAAAAACAGCTATTCGACACATAGCCTAAGCAGTCTAAAGCTAAAAGAGCAATTATTGGGGAATTGCAAAGAAACTTGAGGTGGCAATGGTTTTGGCCTTGGGATGCCTGACTGGCTGGGGCAGGCAGCAACAGCCATGGCGCTGGAGCAGTGGCTAACAGGAAGAACTAGCTGTGATCAACATCACTGATACATTATCACAGTCAAGACCATGGAACCCCATCCAATCAGTGTTGCAGAGGCAAGGAACTGGCCAGTGAGATGATCCAGAAGCAACAAAAGGCAGCCCATCTTCCCATGTCCTCAGACTGCGTTTTCTACCCTGATATAGATTGAAGTCTATAAAGTATATAGTTTTCCACTGGCTTCTGAAGGATTAAGAATAATTTTAGTGTATAGTTGTTTCTTTGGGTTATATTTTGCTAGTATAGTTCAAGGAAATGCTCGAGTTTTGGAGTGTCTTTTTAAAGTATCGTTTAATTTTTGGCAATTTGGATATGGCTGAATGAGGTCTTGAGCAAAGATTCTATTTCACTTCCCAAGTGCAGTGTAAGGGCACCTAGGGAGGAATGGGAAAGTCCCCTCATAGAAGCTAAGCACAGCTTAATGGAGAAATTCAGACTTGAAAATGAATCACTGATTCCATTTTAGGTTTCGGTGAGCACTAAGAGAGGGCCAAAATCCTGCCACATTTTAAAAGTTTAATATAGATGGGATGCCCGCCACATAAAATAATTTTGCTAAGGAATTAGTTAGACCTAACCATGATTATTTATTTTCATTGTTTATTTTGAATTTTCACCAGTTATTTAGTCAAATCTTAACAGGGAACAAACATCTGGTGGAAAATGTTTATTCATATACAATAAGCATACCTTAAATGTAAGAATTTAAAAAGTTAAATTATCACAGTCAAGTCCACAAATATTTATTAAGCACCTATTAAGTGGCAGGCAAGGTGTTACAATGGATGAAAACAGACCCTGCCCTCCAAGAGCTCACAGAATAAAGGGGGAGTCAACAGGAAAACAACCAGGTACAAACAAGACGTTGGGATAAATTGAGATTCTTTTCAAAGAGAAATCCCTAGCGTTAAGGGGGACTGGGAAAGGCTTCTTACAGGTGAGATTTTAGCTGAGACTTAAGGTAAACCAACGCAGCCAGGAGGAAGAAGTGAGGAGGGAGAGCATTTCAGACAGGGGGGACAGCCAGTAAAAAATGCAAACTTGGAAGACAGAACATCTTATGGGAGAGAGTGTGCATGGAAGCTGGTGTTACTGGATTAAAGAATACAAGAGAGGAATAAGATCTAAGAAGGCTAGAGAAGTGGGAAGGGGCAGGGTGTGACAGGCTTTAAAATCCAAACAGAAGATTTTATATTTGATCCTGGAGGTAATAGGGAGCCCCTGGAGTATTCCGAATGGGGAGAGGGTATGTTACATAGTTAGAACTATGTTTTAGGAAGATCACTTTGATAACTGAGTCAAGGATGGACTAGAGTGGAGAGAGACTTAAGGCAGGGAGACCAGCCAACAGGCTACTGGAATAGTCTGGGCATGAGGTGATGAAGGCCTATACAGGGGTATGGCAGTGTCAGAAGAAAGAAGAAGTACTTAAGAGATGTTGTAACAATAGAAATTACAGAGGTTGGCAATAGATTGAATATGGGAGCTGAGAAAAAGTTAGAAATTGAGGATGGCCTCCTAAATTTCCCCAATTTCCCCAATTCCAGTATCTCTCTTCTCTAATCTATTCTTTCCACAGCTACCAAAATAATCTTCCAAAAGCAAAGGTCTGACATGCCACTCCCCTACCCAAGAAATTACTATGGCTCCCTATTTTCTCTAGGATAAAATATACAGCCCTCAGCCTTCACGGTCTATTCACCTACTCATAAGCGCAAGCCTATGTTTTCAGACATTTCACCTTGTTCCTTTTCAAAATGTTCTAGTCAAACTGACCTAATCATTTTTTCCTGTACATAACATTCCATTTCACTTTCTGTGCCTTTGTACAAACTCTCCTAGATTGTTGTACCCTTTATCAGAAAACTACCTATCTGGGCCTTCATTTCCTGGTCGTTATTTTTTGTCCATCAATCAATTGGTCAATCAACTGGGCTTGCTACTTCAATGTTATTCTCAACTCCTTACTCTACCTCACCTCACATAGCCAGTCAGTTGCTAAATCTTGTCTTTTCTACCTCTACAATATCTCTCCCAACTCTCTCTCTCTCTCTCTTTCTCTCTCTCTCTCTGCCCCTCACTCCCTCCTTCTCTCCCTCTCTCTCATTCTTTGTCTCTCTCTCTATCCCTCTCTTTTTCCTCTCTTTCTTCTTCCTTCTTTCTCTTTCTCCCCCACCCCCTCCACAGTCACAACCTTACTTTAGGACCTCATCACCCCTCTTCTATTTTATTGCAATGGCCTCCTAAATAGTCTTCTTCCCTCAAGTCTGTTCCCTCCCTAATCTTTCCTCCATACAGTTGCCAAAGTGATTTTTCAAAGCACAGGTCTGACTATGTCACTCTTCAATCCAATATTCTAATGACTCTGTCACTTCTAGGATGAAATTGGTGTTACTAGATTAAAGAATAAAGGAGAGAGACATTTAAAGCTCTTTACAACCTGTTCCCAACCTAATTTTCTAGCCTTAGTATACATTACTCCCCTTCAAATACTCAATACTCTAGCTAGCCAAACTGGTCTCCATGTTGTTCTCCGTATATGACACTCTACCTCCTATCTCCATGTCTTTGCAATGACTGTTCCCCATGCCTGGAAGGAGCTGCCTCCTATCTTTCCTCAACATTGAAAATTTCCATCTTTTTCATCTTTGCTAATTTGCTAGGTGCAAAGTAAATCCTGAGAGATATTTTGGTTTGACTTCTTATTATTATCAGTTATTTGGAGCAACTTTTATGTGGATGTGAATAGTTTGGATTCTTTTGATAACTGCCCTTTCATATCCTTTGGCCACTTATTTATTGTGGAATGGCTCTTGGTCTTACATATATTTCTCAGTTTCCTATCTGTTTGAATATCAGACCCTTAGAGATATTGGATGTAAAGATTTTTACTAATCAACAACTTGTTTTCTTATTTTAATTGCATTGATTTTGACCATGTGAAAGCTTTACAGTTTCATGTAATTATTATTATCTATTTTATCTGCCACAATCTCCTTTGTTCCTTGTTTGGTTAAGAATTTTTCTAACTATAATTGTGAAAGATATGGTTATCCATTTTCTGAGTTGAGAGCTCGTTCTGCCAAATGCCCCACATCATCTACTTTGCAGAAACCTAAGTCCCCACTGCCTAAAAGGGCCATGTGACCAACCTTGACTTACAGACTATGTTGAGTTGCAATGTGATCATAAATACAACCTGTGATCCAGAAAGCCTTCCCAATAGCTAGCTGGAGACTCAGTGTTAGGGTTTTTTGTCTCTTCTTTTTAGATGTAGATTTTAAGCTTATAGGGGAAGACTATGTCTTCCTCCTTTTTCTATTTTGTTGTTATTTCATCGATATGGACAATTCCCAATGTGTAAACTCCCATTTGCTAAAGTAGACTAGCAATTCATCTATAACTTGTGGTCTTAGACAGTTACCTAGGGGCACTAAAAGGTTAAGTAATCTGCCTATGGTCAAAGGAGCAACAGGTGGTAAGAAGGACTTGAACTTTGCCTTCAGATTCCAAGGATGGTTCTCTATCCTTTATATACCATTGTCTCTCAGCCTCATTCTTTTTTTTTTTTTTTTGCTTTTTGGAGGGCAATTGGGGTTAAGTGACTTTCCCAAGGTCACACAGCTAGTTTTTTGTGTTAAGTGTCGGAGGCTAGATTTGAGCTCAGGTCCTCCTGACTCCAGGGCTGGTGCTCTGTTCACTGCACCACCTAGCCACCCCCCAACCTCATTCTTCATAGCACTTAATATATTCTTAAATAGTCAACAAAGCAGAAATATTGAAGGCCACACACTTGACCACCATCAACCATTGTATAAATTCCCAATAAGATGTATAGGACGGCCCTGAGGATTAAGAATAAGAACAGCGTCAGAATACAACTGATCTATGGTCTCTGCTCTTTTAACATTCTTAATCTTTGTATAGATCTATCTGAGGAAATTTCTAAAACATGAAACATTGTGAATTTTTTCTTTTATTGAAACCATCAAAGTTTAACATTGAGTAGCCAGGTCATATTATGAACTTCTATTGTGATGGAAGGCAAATCATTTTTACTTAAATGGTATTTATCTGTTCATCTGCTCCCCAGGTCTAATTTCGCTTTGAAAAGAAAAATTTCTCCATTCAGAAAAAGGAGAGAAACCCCCAGACAAGAAGAGCACGATGGAGCTGCCAACAGTTACCAGTCAGGAGAATGGTACATATCTCTGGATTACTGGTCCAGACCTAAAAGGGTCTTAAAATACTTATATTCAAGCATAAGAGAGGGGATGAGGGAAGGGAGTAAGGATCAAAATGATTCAGTGTCCAGTAGATCAGTTCTGAAACTTTCCATATGAAAGTGAGGAAATTTGTAAACCACTTTTAAAGCAAATGGCACAAGAAACTTTGTGTATTCAATTGATTCATTTACTACTTTTGTGTCCACTTTTTTTAAGGCTACTCAATAAAAGGTATAGAGCGTTGGAGTTAGGATGAGAAATTGCTGGGTTCAACAATTCTACCTGTGATACTTGGTTGTTTTTTTGTTTGTTTGTTTTTGCTTTTGCTTTTGTGTTTTGAGACTAGGTCTTCCCATCTCACCCAGGCTGGAAGTGTAGCAGTTAATCAAGAGCCTCATCCTAATATGGTAGATTTAACTGGCTCCATTTTTCTAACATGGACCTGTTCCCTCCTCCTTAGGTAGCCTGGTGGCTCTCTGCTCCAGATGTTCACCACATTGATTAGTCTGTACTCCTGATTAGTTTTAGCCTACTGAGACTCAGAACTCCCCAAACTCAAGATATCCACCATCCTCAGCCTCCCCAGTAGAAGAGGCTATAGGCTAGTGCCAGTACACTCTGCTTCTTCAATACCTACTAACCATATGACTCACGAAAAATCACTTAACCTGAACCTCAATTCCATCATCTGTAAAATGGAGCTAATAACATCTATGCCGATTACTTCACAATGTTGTAATATACAAATTAGAATAATGTATATAAAGCACTTCAATAATTTAAAGACACTACAAAGATGTGTCCACCAATATTACATACAGATCTGGATAGTTCATGAACTTTATGCATTAAAAATATTTCACATCAAGTTCCCAGCAAAATAACCTAGAATCTTAGAACCAAATGAGAAATTCCCTTCATCTACAGAGTGCTGGGATTACTTGAAAATATATATGTGATGACTTTTTTAGAAGTTGGAATCTTCTAGTGACCATTTCCAATAAGGGTTTTCAGAAGTGCTAAAAGATGCATAGGTTTCTCTTTCATATGGAGGGAGAAGAATTAAGGAGCAAGGTACCATCATAACAACCCAAAGCATGGTGAGATGAAGGAAGGGCTCATTGTATTTTCCTATAGCACAAGATGAATCACCTTATTACATAGTTGCCTGCAGAATTGTAAAGAGGAAATCTGGCTCTAATGGTAAATTGAGGGAAATAGAAGAGCCACAGAGCCCAGTCTTCTTGGTCAAACAAGTCCTAGTGGAGGGGAGAACAGGAAGAAGGAGGCACAACAGTGAGGCAGGAGAAAAGAAGGATTCAGGATAGAGACAATACCTTCATGGCACCAATGGATGTTAACTGCCTAAGTTAAAGAGGTCCTGTCACTCAGCCTTAGTCAAGACTGTCTGTATCCTGCTGTTTATACTTAATACTTGACTCTCTCTTTTTTCCTCAGGTCTCTCTCAGATTCTAAGGCTGGTGCTGAAAGAACTAAGTCTGTTCTATAGCAGAGATATCAATGGAGTCAGTCTTTTATATGATCTCCTCCATTCCCCTTGGCTGCAAGCCCTTCTAAAGGTGAACACTAAGATTTCTTAGAGATTAACTATCTGCAGAAGAATGTATTTAGATGACAGCAGCAGTATCCAATGGTCTTTGTTAAGTATCTAACTCATGGTGCTCCATTAGAAAGAGACACAACTAGGGTGGGGCAATTTGCTCTGTGTCCCAGGGTGCCAGATTTTACAGTTCTTCAGAAACAACAGAACTTCATACTTAGTTAATAAGACTAGTTAAAAGAAGAAACTCCCAACTGTTGTGCTTTTGTTAATTTTTCTCTTTTACCTCCTCCACCACCCTAGGCCTTCCCACTAGGAAACTCATTGGTGGTATCCTAGCCCTTTCCCCACCCTGAGGGTATGTTTCATTCTACTTTCTGAGGTATCTATTCCCCCTGGAGAATTCCTTATTGTAAGAGTTTCTGTTAAATGTCTATAATTTACACAGCCAGTATCCTCCTCCTCTGGCTTTCACACCCAAATGTTCAAAATATGTTATATGCTGTATCTTTTCCCCCTCTGTAGGTTTATGAATGCCTCCAGGAATATATCATGAAGAAACCAATCCCTGTGCTGTCCCAGGCACAAGCAATATCCTGCGAGGTATGAGAGGGACCCAAAAAATTATGCAATGCCTACTCAACCCCCTTCTAAAAGAAATTCTAGTTTAATCAGATAAAAAGTGATTAACTGAATGGGATTATTTAACTGTATATACCTTTAATATAATTTTCATTGAGTTTTGAGATATTTCTAGTTTGCATATAGAGAAAGAAATTGACCTGTTTAATCTATTCCAAATTATTCAAATTGATCATATATTTTAACTAATATTTTAGGGCAAACTGATCCATTTCTCCTTCTCCCCCTCTTCTTCTCATTCTCCCATGCCTCCCCCATAAAAAGTAACTTGATTATGACTCAGTGTGTATTTGATTTTTTAAATTGATTTTAAAATTTCATTAAAAAACAAAATTTGATTTTAAAATTGGATTAAAATTTTTTTATTAAAAAAAAAAACAGCAATGACTATCTTTATTATAGACTCATGAGGGTAAAAGAAAACTAATCTATTCTCTAGTTTCCATTCCAGCAGCTCTAATTCACCTTAAATGACCCCATATGGATGAGAATCTTTCTTTTTTCCTAATGCTTTGTAGTACTTAAATAGTGATATGTAGCTAATAAAGTAGCCAATCCTGAAATAGAGAATGCTATTTCCATGGAATGGAGTTGCTGATAAGACAATTACCAAGATTTCTTCTAGTACTAAATAGATGTATAGGTCAATTGTAAGTTTTCTGCTCTATCTATAGGTAGGGAAACTAAGGTAGTTTTACCTGGGAACAGGGGATTCATATTAACCAAGGGCTATTTTAAAGACACTAATGGGGGGAAAAATAACATCCCCATAGTCTTAGAGAAGGAACTGAGACAGTCTTACAGAACTGTCAGGCCTGAGCCTTCAGGCTAGCTAGTTACTACCCGAAATCATTACCTGCTTATTCTGGAGTGTAATGAATTAAGGAGTCTGCCCAGACCTTGAGATAAAAGATGAATGCTAAGGGCTTCAAATAAAGGGGTAACTAATGCTTATGGAAGGATGCCTGCAGGCCACATATTGACTTAGTTTTAAAATGTTTGCTATCTATGTTTTATTATATTTTTGTTAATTTTGTCAAATATTTCCCAATTACATTTTAACCTGGTTCAGGGCACACTCAGGAGTGGCCCGCTGGTCACAGTTTGACCCCTCTGCTTTACCTGGCTGGGAATGGGACTCCCTATAAAAGGAAGATAATCAATTTCATAATCCATGTCATTTTATTAACTAGGTGGTGGAGTTGTTGCGGGAGGTCCCTCAGTCCCCTGAGGTCCGAGAACTGAAACAAATTCTAAAAGCCAAACACTTCCAGGCAAGTGCTGGCTCCTGGGGGGTGGGGGGGAGAAGGGAGGATGGGACAAGAGAAGAGCCTGGCTTTGAGGGCACCCACTGAGAAATGGGAAGTATAAATCAAGGTGACTGTTAAAGTGCTCTCAGATGAGGAGTTTCATTATAAAGGACAAGCAGAAGAATGCGTGCATTTAAATGTCACAAAATTTTAGAGGCAGAGGAAATCTCAGGGGGTGAAACTTTACAATGTAATCAGCAGTCTTTTTTTTTTTTTTAAGAGGCACAAATATATTTGAAGGCATATGGATCCAAGATCATCAGAGCTGGAAGGGACCTTGGAGGTTGTCTGGAGTGACCACCTCATTTTGCAGATGAGAAATTGATCCTTCAAAGGTCACCCAGACAGTAAACTACAGAAGTAACCCTGGAATCCACAGCTCCTGACTTAGGCTTTTATCTAGGATGCCTTATGCCCGGGGAGGGGGGGAGGGGGAGGTTATTTCAAGCTTATTGTAGTCTCATTGTTCAGATGTGACCTGGCTGGGTTTTAGTAAACCTGACATTGGATCATGGGTTCAAATTTAGACCTGGTGAGATCAAGTTTAACTCTCCCATTCATTTTACAGATAAAGATACTGAGGCTGAAAGAGGTTAAGGGTCCAGAGAGTAAGAGAATGGTCCAGATAGTGTGGTTTCTTCTGCTCAACAGCCTTTTAACAATCAATCAATCAATCAATTGATAGATAGACAGATGAATGAATAAATACATTTTAGAACAATTTTTTAAAATTCAGTTTTACCAAATGAAACTGATTAAACTAAATGGGATGATTTCAGTGTATATTACCATTCAAATTAGATTTGAATATACATACCATCCAAATTACATTTGAAAGAAATTTTCTTCAGATTTTTTACCTTTTCCGTCTTTACATGTAATTAAAAAGGGAAAAGGATGAAATTGACAGGCTTTATCCATTTTCAGATTGTTCAAACTGAGCACGAATTTTAAGACAAATCTTCCACGTCTCCCTCTTCCACCCTCCTTTTACTCCTCCTTCCACATTACCCCTCCCAAAAGAATCTTGTTCCTGAATAGCCAAGGTTTTACTGTGAAAAATAATAATTTTTATTAGATACAGCTAGTCAGTGTCCGAGGCAGGTTTTGAACTCAGGTTTTTCTCTGGCTCCAAGCCTAAGGCTCCATCCACTGTACCATGCTGATCTTGATGCTAGAACATCGGTGTTTTCCTATCTGAATGTTACGTAGCAAGTAATCAAGAGAACAGTGATGAGAGGTGGCCACTGGGTGGTGCAGTGTACTCAACATTGGACCTTACCTAGACTCAAACACTTTTTAGCTATGTAACTCTGGGGAAATTAGCTACATCTTTGCCTACTTCAGTTTTCTCATCTATAAAATGAGAGTAATAATAGCACTTATCTCCTAGGGTTGTTGTGAGGATAAAATGAAACAGTATTTGTAAAGTTATGTGCAAATTTTAAAGCGTCCAGGCAATGATGACAGGGTCCTGAAGAGAGGAGGTACAATAAAACCAGCCCTCCCTCTCTTCATTTCACTGGCAAAATCTCTAAGAATTGGGGGGAAATGTGGTTTGCAAGAATACTTGCTATAATAAATGAGACAACTTGGAAAATCTCAAGTTTGGAATTAGGTTTGAAAAGACATTAATGTAATGAATGAATTAATAAAGCATTTATTAAATACTATGTGAAAGAAATGTGTGCTAATATACTGACAGTGTCATGGTGATCAGTCAGCTCTTGGAGAATACTTTTTAGTGCTTATGCATACTGAGAATACCAATCTATTGACTTCATGGTATTTGGAATGCAATCTGTAAATCAAACATCTAGGGCAAAAGATAAACGTTTATTATCCACAATCTGAACAGCTTGGAGAAAGCTAAGTTGTTTTCTAAAGTTCCAATTAAATTCTGCCTGTTAAGCAATCTCTTAGGAAGAAGAATGATAACATAACCAATGATTACAGACATGTTAGGTGTCTGGCTGTCATCAAGAGAAACTGATCACCCCAGATCCTCCTGTGTGGTATAGTGTGATGGGAGATTCCTCCTCCATTCTTCTCCTCCTTCTTCTTTTTCTCCTTCTATTTCTTCCTCCTTCTCCTCCTCCTCCTCCTTCTTCTTTTTCTCCTTTTTCCTTGCAAAATTTAATGTAGAAAACACCTTTGACAAGAAAACTTGAGCCACTGCTTGTGACAAAGGGGTGGAAAGGAAGAGAAAACAATTCAGCAAAAATAATCAAGACATCAATTAAATCTAATAGTCTATGCAATATTCCAACTCCCCCCCCCCCCCACCTCTGCAAGTGAAAGAGGAAAGTATTTTGTTCATCTCGTTCTTGAGGCCTAAACTCCCCAACTCCTTTTTAGAATAGTTACGGGAGTCGTAGCGTAGTTAGTTTCTGCATGAACTGCTTGACATTTTTAAACTAGGAAGCTTAGACGTCCTGGGCATGTTTGAATAAGTGGGTGTTTTGGGTTTTTTTGAATGTAGAAAAGTACACAAATGAAAAAGAATAGCAAAGCGCAGCCTCGGAGGATAACACAGGTGGCAAATTGAAATAGCTGGTAGATGCTTGAGGGGGGTGTGTGTGCATTTTGTCTATTCCTTATGGCTTAGTTCAGTTGCATGTAGTTTTCTGTGTTCAGCTACTGTTTCTTGAAGATTAAATCACGCGTAAGCAAACGAGAAACCTGTGTTAAACTCAAATTGTTCCCTAATATTTCAATTACATTGGAATAAATTCACATTTTCAAAACAAGTATAATTGCAGAACTGACTATATATTGTTGTTATGACTCTGCTATGTTCTTTTATAAATCTCCCCATTTTTCTCTGACTTCCTAAGACGTACTGTTTCTTACAACACAATAACATTCTGTTACATTCATATACCACAATTTATTCGGTCATTCCCCAATTGATAGGCACCCCTTCCAGTATTTTTGCAGTGTCAAAAAATATCGATAGTAATGTTATATATATATGGAGCATTCATTTCTGCCATCAACCTTGTATCAACATAGTCTATTAACACCATAATTCTAAATTATTTTCCAGAATGGCTGGGTCCATTCATGTGTCCAGCAGCAGAGTATTTGTAGGTCCATCCCTTCAAATATCAACTGTTTCCATTTAAAAAAAAAACTTTGCTAAAACTTGAGTTACTTACTCAACATTTTTCATGTACTCATTTGGACAATTTTTATATGGTTGTCACAGAAAAATTTTGTAGTAATCAAAAGTCCAATAGAGGAAAATCTGTTGGTCCTTTGCTTATAGCTGATATCTAATCCAATGGCCAAAAATTCTCCATCTGTTTATGTTGGGAAAGCTATTACATAGAATATTTTGTAATTCAAATTCCACATGTGCTATGTGGACTAGGTTCAGTCTATGGTTTATGTTACCTAGGCTTCCAAGAAATGAGATTACCACCCAGAATCATAGAATCATGAATTTTTAGTAGGAATTAGTCAGCAAGAGGACTTGTGTGCTGTTTGCCACATGTCATGTTATTTGGGGCTAAACTGACTTTGGGGATGGACACGTTGCCCAGGTTGATCATGGCTTGTGTTTTTATTCTCCCCTGCCAGGCCTTACTAAATGCCCATGATACTGTGGCTCGGAAAGATTTTGAGCCGGTTCTTCCCCCGCTGCCTGATGATATCCCTGAGAATGAAGAAGCTTTGAGGATTGTCTGCTTGGTGAAAAATAAGCAGCCCCTGGTAAGAAAGTCTTTTGATGTTTGAATTTTGAAATGGACTACAGAAATTAGATTCTCTAGAGGGGCTGCACAGACATTATGTATGTCCATGGCTGGTAAAAATTAAACTACAAGCATTCAGAAAATTTAGAGAGAAATTGTGTTAGCCATAAAGGATCACCCCCTCCCTTTAAACATCACTTGCTTATGCTTTCAAATACACTGAATTTCTTAATGTTTGTCCTGACTAGAGATTTTCATTTACTATTCTCTGTCCAAGCTGCAAGGTATAAGATGTGAGAGCTTGTGTCTTTTGTTTCTTTGTTTTGGTAATTGACCTGTGCTTTTTTTGTTAATTACTCTATTACATGTCATTTAATTGAAATGAGCAAAGTTCTTAGCAAAGCATCCAATAAGATATCTCCTAATATTCTTATATTGGAGAGGAAATGGCTAACCACTCCAGTAGCTTTGCCAAGAAAACTCTATGGTCAGTATGGTCCATGGATCATGAAGAGTCAGACACACCTGAACTGACCAAACAATATTCTTACAAAAGAGATGGAGACATGTGAACTAGACAATTAAACAGATTTCAAACTACTTGACTGGCCAGACTCAAGTAGTTAATGGTTCTATGTCAACTGGGTAGGAGGCATTCCTCCAATGGAGTGCCCCCAGGGATCTGTACATGGACTTTTGTTGTTCTCACCTTTTTATCAGTGGTTTGCAATAAAGCTTAGTGGGTATGCTAAGCAATTGTCAGACAGCACAAATCAGGGATGACAGACTGGGTAACAGAGTTAGGACCCATAAAAACCTTGATTGACTAAAGCATTGGGCTAGATCTTTAAAAAAATTTAAATTTGATAGTAATAACTGTGAAATCTTATACTTTGTCTAAGAAAATCAGCTTCACAAGAATAGAATGAGGAAGGCAAGCTTAGATAGCATTTCATCTGAAAGAGATCCAGGACTTTTGGTGTATTCAATATGAATTAGTAGTAAGATGTGACAATTTAAGGGAAAAAAAGTCATTCTTGAGGCTGTGTTAAAAGAGACATAGATTCTAGGGATAACAAGGTAAGAGCCCCTCTATATTTTGCCCTTGTCAGAGGACTTAAATAGTACTGTGTGCCACAATTTATAAAGGACATTGATGAGATATCCATCCATGAGAGAAACCACCAAGATGTGAACTGTTGGGTACATTGGTGCATGAGGACCAATTGAAGGAGCTAGGAATGACTATTCTGAAGAAATGAAGATTCAAGGAAAACATAATCCTGTACAGTATTCAAGAATTCGAAAGGCCATCATATGGAACAAAGATTAGTCCTAAAGGGTGGATCTCCCCTTTGGCCTCAAAGGGCAGAAGCAGGAACAATGGGTAGAAAAGGAAAACTGAGACCAGCTATCAAGAAAAACTTCCTAAAAATGAGAGCTGACCAAAAGTGAAATAGGTAGCCTGAGGATGGAGTGGACTCTGCCTCATTGGAGATCTTCAGGCAGAGGCTTGTTGTTATTTAGTATGTTATACTAGGGATCCCTTTTAGGAATGAGTCAGACCAGATGGCCATAGAGTTACCTTCTACCTTTAAAATTCTGTGAATTCAATTCACTACACTCTTTAGACTCTCTCTCTTGATTATCTCATCAGCTCCTACAGGTTTAATTATCATCTCTGCATATTGAAACCAAATCTCTATGTCCAGCTGAATCACTCTCTTGAGAAAGATACCTCAAGCTCAACATGTCCAAAAGGATCTCATCATATTTCTTCTGAAATCCCCTCTTCCTCTAATTTTCTTTATTTCTGTTGCTTGAAAAAGTTTTTTAAAATTAATTTTTATTTTATCCATTTTTATGTAATTTTTCTTCTCCCAGATACTAGAAATGACATTGCCTAGAAAGTAAGAAATGTGTTGACTCCAAGCAGTCCAAGTACATTGAATTAAAAGTGTATCTTGGGGTTCTCTTTTGTCAGGGTGCCACCATTAAGCGCCATGAGATAACAGGGGATATCATGGTGGCCAGGATAATCCATGGTGGACTTGCTGACAGGAGTGGTAAGTTAGAATTTTGGTGGTTTGTGATTGTGTAAAGATTACATAACTGTAATTTTCTCTCCAGCGTGCCTTGGGATCAGATGGTGACCCCTCAGAAAGTGAAGAACTGTCCTTGAGTGGCATAAGTAGCCATGGAATAAGGTCCCCCTAAGGCAGCGGTTCTCAACCTGTGGGTCACGACCCCTTTGGGAGTTGGATGACCTTTTCACAAGGGTCACCTAAGACCATCAGAAAACACATATTTCCAATGGTCTTAGGAACCGAGACACCGCTCCTCTATCCATCTCCAGGTGGGTCCACTCACATGCAGATACACCCACATATGAGTATTAAAGGGTCGCAGCATTAGGAAGGTTGAGAACCACTGCCCTAAGGGACCTCCCCTCCACTATCTTTCACCACTGTCTCTGCCCCCTTAGTCTTTGAACATATTCACTTCTCCTCTACCTTAAAAATGTCTTTACTTTATCCTGCTACCCCCTTCTAGCTACCATCTTTTTTGTTTCTTTCACAGTCAATTCTCACCCTCCAAATGTGGGCATTTCCCAAAGTTCTGTTCCAGACCCCATGTTCTTTCTCAACTCTCCTTCCTTCCTTCCTTCCTTCTTTCCTTCCTTCCTTTGGAGAGCTTCCCCATTTGGATGTTTTCAACTTAATATTTCAATACTTCAGTGAATTGGTGATCTCACCCCTATGGGTGCTCCATCCACTGGATCAGATTGAATACCGTCAGTCAATATGTTTTTCAATTATAAGGCATTGTATTGTGGATAGAGTGACCTTTCCAACCTGGAATCAGAAAGATATGGGTACAAATCCTACCTCAAGCACTTATTATCTACTATGTGACCTGGGCAAGTCAAGTCATTTAATGTCTTTGACCTTCAGTTTCCTCATCTGCAAAATGATGACTTAATGACCTCTAAGGTCTCTGCCGGTTCTAAATCTGTGATTGTGAGCTAATGTGAAATTGTCATTCTTATCCATGTCTTTCTATAAATCATCTGAAAGGGATCTATCCAACTTGTTGGAGATCTGCCCTGGTTGTTTGTATATTTGTTTGTTTTAACAATTTCACATGTACCTGTACAACATTTCAGCCATCCATCTGTTACTCCTCGCTCTTGATACATATTCCTCTCCTTTTGGTCCAAAGTATCCTTAATATGATAGTACTGATGGCACTTCTGCTATATAAATTATAATGGTAGTAGTATCTACAAGGGACCCTAGCATATATAGTCTGGGCTGGTTTTTCCCAAGGCTCTTCCCTCTAAAGACTATGTTAGATTTTCATTAAGAGTTTTTGAAGCTGTCCCAAGACTCAATTAGTCCTGGGGTACTAAGGCTTGAATCATGAGCATTGCTTTCTTACAAAGGTCGCCTATATGTGGAGTCAAAAGCCCCTTCCTTAGACTTGACACCCATAGACCGACCATGGCAAAGGTTGAGAAACTACACATTTTGCTTTCCTTTTATACCCCTCAGTGCTTAGGACGGTGCCTGGCACGTGGTCACAGCTAAACAAAATGGTTGTCTATGTTGTGGTTAAGCACCCTCCCTTCATTTACTGTTACATGGTCTATGAGGGTCTCACTTCATTACAATTCCAAACCTAAACAACAGGACCAGCCTGAGTCAGAACTGGGCTACACCAAGTCATTGTTAGTAATATGCCAAACCTACCTATACCCACCATTGTGTGAACTACAATTTGTATTCTTTTAAGATTGTGCTGTTCCATAATTTGTAGCTATATAGCATCATTGGTAGAAAATTAGTGTTTGAAAGGAGGAAGGAAAGAAAGTTTAAAGAGAAAGAAAGAAGGAAAGAAGGAAGAAAGAAAGAGAGAGAGAAAGAAAGAAAGAAAGAAGGAAAGAAACAAGGAAAGAAGAAAGGAAAGAAAGAAAGAAAGAAAAAAGAAAGAAAGAAAGAAAAAGAAAGAAGGAAGGGAAGAAAGAGAAAGGGATAGAGAGAGAGAGAAAGAGAGAGAGAAAGAAAAGAAAAGAAAAGAAAAGAAAAGAAAAGAAAAGAAAAAGAAAAAGAAAAGAAAAGAAAAAAGACCTCCAGTGAGGACCTCCATATTGAAGATTCTCAAAATTCTATCTTTACTTCTATCTACTATGTAACTGTAGTGTGAGGCAGCTGATAACAAGGGGACCCTATAGCTGTATTGACTGATTAGAGGGCTAGGACTGACTGACTAGTTGACAAAGAGAAGAAGCAGATTTGACAAAAGTCACGAAATCAAGCTGGGGTCAGTGAGGGGAAGCAGCCTCTTGAAAAATATTCTCCTGACATCTGTTGCTGAGCCCAGAAAATCCGTACCGTGAATTTAATAAATATTAAACTGTTTGCAAAGTAATTGCTGGAAAAACCTAATTTGCTCTTTGCTCATTACAAAGTGTGAATGAGTGTAGGATGGAGCCAAAATAGACTTCAGCCAGAATGTCTACGTTCATTTTAGAGAGGAGGGAACTGAGGCCCAAGGAGATTTGCCCTAGGTTGCTGTTGTTCAGTCGTGTCTGACTCTTTGTGAGCCCATTCGGGTTTTTCTTGGTAAAGATACAAGAGTGGTTTGCCATTTCCTTCTCCAGTTCATTTGACAGATGAGGAAAATGAGGCAGAGTTAAGTGACTTTTCTAGGGTAACAGGGCTAGTAAGTATCTGAAGTCAAACTTGAACTCAGGAAGATGAGTCTTCCTGATTCCAAGTCCAGCAATCTATCCACTGCTACCCCCATTGCCCTAGGTTACACAGATACCTAATATCAGAGGCTGGATTTGAACCTAGGGCCCTAGACTCCAGAGAATATGCCAAATATGCATGGTACAATTAGTACTAATGATGATAATCACTATTATACTAATGATTATAATGGCAACAACTTGCATTTGTTCTAGGGATCACAAAACTTTCCTCACAAATCCCTTGTGAGGCAGATAGAACTCTAGATTAGGAAGAACTTTGGGGCGCATATAAAGGATGCTGCTCTTAGAAAAGCATGTGCTACTATGCACTGAATATTTATTTCTGCAAATGTCTTAACCTCTGTGAAAGCATTATTATGATGGGTTCCATCCAGAGAGGCAATGTCCAGAAGAAGGGGACTGACAGGCAAACCTACTGTACTCGGCCCCATCAGAGTATTCTGTTCAGTTCTGGATCCACAATTTAGGATGAATTTTGGTAAGTTGGAGTGTGACCATGGTATTAAGGGAAGAGCACTGGAATTAGAATTAGAAGACCTGAGTTTGGAAACCAGCTCTGCTATGTCCAAAGCTGGTTTGGGCAAGTGACTTAAATTCTCTGGGCCTCAGTTTCTCTATCTGTAAAATGAAGGGGTTGGCCTAGATGATTTCTAAGTTCCCTTCTAACATGAAATCTATTATCCTACGATAGGGATTAGGAACCATATCATACAAAGATCAGTGGAGGGAACTGGAGCTATTTGGCCTACAGAAAAGAAGATAGGGAAGGGAGATGGTATGATATGTGACTCCAAGTATTTGAAGGCAGTTGACTTGTTTTGCCCGGTCCCAGAGGACAAAACAAGGAGCAAGTCAGGATAAGGAAAAGTTTCATTATTGCTATCCCCAAGTGGAATAGCCTCAAGCAATTGTGAATGTCCCTTGGTCACTAGAGGTCATCAAGCCGAATGTTGTAAAGAAAATTCCTTTTCAGATATAGCTTGAACTAGGCACCCTTATGGATCTTTTCTAACCCTCCTATTGTATGCTTTGATGAAATTCATCCCTATGGTGTGTAATGGGAATGGGAATGTGAAGATCTTCCCTACCCCTTAATAGGCCTAAGGGAATTTGAAGACCTTCCCTGCTTTGAAGATATATTCTGCCCCCTAATGGGCTGAACGTAATCACATGGAGCCTGTGGTGGGAGGAGTTTGCTGAAAGGTGGTAAAGAGCCCACAGGAATCTGGGAATCAAGAGCAGCTAGACGTGGTTGGGAGGAGAGGATGAATCTGAGGGAGACAGTTAGGCTTATGAGTAAAAGTTGGTGTTTGCCACCTGCTATGACAGCTAGGCTTGTGTTGGTTTCTGGGAAGGCTAAAGGATGCTGTGGCTCTTTGTGCTGTTGTGGCTTATTAATTTCTTTGTTACAATGATGGAATCAACTTACTAGTTTGGGGATTTGGTTTTCTGGTATCCGAATAAATGTTTTGCTTCTGTCTTCTTTATGGAGAGTCTGTTATATTTTGCAATTGAGCACAATGCAGGTATATTTATAGTGACTGTTGGCACTGTGAATATTGCACTGACACTACATGGTAGCACTTTTTACTTCTTTTTTCACATGTTTCTGTTTTTGACACTTTTCTTTGTACCCCTGAGGGCCTGCCTCAGGCATCCTTCCCACCAACTCCCATCCATATCCCAATCACACCATCTTTATCCTGTGTTTTCATTTGTCTAGGGCTGCTCTATGCTGGAGACAAATTGGTGGAAGTGAATGGCATTTCAGTAGAGGGACTTGAACCAGAACAAGTGATCCATATTCTGGTATCAGTCTTTGCTTTCCCTTTTTTCTTCTCTCTCTCTCTCTCTCTCTCTCTCTCTCTCTCTCTCTCTCTCTCTCTCTCTCGTAATTTAGTTTATGGGGTACAGTGAAGACAGAACTAGACTGGAGTCAGGAAAACCTGAGTCCAAATTTGACCATGGGCAAGTC
Organism: Pseudochirops cupreus; assembly: GCA_028627135.1. Taxonomy (NCBI): domain Eukaryota; kingdom Metazoa; phylum Chordata; class Mammalia; order Diprotodontia; family Pseudocheiridae; genus Pseudochirops; species Pseudochirops cupreus. Next base: position 72,362,645 of record CM053580.1, read on the forward strand.
ACTCAAACCACTGGTGTCAAACACAAATAGAAAAGAGGACCCTATATAAGGGCATTTGAAAGCTGCGTGTCGACTTAGTTTTAAAATGTACTGCTATTTATGTTTTGTTGTATTTTTATTTCTTTTTTAAAAATATTTCCCAATTCTATTTTAATCTGACTCAGGTCTGCACACTGAGTGTTGTGGCCTTCAGTCTGATATCTCTAACTTAAATCTCTCTCAGCTTTAGTTTCCTTATCTGTAAAATGGGGTGAATAATAACATCTGCCTCCCAGGGTGATTGTGAGGATTAAATGAGATAATACATGTAAAACTCTGCCAGCTCAAAAATGCCATCTTCATACGATGCTGAGAGTGGCATGATATATGAAATAGAACATAATGGTGACTTGTGTGCCGTAGAGTTGCCTAGGGCACTGAAGAGATTAAATGATTTGCACAGTGTTGCATGGCCTTTATGTGTCAGAGGAGGAACACAATGAAATTAGTAAACACAAAAACACCATGAAAATAGCAAATAGGGACACAAGAAAAAGACACAGATCTAAATGAAGACTTAATGATGACATCCTGAACAATCAGTAGATCAAAAGTCAAGTAACAGAAACAGTAACTATGTAAGAGACAATTATAATTAGGAAATCATACACTAAAATTTCTGGGATGTGAAAAAAAATCCTCAGAGGAAAATTATGTCATGTATGTTAAAAACATATGTGAACACAGTAGAAACAGACAGAATTAATTAAATGTGCAATTTAAAAATTAGAAAACCCACAAATAAATCCAAAATAAACACACAAGATAAAATGTTAAATATCAGAGAGGTATAATAAGTTGGAAAACAAATGACTATAGAATTGAAAACTAAAACTAAAAGTTAGTTCTTTGAAAAGATTTTTTTAAAATGATAAATCTGTAACCCAATTTGACTACAAAGAAGGTAAATCATCTTAATAAAAAACGTTCAGGGTGAAATCACAACATAGAAGAAATGAACAGAATTATTAAAAAGTATATGCCAGCCACACTGAGAATTTAAAGGAAAAGATTATCTGCAAAATGTAAAATACCCAAAATAATAGAACACTAAAAAGATACTTTAATCCATTTCAGAAAAAGAAACTAAACTAGCCATAAAGGAACTACCAGAAAAAAGCCTCTGGTCTAGAAGAATTATAGGAAAATTCTTTCAAACTTTCAAAAAATAATTCATACATAGTTTTCCCAAATTATTCTCAAAAATTGAGAAACAGTCTACAAAAATCCTCTTATGAGCTTTAATATTAACACATAAAGCAGGCAATAAAATAAATAGAATTTAAAATAATTTTTAAAATTATTTTACATATTTGGTATTATGCCAAATTACTAAGGGTATATTTTTCAGGGTTAGACAAAGGAATAAAATTTATTTGGGGAGGCTCCTGAAACTGTTGTGGCAGGTGTAAAGAGAGACCATGGAAGTTGGGATATAAGGCTCCCTTGAAACATTGACCAATGGGTAAAGAAGACTGGGATCTTAGTTTGGTTCTCATGGACAAAAATCCCAGGACAATGCTGTGGGGAATGTTGCCAGGCCAGGGGAAAGCTCACTTTTATTGACCTAAGACCAATAAATTAGAATTCTATTATAATCTCTCCTCTTGAAATTTTCTAGGCTATGTCTCATGGCACAATCATGTTCAAGGTGGTCCCAGTTTCTGATCGCCCCATTAATAACCAGATAACGGTAAGACTTCAATGAATCATTTCTCCAGGTTAGATAAAAGTTGTCAGAAATCATATCCAATGTTGATGTCCTTAGCAACTTGGGTGCAAGGGTTATTTATTTTTTGTGTTTGTAGCCCCAACACCTAGCACAATGCCTGGCATGTAGGAAGTACTTAATACATGTCTTTTAAGTGGAATGTGGCATATTTCTTACTCGGAGACTCATGATATCAGAGGCAAAATGGGAAGACACAAACAATAGAATTAAGAACTCATCAAGGAAAGGCATTGAGAGAAATATGCAATTTGGTTGAGCAAAATATCTAGGTGATGGCATTGGGTCTAATAAATACAGTAGGACAATTGTATTAAGGATGGGGTTACTGAAGACAGTAATCTTCATGTTTCAGAATGCTGGTGTGTAGTTTGTGTATCAAAAATGTAATCACCAATGTTATGGCCATCATTAGTAATTATTATTAATAACCACCTTAATAGCCATCATACTGATTTAGAACTGAATTAGAGACTGTAGGGATTTAAACCTGCTGTGAAAAGACCTCTGTGAGTTTATAATGGTATTAAAGAGTTTGGATTCTACCCTAACAAGAATAGTAAATAGAGGGCTTTCTCCTCCTGTACTGCATGTAAGGGTTTGTTGGTACTTTCACTACAACCACAGTGATAGACTTAGCCTAAAGGATAATAATACTCAAACAGATTTAGTGAGGGTGTCTCAAGAGCTTTTAATAGGAAGAACGCCTGATTATTCATACTAATTTCAAGGCTTGAATCAAGTTGAATCTTAATAGATAAGAGTTTGTTGCTTTTCTTAAAGATGGGGAGGGGAAGGTATGGGTTTGCTTTCACAGCTGTACCACTTCCTGTCCACCTTCTTGGGAGGAGGTCAGAGGGTTTGCCCTCCTCATATCTTACAAATTTAATTTATGATCATTGACCCCTTTTCTGGGAATAGGAGTAAAGGTAGACAGAGAGAATGGAGAAAATTAGTATGAAGAGGTGAATAGAAGCCTAGAAGAATTAGTTTATACTTTGTAGGTAAGGGCTCTTCTGATGGTGTAATTGTATGCTTTTCACCAGGTTTATGTCCGAACTATGGCCAAGTACTGTCCCTGGGAGGATCCCATTATCCCTTGTGCAGATGCTGGCTTGCCATTCCAAAAAGGGGAGATCCTCCAGATTGTGGATCGGAATGACTCCCTCTGGTGGCAGGCCAGGAAGGTCTCTGACTTTGGTGGCTGTGCTGGTCTCATCCCTTCTAATCACCTTCTGAAGAGGTAAGGGAGCTAATTGTTGTTGGTGTTTGTCCTTCATTCTCCAAGAGGACCATGACATCAGGGAGGTGATGCCATGGCATGCAAGTCAATTGGATTTAAGTGAGGCAGGGCTGTGCAAAGTCAGTAGCCTCACTTTTAGACTCTAAGCATCAGCAAAATTGAGTTTTACTTAGGCTTCTGTTGTATTTAAGATGGCAGAGGGAAAGAAAGTAAGAAGAATAGTAGAGGAAAGGAGAGAAGAGGAGAGGAGATAGAGGATAGTTCTCATGGGATGTTTCTACAATAGGTCTAACTTCTAGTCCTTGGCTTTGCCAGTTCAGAAACTCCATTTTGTCAGTTCACCCTATGTAGTGGTAAGGGAATTTAAAGATGATCCTGTATCAGCTTGGTTTTTGGGTTGAGTGTTAAAACCCAGACCTTGTGAATCCCATTTGTGGCATGGACTTGTTGACGTGAAGAGAGAGGGCTGAACTGGGAGGAGCCGTGAATTTGAAGAGAAGCCCAAGCAGAGAGAGGCCTAAGTAGAGAGAAGGCCCAAGCAGAGGAGGCCAGAGTTGTAGAGAGAGGACTGCTGAGGTCCAATTGGAGCTGCCCAAGACTTTTGAGAACTGCCATCTGGGGCTGCTGAGAACTGAGGAGGCATGGCTGTGATGCTGGTATTTTGTCTGTTTTGATGTTGTTTTGCCAGATTCACCTGCTGGTGAAGGACAGTGCTGCTGTTGTAGAGGTTGGTTCAGAAGTCCTGAAGGAGGATTTTCTTTGTATGTTTACAGAAATCCTGGAAGAGGGCCTTGTTGATGTTTTCAGGGGTTCTGGGACTGTTCTGCAGGCAGAGAGTGACTTGATGAGGACACTGGCAAAGGGTGTTGTGGCTGTGTTGAGCCTTGTCTCCCCAGGAACAGAGATTGCTGAGTACAGGCCTCGTGTCAAGACGAAGACAGGACCTCTCCTTGAGCATTGAATGCTGTGATGATATCTTAACCTTGTTGTAACTTAAGGGAGGATGGCCTTTTGTGCTCTCCTGCCCCTTTTGAGAAAGTGCTTGGTGTTAATGGATGGTATTGTAATTCAATTGTGATCCAGGGGTGGGAAACCTTTGACTTTTTTGTGCTCTGTGATTGACCAAATAAATGTACTTTGCTTATGATTGGAAACTAATCTCCATTTGAGGAGAGAGACTTTGACTGACTAAATGAATGTACTGCTCAGGAGTGGACTACTTTGACTAATGTACTGGGCAGGTTTGGGATACTTAGACCTTGGTACTTTGCAACTGAATTGAGAACTTACTTGCTAAATGAATGAGTTACACTGTATTTTGATTTTCTCTGTTCTGTGAATGTTTGCCTTAATCTGTCACTGAATAAATGGGGTTTGCTATGCTAGTAATCCAAACCTTGGAAGTTGCCTTTGCTTGGCATTACACCCTATGATCAGATCCTGGGGACTAATTTACATAACCAGACTCACAAGAGACAGACTTATAAACCACAGTGCCAATTTGTGAATTAATATGGAGAGACTCAATGGCCAAACAGACTGGGATATTCATGTTAACTGTTCAGTACATTCTCTCCCCCACACATTCCCAACTAGAAGAGTCTGGAAAAGAGAAATTGGCATTCCAGCCCTGGTTCTGCCACTTACTTAGGGGGACATCACTTAACTTCTTTGCTTTTAGTTTCTAATCTGAAATAAAGAGGTTAGAAGACTACATTCAGCTCTCAATCTATGAAACTCCTCTTTGCCTCAGTTTCCTAATTTGTAAAAAGGGGAGATTGAGTGAGATAAACTCTAAGATCCTTTGCTGCTGTAGTTCCTAGGATACAGTGATAATAATAATAGTAATAATAGACATTTATACTCTCAAATACTCACGTGGATCTGTGATCTCATTGATTTACATGTTCTCTTCAATGATGCAGATCACAACATATCCATGCCCACCTGATGTGGTCCTATTGTCCATGTCCTCTTGGAAGGTCATCACAGGGATGTTCACAAAGGGCTAGAGGCCTTCTTTAATTTCTTCTGACATTGCAAGGATAACAATGGAGCACTCTGGTCATCCATCTGTTATCCCTTGGCCTTGACACATCATGACCTGCCCATCTTTTCTTTCTGTTGTATGTTTCCATTCTTCTTCAGAGTTCTTTATTTCTATATGTTGTATATGTATTTATGTATGTATATACTATGTAGTTCTATATGTTGTCCTTCAAGTCACATAATGTAGGCAACTGCCTATTTCATCTATGTATATTGACCAATATCTGGAACAGCCCAGCCTAAGTCTGTCCCAAGGACATACACACAGACATATGTGTGTGTATGTGTGTAAAATGGGGATATTAAGGCAGGGACGCTCCTGTTATAAATGCATGTGCATATGTGCTTGTGCATATATGTGTGTGTGTGTACATAGACATACATGTGTATGTATATAGACATCTATATAGACATATCGATATCTCTATATATCTATTCCTATAGATTATGTGTGAGTGTAAGTGTATAAGATGGGAATGATAAGGCAGGGACTCCTGCTATGAATATATATATGTGTGTACATATATATTTATACATATCTGTATCTCTATATCCATAGATATGTGGTTGTGTATGTATATATACATATATATACATATATACACATACATACACACTTATATATTTTAATTTACTTATATATACACAAATATATGTGATATGTGTGCATGTATGTATACATACATACATACACACACACACACACAAATATATCACAGCTCTGGTCTGGATAAGCCTGAACTAGAGAGTCATTCCAGGAACATTTAGGTATATATAGGTTTGGTACCAGATTCTACTTTCACCCTTCTCTCCTGTAATAATACTACTTTCTATTTATGTAGCATGTCATAGCACTGTTCACATTTGATTGTCACCACAAGCCTATGAGGAAAGTAGGACAGATATAAATATCACCATTTCATAGAGGAATAAACAGACTCAGAGACATTAAGTGGCTTGCCTATGATCATGCACAGTCAATGGGGATATTAATCAGTAGACATGGAGCATCTAAGTCAGCGGTTCTTAACCTGTGGGTTGGATGACCCTTTCACAGGGATTGCCTAAGACCATTGGAAAACACATATTTCCAATGGTCTTAGGAACTGAGACATCGCTCCTCTATCCGTCTCCAGGCGGGTCCACCCACATGCAGATATGCCCACATAGAAGTATTAAAGGGTCGTGGCATTAGAAAGGTTGAGAACCACTGATCTAAGTGGTGCCAAGCACAAGACTTGGAATCAGGAAAAGATGAGTTTGAATCCCACTTTGGACCCTTATTAACTATGTGATTCTGAGCAAGACACATAACCTTTCTACCTGCCTCAGTTTCCTCACCTATAAAATGGGAACAATAATAGCACCTGTTTCCCAAGGTTGTTATGAGAATCAGGAGATATTTGTAAAGATATTAGCATAGTGTCTAGCATATAGTAGGTGCTATGTAATTGCTTATTTCCACCCCCCCCCAAACAAACCTGTTTAATTAGCTTACTTACTTCCTTTCCACCACTACCCCCTTCCAAATAGACACATAGGTCATAAATCTCGACAATTCTCTGGCCCAAGGTAAATGGATAAACAGCTACTTACAAACTTGGAACTAGGTATCACATCTATTATCAAGTATGAGACAATTAATATTAAATGGTTGTTAATGGATAAATGAATAATAAATGATAAGGCACACTACAGAATTTTAGAATGCTAAATTCTGTGAATGAACTGCTTATTTTTTCTCCTTTAAAAAGAAAACATTTTAATGCCAAAAAGTATTTTGTGTGGAATAGGCTTTTTGATTTTGCCTTGTCTCTGACTCAACAGAAATGGCAGCACTGTTTGTATTCTTAGAAACTATTTGACATGAAGGTGATTATAGGTTTATAAGATTAGAGCATTAGGCAAGAGACATACACAAGGTTGGGTCAAATCCTTAGGTAACCTATAGCCATTCCTGAGTCTCTGGCCTACCAATGTTTTGGGAGCATTTCAATAATAACTCTGTGGCTCATTTTTGAGAAACTTACATTACATTAGAAAGCAAAGAAGATGAGGAAAAAATGCATTATTTTATGGCTTGAGGAGCCTTTTCATGCAATATTGTAATGTTAATGGGAGTTAAAGATCTTCCCAGCCCATTAACAGGCCTCACTTAGAGCCCTACAAGAAAAGCTTGACAAGGGGAGGCTTGTTTTTCAGGAAGGCCCACACCTTTTGTTACTTTATAATTAGGCACTGGGTCTCGAGGGTTGTGATGCCCTCTGACCTTGAAGAAGTGTATATATCATCTGAGGTTAGCATTTTGCTTTGGGGTTTTCTCATAGGAAGAATGTTGGTGTAAGTTGGCCACGTGAAACTCTGGGTAGCCATTAAGGAGCCCTCTGGCTTTAAAAACCCAGATGTTGGTGCTTCACTCTCTCTGGCAACTATGTATGCATTGCTTTGGTAAGACAGTTGGATCTGTCTATTGATCTGTGATATATCTATTATCTGGTCAGATGGTTAGAAGCCCTGTCTGTTGGTTTTCATGCTATTATTTCTGCTTGTATTTTCTCTGAAGTTCAGGGTGCTGACTTTTCCCCCTGAAGTATATAAGTAAACGATATATGTATTTGATTAAAGTAAGATTGTTGACCCCTTTAGAGTTGCTTTCCTTTAGAAAAGCAGATCAAAGAACCTGTGCTAGCAGCCCTCCTGTGTGCTGATGTTATTGGTCTTACACCCCTACAGTAACTGCAAGCAGCATTGCTATTACAAATATTAAGTTTGGCAACCAAACTAAATTTCAGTTCCATTCAGCACAGAACACATCAAATTTAAACTGACCGTGTGTCAGATGACATGGTGTTGTGCTGATGAAAAGAATTAGGGATTGAGGGATCATAGCTTTACAAGATTATAAATTTAGAGGTATAGAGGACCAACTCCCTCTTTTTTTTCTTTTTTTTTTTTGAGAGGGGAAGGTAGGGCAATTGGGGTTAAGTGACTTGCCCAAGGTCACATAGCTAGTTTGTGTGTGTGTGTGTGTGTGTGTGTGTGTGTATGTTAAGTATCTGAGGCTGGATTTGTGAACTCAGGTCCTCCTGACTCCAAAGCCAGTACTCTCTAGTCACTGCACCACCTAGCTGCCCCTTCCTCTTTTTTAGATGAGGAAACTAAACCTAAATGATTGCCTAAGATCACACAGCTACTGAGGGTCTCTGTCATGATTAGAACTCAGACCCTCTGCACTTCAAGTCCTATGCCCTAGCTGGAGAAACATCTTATGACAGGGGAAGGAAAGCATGTATGTGAATTTAAGATATGTATTTCTCTTAACATTCAGTGTCAACTTCAAGAATGAGATATATGGTACACCTGGCACACACCTGAGGCCTTTGACAAGTTCGTGTTTTTCAATTGTCTGTTCCTATGTTGTTGTTTTGTTCAGGCCCCTCTCTTCACTCCTTGTCATCAGGACTATGTCTTGATTTCTTCTGTAAGGGCTGGCATTTAAGGTTGTTGGGATTTTTAAAGAAAAAATAAGTTTTCTCATAACAGCTGGTTTGCTGCGTTGCCGTTCCAGTTGCTGGGTTATTAATCTCCCACCTGGGCAGTTAATCCTCATAAGCCAAAAGCTGTAGATGTTGTTTTCGCCACTCACAGATGGAACACTTGTCTGAGAAGACAAGAAAGCCTACTGGGGGGAGAGGGAGGAGACTGGTATCCCAGAGAATCAACAGCAGAGGATGTGGGGTGTAATGGTCTAAACCTAATTTCTAACAAACTCTTTCTAGTTTTCCTGGTTGTTCTTGTCAGATATGGAGCTCATCCTCAAATAGTTTATATTCTTAGGTTCATCAAGCTGTAGTTTATTGAATTCATTTTGGATTCTTGCTTTAGCTAGTCTGTCCCACTGATTTACTTTCCTATATTTTAACCAGTACCAAATAGTATTTTTATCTTTATCTGTGTATGTGTGTGTGTGTGTCTCTGTGTCTGTGTGTGTGTGTGTATAAGTGTGTCTCTCTCTGTCTCTCTCTCTCTGTGTCTCTCCGTCTCTGTGTGTGTGTCTCCCTCTCTGTCTCTCTCTGTCTCTCTGTCTCTCTCTGTCTCTCTGTTTCTCTCTCTCTCTCTGTCTCTCTCTCTCTCTCTGTCTCTCTCTCTCCCCTTCCCTCCATCTCCCTCTCTTTCTCTCTCTCTGTGTCTCTGTGTGTGTGTATCTCTGTCTCTCTGTCTCTGTCTCACTGTCTCTATACCTATCCATAAACAAATTCATATAGCTCAGCTATTTGTTCACGGCTCCCTTGTTGAAAAACTTTGGGCCAAATTTATTTGAGTATTGGTTACTCAGAGTCTTGATTCCAATCTTGGGTCGTAATCACTTCATAGACTCCATCTTGAGGTAATTAGCTTTCAGTTACATTCAACAAATCAAATGGTTTGCACTTTTTATCAGCCCTTACTGTTTGTTCAGTGAAGTGATATCTGCTTATTTCTCCAGTGTTTTGACCTATTTGTTATGTGGTCTAAGAATGTCTACCATTCTTCTTCTTTATTGTCACTAAAGTGTTCATCTTTCTGTTGGAGGAAACTCTGACACCAGCAATCTCTTATTTGAGAGGAAATGAGGCTATCCTTTCGTTGATCAAAAGGAGTTTTACCCTGATACAGCAAGGATGCAGTGGCCTTTAATTTCTCTAAGCGGCCTCTCATTATCTCCAGAATGAATGGAAATGCATAGGGTATTTAGGGTAGGATATTATAATTCACATGATCTTCAGCAACTCATCAAGTCCGAGGAACCCTAACTGCCACTGGCTAGATTTTTTTTTAATGCTTTTAGGTGATCAGGAAGCTATGTCAGGGAACCTGAGACGAATCAGACCCCAACGACAGTTTTTTGTCTCCGTTTAGAGAAGACAAGTCTCTAAGGATTAGGGAAGGAAGAAGGGTGTAGGGTGTAAGTAGGAGGAAAGAAGCAGTCTCACAGAAACATTGGTCTTAATCACGGCTGTCTTGGAGCCCTATGTTTTGTTGGGAACGCCCAAGTTTTGTTGCTGTTTCTCTCTAGGGTACTTCCCAAATCTGTTATAGCTTGTTGTAAAATATAAAAAATTTACATTAAGACTGGTGTTACATAGGTAATAATTGCTTTAAATACACTCTGCCCATTTGTCTCTAATTTCAGAATGCCAGTGATCTTCTCAATCCATTCAGCCACAGCTTTCTCTTTGATATCTTTATGATTCATATGTCTTACCTGAAGTAGACTAACACATTTATAGGTACTGCCTTCAATGTGACATCCAGAGTCAAGACTGAAGACTTCAAGTCTCTATCTTTCCTTGACATACATTGAGAATTTTACACTGAGTCCAAATGACACTTTTATGTCATTGGGAAAAGATTCTGCAAGATGAAAGAGCCAATTCTTTGAGAGAGGCATATATGATGTCATCCATATCCATCAAGTAATAAATAAGATGTTTCAATTCAACTCCTCTTCATGATGTAGCAAGTAAAACAGAATGACTGAGAAGGCAAAGTCTAAGCTTATTTGATTTTTTGGCAAAGGCATTCAATTTGCAAAGAAATAGGATTCAAAGCCCCTCAGAAGGCTAAGAACTCTGAAGAAAGATTCACAAGGATTTTTATGGTAAAAGCAAATTTGCTATTTTTAGATTTAAGGACTTTCCAGAGTTCAGGGAATTCTGATTCATTGTGTCCACCTGTATCCTGCAAGACAGTTAATGATACAGTGATGGATAATGAAATGAAATAATTTATAGGAAAGTGAAACTTTAATCCAGGAAAATAAGCCTTCACTCAAACAGCAATAAAAAAGTCAGCAATGGTACAAAAGGGAGTTGGTTTGGCTCTCTCAGGGGTGAATTTCTTTTTGCATAGGAAGCAGCGGGAATTTTGGTGGTCTCAACCCTTCCAACCTCACACCTGCCTCAAATCAGCAATATGTAAGTATGGAATTCTCTTCTCTAATACTAATAAGAAATAGAATCATTAATGTACCTTTTAAGGAAAACAATCTTAAAATAATCTTACCCTTTCTTGGGACTGACCTTAGCCATAGATAAAGGATATGGTTATCTATAAATGAGTTTAAGCATTATTGAAAAGTCTTTCCTTTCTCACCCCTTTCCCCCAAATAACTACCCCATCAGCTTCTCAGAAATTCATTTCTTTCCGTTCTTTTGGGTCAGGTCGTACAGTGGCTAGAGCACTAGATCTGGAGTCAATAAGACCTGAGTTCAAATTGGCCTCAGACCCTAGCCAAGCCACTTAACCACTATCTGCCTCTGTTTTCCCAACTATAAAATGGGATAATAAGAGCACCTACCTCCCAGGGCTTTTGTAAACATAAAATTAGATGCTTGTAAAGCACTTTGCAAACATTATTTTTAGTTTCTTTATTTTGAGAATCTGTTTAATGCATTTGTGGTATTAGATATCTTGCTTCTTTTAATTTACTTATTTTTATTTTTTTAATTACCTGCTTCAATAATTTGTGGCCAGTGAACACTGTGGAAGAAGGTAAGAAGTAATATCTACCTGAAACCCAAAGTCTCCTTGAAATTTACTAATGTTTTCTTCATTTGATTCTATTCAAGTCAATTGATAGAATGTCATCCCTTTGAGGGCAGAGACTATTTCATTTTGGTTTTTCTATCCTAGCACAGGGCATGGCATATAATAGGGACTTCATAAACAGTTAGTGATTGTGTAGCAATCCTTCTGGCAAGGCTTGGACTGGTTGCCTTAATGAGAGGTCAAAAGCTGCTAAAAAGATCTTGGGAATTTATTTTCTTTCCTCTTTAATGAACTCTCTTTTTTTTGTCCTGCTCTAGACGAAAACTTTGCCCTCTAGTCCAGCTCTTAGCTCCCCATCTTCCTGAGCTAGGAAGAAATATACCTCCCATGATATTTGGAAATTTAGGTCCCCTGGCAAGGAAGTCAGCCTAAGTTTTGCCAAAATCCCTCTTACAACTGATTGAATTGAGCATTTGTTATTGGGTGCCCATTGTACTTCTAGATCCCTGTTCCTGACTAAATGAGTCACTGATTTTAATTCATAAAAAGACATCTGTGAAATTCACAGGTCAGAGTTAATTAACCCAAAACTAGGGGGAATAAAGGGACTAAGCATTAACTGAAAGAGGAATTTTCTTTCACCCTTTGACATCCTCCTTTTCTACTAGGCCAACTCATCAACAAATCATCAACGCATCAGGCTTATAGAAATCAATACCGAGAAGCAAAAATTCACTAATTATGCCATTACTCAAAAGTTAGAGTTTAAAAACCATGCCTGCCTGCCCTCAATGAACTTATATTCTACTAGCTACAGAGCATATGCTATTGGAAAGGATATTGCCATCCTCTGTTCGTGGGCTGGGATGGGGACTGGGTGTGATGAGGGCTGGAGTCCCTACCCTGTGGGTGGCTAGGAACCAGGACTGAGGAACCTTTAATGTGTGAATGGTAGAATCAGTCACCTTGCTGTGGCCCATCACAGAATGTATGCAGCAGAATAGTGATTTCTCATTAGAACTCTGGGAAACAAGAACCTCAGATCTGTAACTAGACGGGTCTTGGGTTCCTGATGCCTTTGTGTTGTTAACTCAGCCCATGGGTAAACATCATTTCATCATTCTGCTCCTTGGTCTCTTTATTGGTAAAAGGGGACTGAAAGCAGGTATTTTCCTACTTCTGAGGCTATTGTAAGAACTGATAAAAATCATTAATAATGTGAAATTGTGGATCTGAAAAGATCTTCTAAATTAGGGATTCTTACCCTAATCTTACCCTAATTACCCTAAAAGTCCACAAACTTTAAAAAAAAATTCAGCAACTGCATTTAAATATAATTGGTTTCACTTGGAAACTTATATATTTTAGTTTATGCATTTAAAAGCATTATTCTGAGAAGGGGTTTATAGGCTTCACTAGACAACCAAAGGAGTCCAGGGCACAAAAAAAGGTTAAGAAGCCCTTTTTTAAAGAAACATAAAAATTCAATTATTATAATGATAATTTCAACTTTAGCCCTTATTTTTACTGTATCTTCATGGAACAAGGCTGCACATAGGGCTTAGAGCAAGTAATTAGTGTTTGTAGAACTTTGTTTTTTATAAGCACTTGAAATAATTATTGCATAAATTTAAGTTCATGTAAATTAATAATTTATGTAAAGTGTATAAATTAATTTATATAAATTAATAATTAGTTTATTGATATGTGATACATAATTAATAAGTGTTGATAATTAGTTATTAATACTAATTCATTAAGTATCATACAAGTAAATTAAGACCTTTGGCATTAATGAGAGGCCATATGGTAGAGTGGAAAGAGGCTAGCTTTGGAGTCAGGAAAACCAGTCAGTATAGCTGGGCAACTGAGACTTTGCATTAGTGGTTAAAATTTAGAGGGGGTTGAGAGCACTTTGAGTCCTTTAGCAATACAGAAAACAACTGGGCAGAGAAGCTAAAAACAAGAATAATTAGTTTAAATCAGAAGCTGCCAGATGGCAGCGACACCCAGCAGCTGAACCCCTCCACAGTCAAGACTCACCTTCTTTTCTATCATTTCTAACCCCAAAGTGGTGTCACAATATCCTGGGGTCTGTGCTGCCACTCATTATGTACCCTTAATTAAGGGTACATTTCATATCTCTTGGCCCTGGGTACATTTTGTGCCTTTGCCCTTGGCACAACAATTGCTAGTTATAGCACTGAGCAAGACCTGAATTCAAATCTGCTTCTGACACATTCCAACTTTTTGACCAAGGGCAAGTCACTTAACCTCATACTGTGCCAGGTAACTGCCTAATATCATAAACTGCAGTTGATACAGTAGGATGATCTTATTTTCATCTTCAAGAAGCCTAAAGTATCGAAAATAAAGCTGCTATAATTGTTTGTATTTTGGGGAGGGCTAATTTTGCACAGACCAGGTAAAATGCAGAAGTAACAGTGTAGTAAATGGAACACTGAACTTGGAGTCAGGAAGACCTGAGTTCAAATTCTGCCTCAGATACTCCCTAGCTATATGACCCTCAGTCTCACTTTCCTTATCTGTAAAATGATAGGGTTGGACTCAGTAACCCCTAAGAGCTTTTGGTGATGGGTTTTATTTCAGTGCTTGCAATTTCCAAGTGACTTTCTTTTTATGCTTCTTTATAGAGGATGACATAAAGATTGATGAGAAGTGTGTGGAAGAAGGTAAGGAGATCTGCTCCTAGTTGCGTAGGTTATTTAAGGGGAGACATCTGGAGATGTCCGGAGCATCTGGAAAAGAGTCCCTACACATTTCTAGTACGGCCTGAGAGCAGACAGCTCCTGGCTTTTGCAGCCACACAGAGACTCAGACCCTGCTGGACTCTTTACTACAACACAGGCTTCCCTCCAGGGCCACTGGACTGGTGTGACCCCTTCTTCTCTGCACCTCTGTCTCTAGTCCCCGGGTGGCCTTCAGGGATCCCAGTGTCTTCAGAGCATCCTGCCTTACATGTAGACAACTCTTTTTTTCTCCTTATTTTCCCAGAGATAGTGGTTAGGTTTCTCACAAAAGATTTTCATTAGCAGGTAATGGAAATAAAATAAAACAAAATTTGAAAGTGCAGAACAGATACCATACAGCATGTCCCATAAGTCTCAGTGCAGTTGTAAGCTTTAGTAACTATTAAAACTTAAAACTGCATCAAGACTGAGGACATTATATACAGGGGTCAGGAAGACCCGAGTTAAAATCTGGCCTTATTAGCTGAGTGATCCTGGACAAGTCATTAACTTCTGTCTGCCTCAGTTTCCTCCATTATAAAAATGGGGATGATAATAGCACCTGTATCACAAGGTTATTGTGAGGATCAAATGAATAATATTTGTAAGGTGCTGAGCACAGTGCCTGGCACATAATAAATGTCATATAAATACTTCTTTCCTTCCTCCCTCCCTCCCTTCTTTCCATCCTCTCTCCCTTCTTCCCTCCCTTCCTCTTTCTCTCTCTCTCCCTCTCTCCCTCCTTCCCTTCCTCCTTTTTCCTTCCTCCCTCCCTCATTTTCTTCCTTCCTTCCTTCCTTCCTTCCTCCCTTCCTTCCTTTCTTCCTTCCTTTATTCTTTCCTCCCTCCCCAGCTACTAGGTCTGACCTCATCACAAAAAGAGAAATTGGTCTGTCCTAAGCTCTGTCCACGTCTCTGACTCCCATTCCCCAGGTTCCTCCCTGCTTAGAAGTAAAAGAACTAATCCTGGAGTAGGGCAATGAAAACTGGTCCCATTATAGTATAATTCCTTCTCTCTAGAAAGTTATTATGTAGTTCTAGCATTTGCAAATTTTTTTAAGGCTCGGATATGGGACCTGTGATATGTGTGCTAATGACTCCCATCTACATCTAAGAAGTACCTAGAAAGCATTGCAGGAAAACTCACACTCACACTCACACACACACATTATTGGGTAAAGGCATTTTGGCTCTAACAATTAATCTAACCTTGATTTATTTATGAAACTGTTATTAGAATGTAATTATAGGGGAGGCTAGGTGACACAGTGAATAGAGCACCAGCCCTGGAGTCAGGAGGATCTGAGTTCAAATCCGGTCTCAGACACTTAACACTTACTAGCCGTGTGACCTTGAGCAAGTCACTTAACCCCAATTGCCCTGCCTTCCCCCCTGCAAAAATTTAAAAAAAAAAAATTAAAAAAAAGAATGTAATGATAAAGCTATCATTAGGACGTTGTTTACTGCAATAAAATAATTACTGTCACAAAACTCCCTTAGATATGTAGATGTTCTAATCACTTGCTTATAAATGGAATATATTACAAACTGCATAATCCTGCTAAAAATAACACTGATTATATTGCTGAGCATACTTCTAAAACCATTTATAATAATTAATTTAGCACAAGTCAAAGGTACTTTACCTAAGCTGTCATACCTCACCCATCTGTCCTTGCCCGATCAAAACTATATCCATCGGACCCAAGCTTCCTTCTCCTAAATTCTACTCCTATCCACCAGCCCTAGAATCCCTCCCTACCTTCTTCATCCCCTTCTACTATTAGGCATTCTTCTCCTCATTGGCTTTTTGGGCCTCTTTTGTCATTTGAGTTAATCTGTTTTTTAGGGTATAAATTTCTTCAGTCAGATTGCTGACTCTCTTTTCATGATTTTCTTGCAACATTCTTATTTCTCTTCCCAATTTTTCTTCCACTTCACTCATTTGGTTTTCAGAATCCTTCTTCAGCTGATCTCTAGCTTTAAGGCACTCTTCATGTTATATTGGAAGCCCCTGGTGGGGGAGCTCTGGCTGTGCTGTTCTCCTGCAGCTCTCTGCCTTGGTCCTTCTTTTCTTCAAAGAAGGAATCTAGGGTTTGGTTGCTGTTCTTACCCTGCTTCTTATGCTTATTCTTATTCATGGTTGATCAGTCCGTGATTTTTTTTTTAAATCTCTGTGGAGCTCTGCTTCCAGAGGGGAAAGCTCTGTCCCAAATTACTGGGGTCCTCCCAGCTGCCAGAGTTCTTAGGGAGGTGCTGGGTCCCTCCACCACTTCCGGCTGACTGAATAAAAACGAACCACAGGACCAAAGCCCAAGACCATGATTTGGATCCAGGCCGCTCAACACAAGAGCACTTGGCCTCTGAATGATTGCTTGGTCCCCCTGAAGTCTGCAGGCCGAGAGCTCTGAAGCAGAGGCAGAGGTGGGTGCAGAACCTCTGCCTTTTCACTTCTCAGCCCTGGAGGCATTTCGGCCAGACCGCTTTTCTCTCATGACCTTGCAAGCCCCATTGACCTAGTTCTGGATCCTGCTGCAGCTGCCACCAATCCGCTCACCCAAAGCTCCAGCCGGGGTTCAACTCCTCTCATCCAGCCGCCCCTGGGACACAGCCAAGGTTTCAGGCCAGGCTGGTTTCAGTTCACAGTGCTGATATGGTTCCTTGTAGCTGAGCTGACTATAGTGGAAAGTATATTTGTGTGTGTTTTGGAGTTCTAGAATTAGTTTAGCCTTCTGGGCTAAATTGTCCCTCCTCCTGACTAAATCTCCCTAGTTCCTCCAACTGATCCTTGGATGACACCCCCTCCACTCTCTTCTGTATACTCTCCCTCAGTTTCCTGCCTCAAATATAATGTTCAGAACTGAACACAGTACTAACCATGTAACCTTAGCATACAGCTTCTCTTTTCATAGCCCAAGATTGCCTTAGCCTTTTTGGCTGGTACATTGCACAACTAATATATATAAAGTTTACATCCAGCTCTTTTTCAGGTGAACTGCTATCGAGCTAAGTCTTTCTTGATACCTCCTCCCTTTTTATCTTCCTACCCTTTTTGTCCTGGCTCAAGTACTTAAAGCCATGATTCTTATACAAGACACGTAATAAGACATAGAGCTGAAGGTTCTCAGAAAGGGACAAAAACATGAACTGACTATAGTAGAATAGGACAAGGGAATAAGCATTGTGTCAAGAAAGAATTATTAGTTGATGTGTTTGTGACAGTACAATCCAAGTATGAGAAATCTTGCAATGATATATTCATATATTTTTCTCCTTCCCCATTGAAAATCAAAGATGAAGAAACCTTTCAATCTGGTAAGTAAAAAAAGTAAACAATTTGCCTCTAATTTTATTCGTGTCTATCCTAAATTTTGTCACCATTTAAGCATGTTTCTAGGACAATGATGCAATAAATGTTTAATTGTCCCAATTATATAATAGTGAGTTTACTTATCGTGCTATTTCTAAATTTCCCATGTTCATTTAATGTACTTGCCTGTTCAGGATGCTTAAATCTTTACACTTAGTTACAGTTGTTTATGCCTTTCACCTGTGTGCAGTTTCTCTTATTTACATTACATTCTCTTATTTACATTAAATCACAATTTGGGACCAAATTGAAGAGAAAGGTCAAATGTTGCAGTGATGGTCAGGGCATTCCTTTGGCCTTTGACATTGTTGTCTCAGATTTTAATTTTTAATGTCTGTTTGTGCTTTTATCTGAATGTCCAGAGGAGCTCTCAGAAGGTAACTTAATTTTATTTCCTATGCATGCAAAAGAGAAGTAGGTTTAAAGTATCTTGGTACTACAGAGTGAATACTTGACTAGGTAACTCATTTCAGATTTCTTTTTTTTTTCTTTTTCGAGGGCAATTGGGGTTAAGTGACTTGCCCAAAGTTCCACGGCTAGTTTTGTGTGTGTGTGTTAAGTGTCTAAGGCCGGCTTTGAACTCGGGTCATTCTGATTCCAGGGCCAGTGCTCTATTCACTGTGCCACCTAGCCGCCCCTCATTTTAGATTTCTAAAAAGAAATTAGACTACTAAATATCAAATTATTAAGAATATCTTTTTAGAAGGATAAAAACCAGATGAATAATGAAATATATTTCATATAGAGATACATCTCATAAATACATATGGCTGTATCCCTAGTAGATACTTCCCCTTGGGTTTTTCCCTTACTTGTTTCATTTAGAGACATGTATTTGATAACTAAATAAGAAATACAGATATTTGTGTTTTGTATTTACGTTTGAAAATTTTTAAAACAAATATTAATTTTAAGGGGCTATGTTTGCTAATATTTTGTATAGGAATAGGCTCTCTCTGCTATTTCATAGTACCACAAGTAAATCCATGTGCACAACGCTGTAACCAGGAATATTTTCACCTCGGGCAAAACCAGTTGTCCAATGGGGTAGGGGGGAGAAGGAGTGGAGACAGAGGAGAGAGATCACAGAGGTCCGACCCGGGAGTGGAGGGTGGAGCTAGAAGGGGTCTGGCACCTGTTCCTAAGGGAGTCTAGTCCCATGGAAGTGGTTAAGAGAAAGTTGAGCTCCAGGAAAGGGTACTACAGTGAACTTCAAAATTCAGGGACTGTGATTTTGACTGCCATGAGGAAAGAGAGTCCTTTCCCCTCTCTCCCAGTGTTGGGACCTTGAGGCAAAGCTCTGATCTTCCCACCTTAGTTATGGCTCTGTGCATGCATGAAGAGGAAGACAGGAAGAAATTAACTTGAAAACTATATCTTCCTGACATTTTTAGTATAGATGTTTCTCTGAGGCACCAAACTGAAGTATTTATAATGCAAAGTATGACTGCAGCTTACTATATAAAGTGGAGGTGCACATTTCTGAATTGGGAAGTCTAAGCAGTTTCCTTGATCCCTCCATCTGGAACAAAGGTCTGTGTCTTTTATCAAGTTAGGACAATGAGAAACAACTACGAATCACAGAGTAGTCCTATTTGATTTTTATTTCTTCACAGTAAGTTACTTTTAAAGTCAAACAAACCTAAGTAATGTATTGATACACCAAAGGACTCATGCCCAGCAAAGCTTCAAAGCCCAAATTGAGCGCCATTTAAAATGTTAATTTCTCTTTTCAGCGGCCATGCTGTCAGGTTAAGCGTGAAATAATACACACAGACTTTGCATGTTTTTATTGGCCTTTGCCATTCTTCTTATAAGTCTTTTATAAGGCATTTTGATTCTTGAATATGTTAAGAAAAATGAACTGTGATGTCTTAACTCATAAAGAGATCCAACATATAAGTTTGTGCTAGACATTTCAGAAATGTCTGTGCCTTAGCAGAGTGATGAAATCCAAAGTATTTAGGGCATTCCCAAGAGGGCTTCCAGGTACAGCCTCATCATTATATCAGTTATGCTGCTGCTGCTTGTTGGAATGAAGTGGTTTGTAAATTTGGGGATAGCTTCAGTGAGGAGAGTAACCACAATCTTTTCCCCTCCACCCCATTTTCTGCTGCGGATTGTTTGTTCACCATGACCTAGATGAAGAGGAATTTGCTGGATATGACCATCAGTTCTTTATAGGTAGGTGATAATTGAGTCTCTGTTGCCTGGTTTAGTTGGGCTCATACCAACTCTGACACAGCCTTCTCAATGATTATTCTTTCTCCAAAATGCCTGAAGCCTTCTTTTTAGAAAACTTCTGATCTTTTCATTGTTCCAAATTTTCCCATTCCCAGGAGACCTATTTGTATTTTATAACCAGAGCTATACCTATCCAAAATTGCTCCTGGAGGAAATTCCACTGTGGGAGGGAAAGATTAGTTATGATGTTAGGGTACAAATAGTCCAAAGAGTAGCAGAGGATTGGGGTGAGACAAGGGAAAGGGACTCCTCTGCTCATGAGATCCTGGGGCTGGCTCCCAAGGGCACTGGCATATTGTACCTCTGGAGGACCAGGAGTCAAGGTATGGAGATAGTCGTTGCCTCAGGTAAGGAGTACGCACATTACTGGGGTTTATTACCTTGGTACAAAGCTCTGTTTTATGCTAGTGATAACTGTTCAAAACTACTTTAAATTGCTTGCTGATTTCTTCCTCACTGATCTTCCAGTCAGCTCCATGACATACCAAACCCTACTGGATTGTTTCCTCAATTTCATCCCAACTAGATTTATGGTTTTCACAGCCATCTTTCATGCCCCTGATGGGGTGCGTTTGTGCATATGTCTATGTACACATAGATTGTCTAAATGCAGCTCACAAGAGGCATTGATAAATATCTCTGGAACCTTGCCCACTCTTTGACTAGTGAAACTACAATGTGTATCTTTAGGAGAACAAGCAATGCTGGCCTCTTTGCTTATCAAAAGTAGGTGAAGTTTGTTTTTGTGCCCCCCAACCTTGGGGTTCTTTTGCTCCTTTTTTCTTGACCACCTCTTGTCCATTTTTCCTAAGGTACCTAGTTCATTTTGCTTTCTAATCAAAATCCATTGGAAGGAAGGATTCCAAAACTCATTCAAGCAGCTCAGTATATTTCTGTCTCCCCTCCCCAAGGTATATCTGTTTTAATAGAGACCAAAGCCTTGGATGAAAAAAATAAAGAAGGAATTGAGCTGAGAATGATAGGAATTAGCCATTGGATGGAAGAGATATTTTCTTGAGGAAGAGGGAGGAGTGAAGCATGGTAGGAATTTCTTGGAAGCCATGAAATCATACTAGTTACTCAGGTTACAATTCAGGCTGATCCTAAATATAGGTGTAATTGAATATGAAACTAATCCTAAAATTATTTTAGGAAGTATATATTATTTTAGTATAATTATTTAGTATATTTTTATATATACTAAAATATTTTAGTATAATTATATATTATTTTAGTATAATTATTTTAGGAAGTATAAGGAAGAATAAGAAAAATAAATAATCAATTGATTCATCAACAAGTATTTATTAAATATTAACTATACCCTCAGTAACCATGGATGTCCCATAGAGCTCTGTGCAGGGTCCTCTTCTCTTCCCCTTCTACATTTCACTTGGCTCTTTCATCAATTCTCATGAATTCAATTATCATCTCTATGCTGATGATTCTCAAATTTACTTATCCAGCCCTAACCTCTCTCTTGATCACTAATCTCCTATCTCTAGCTATTTATTGTGTATCTCAAACTGGATGCCCCATTGATATCATAAATCTAACATGTCCAAAATGTAATTCATTATCTTTCCTCCCCAAATGTAACTTCTTCATAACTTCCCTACTCTTGTTGAGGGTACCACCATCCCAGTGATACCATCTAGGTGTCATACTTGATTAGTCTTTCTCACTTTCCATATCCAATGAGTGGTCAAGTCCTATCATTTCCACCTTCAAAATATCTCTTATATGCACCCCCTTTTTCCTCTGACATTATCACCACCTTGGTAAAGGCCATTGTCACTTGATCCTTTTGCAGTGGCCTTCTGGTTGATCTCTCTGCCTCAAGTCTCTTCCCACTCTAGTTCATCCTCCATTTGGCTAACAAAATGATCTTCCTAAATCACAGATCTGACCATGTCATCCCCCTTCTTAAAAACTCCAGTGACTCCCTATTACCTCCAGGATCAAATATAAAGCCCTTTGTTTGACATTCAGAGTCCTTCATAACCTGGTGTCTCCCTACTTTTTTAGTCTTCTTACAATTTGTGTTTGCTAATACTTTATGTAGGAATGGGCTCTCTATACCATTTCATAGTACCTCATACATATACTCTGCAATCCAGTGACAACTGGCCTCTTAGTTGTTTCTTGAATCAGATACCCAATCTCCTGAACCTGGGCATTTTCACTGGTTGTCTTCCATACCTGGAATGCCCTCCCTCCTTATCTCAACTTCCTGGCTTCTCTGGTTTCCTTAAAAAAAATCCCACCTTCTAGAGGAAGCCTTTCCTGATTTCCTCTTACTTCTAGTAGATTCCCTTTGTTAGTTACCTCCAATATATGCTATATATACCTTGTTTGCATGTTATCTCCCTCATTAAATTGTAAGCTCCTTGAGGGTAGGCATGACTTTACCTTTCTTTGTTTCCCCAATCTTTAGCACAGTGCCTAGCACATAGTAGGTACTTAATAAATGTTTATTGACTGACTAACTGCTAGGTATTGTGCTAGGTTGTACAGATATAAAGACAAAAGTTGAACAGTCTCTGCCCTCAAGAAAGTCTTGTGCTCCAGCGGCAATTTAATCTAGTGAAATGACCAGAGGTTTAGGATTTAGGAATCAGAGATTCTGCACCTACAACAAATTTACCACTAACTCTGGTGTGTCTCTTTCTCAGATTACCCATCTGTTAAAAAGGATAATAATGGCTTCCCCTTCTTAGCTCAAAGAAATATGAGATTAAAAAAGTTTTTTTGAAGAATAGGCAGCAAATGTGCTCTCAAAGGCTGATATAGTTGGCATTTTTGTTACTTTTGTCTTCATTCCACTTCCACATTCTCTAGCTTTAGACATAAATGGCTATTAATTCCATAGTTTGCTCTGGCTACCTGACCAGAGTCACTAGGGTGAGGGAGAAGGACATGAAGTAATATGCCTCTATATTGGCTCTTGTAATGCCTAGATTTCTGCCAGAATTGTAATTAGCACAAGATGACTGGGGCTTTGCCAAATGTAAAGGGTGCTGAAAGCACTTGCATTTCATCAGCAGCATAGAAACAATAGATTTTAGCACCTCATTAGTGAAAAGAATCTGTTAAAATAAGAAGCTACAGATGGTCCTCTTCCTTCTCGTTCCCCTGTCCACCCTCACTTTCTGACTGTACTCCAAGTCAAGTCAACAAGCAAATTTACTCAGTACCTACTATGTGCCAAGCACAGTGCTAGGCACTAGGGATACAAAGAAAGGCAAAAGCAGGCTCTACCCTCAAGCAGCTTAAAATCTAATGTGGTAGACAACATGGAGAACAACTGAGTACAAATAAAATACATACGTAATTGGAGACTACCTTAAAAGGAGAGTATCAGCATTCCTGTAGAAGGTGGGATTTTTTTTGAGATTTGAAGGAAGCCAGGAGATGGAGATAAAGAGGAAGAAAGACAGAGGAAATGCATGGAGTTGGGAAATAGAATGTCTTGTCTGAGGAATAGCAAGGAGGTCTGTTTACTGGACCACAGAGTTCATGGAAGGGAGTAAAATATAAGAAGACTGGAAGGGTAGGAAAAGGTCAGGTTATAAAGGGCTTTAAAAGTCAGATAGAAGAAAATTTTAGATTTGATCCTAGAACTAATAGGAACCACTAGAGTTTATTGAATAGGGGGTAACATGGTCATAGCTGCTTTAGGAAGACTTTGATAGCTAAGTGGAGGATGGATTGGAACAGGGAGTATTGAGGCAAGGAAACTGAGCAGAATGCTACTGCAAGTAGTATATGGATGGTGTGAGGAAAGCCTTCACCAGGGTGGTGGTGGTGGTGTCAGAGCAGGGAGGGCATATGTAAGAGATGTTGTCATGTTAGAAATTACAGGACTTAGCAACAGATTGGATATGGGGGGGGGGGTGGAGAAGAGGTGAGAGCATGAGGGTTGTGAGCCTGTGTGATGGGAGGACTGTGCTACCCCTGACAGTAATGTTGTTGTTGTTTCTCCTTCCATCTCAAAGAGGACCATGATATCAGAAAAGTGATGTCATAACTTGCAAGTGAATTGGATTTAAGTGAGGGAGGGTTGTGCAAAGTCACCAGCCTTACTTTCTCCCCTGGAGCCATCTGGGTCCAGTGGCAAGATACAGATCAGTATGACTAGAGACCCACCCCCTGTAGTAATAGGGAAGTTAGGAAGAGGGTATGGCTTAGAACAATGGTTCTCAACCTTCCTAATGCCGCAACCTTTAATATTCATATGTAGGCATATCTGCATGTGGGCAGACCCGCCTGGAGATGGATAGAGGAGCAATGTCTTGGTTCCTAAGACCATCAGAAATATGTGTTTTCCGATGCTCTTAGGCAACCCCCAAAGGGTTTGTGACCCACAGGTTGAGAACCACTGGTTTAGAAGCAAAGATAATTAGCTGAGTTTGGGACATACTAGTTTAAGGTATCTATGGGATATCTGGTTTGAGATTTCTAATAGGCAGTTGGAGATGAAAGCCTTAGATAGAAAAATTGATCTAAAAGTCATAAGCATAGAGACAATTATTGAATCCACAGAGCTGATGAGATGATTAAGTGAAGTGAAATGGGAAAGAGAAGAGAGTCCAGGACAAAACCTTGGGTGATGCCCATGGTTAGTAGCCATGACTCACATGATAATCCAGCAAAGGAATCTGCAATCAGACAGGCGGAAAGAGAACTAGGAGAGAACAGGGTTGCAAAAACCTAGAGAGGAGAATTAAGGGGATGAGAGTGATCAACAGTGTCTAAGCCAGCAGAAAGGTCAAGTTCCAAGTGAGTTCTACCTGTTGTTTCCTCTCCCCTTAGGGGTAGCCTCCCCAGTAGCGTCCTTATTTATATCTCTGCTCATAGGGGCTACCAATGTCCTGGCTTAAAAGGGTGCTTCTTGCTCCCAAACAACATTTGTGCTATCTCATATTTTTAAAAACTACTTCTAGTTATGAATCTGATTTTTACTCTTCCCAGCTGGTTTCCGAAGAAGCATGAGACTCTGTCGCAGAAAATCTCATGCCAACCAGCTGCCCGCCTACATTCATTGCACCAACAGCTGCTACAATGCCCTGGGAGCCCCGTATGAGGAGGTGGTCAGGTACCAGCGGCATCCTTCTGATAAGCATCGCCTGATTGTGCTTGTAGGTAGGTCCCAGTATTGATTGCTATCTTAGTGGTAACTGGCACTCCTTAAACAAATAGAAATCTTTGGAGCGTAATCCTGCATTTTAAGTGATAAATGCCAGATGGTGGAAATGCAGTGGAGTCATTTGTAAAGACTCATAAGCAGGTGTGTTTATAAAAGGAAAAATAAAGGCAAAGGGCTTCCCTCTATATTTTTAACTATATTTTTAATTAGGCAGTTTGCCTGCTGTGTGACTCTGGGCAAGAGACTCAGCCTCTGTTTGCCTCCTTGGTTTCCTCAACTTTAAAATAAGACTAATAACTACACCTCCCTCATAAGTTGTTTTGAGGATAAAATGAAAATAAAACAAGTAAAGCACTTAGCATAGTGCCTGGCCTGTAGTAGGCACGATGGAAATGCTCGTACTTATTACTTTTCTTGCCCCACCTCCATTTTATATCAGGTAGTTTATTCTTTTTTTTTTTTTTTTTTTTGCTTTTTGGAGGGCAATTGGGGTCAGGTAGTTTATTCTTAAGGTACAGCAGAGTCCTGTTATGATATGGTATGATATGGTATGATATGATATGATCTGACTCTCTATAACAGTAATTAATAATAATATTAAAAGAGATCTCTAGTGTAATTACTGTCTGTTCCCATTTAGAAGATATTCTTTAGGAAGTATTTAAGTATGCAACTCAATTTAATTCAGTAAGCATTTACTGAGTACCAATTATGTACCAAGAACTGGGCTAGGCACTGGAAATACAAGGATAAGAATGAAATAGTACCTGCTTTCAAGGGGCTTACATTCCACTGAGGAAAATAACTTGTACACAGATAAGGACATTAAAAATATACACAGAATAAATAGCAATTAATGGAGGAGGGAGGGCTGATGGAAAGCTCTGACAACAGGGTAGATCAAGAAAAGTCTATAGCAGGAGGTGACACTAAGCAGGAGGACTTTGAAAGAAGCTGGGGATTCCATAAGACAGAAATGAAGAGTCGCTACCAAGTTCCCAGGATGCCTAGACAATGGACAAAATTTCCAGAGTTGGAAGGCCACTGCTTCTCTCTCCACCAACTCTAAAAGTTTAAGGAATGCAGATTATTCCCACAGGTCAACAGTAAAAATTCCTAATTACCCTTTAGAGCTGTCCAGCTCTGTTTGATGGCAAGTTGTGTAATTCATTCTTTATCTTTTCTCTCTCTTTTTTTTTCCAATATAAGGATAGCAATGATGGTGACTTCATCACCATATAATTATAGTCATTCATATTTAATGATTTCTGTATGTGGTCTTTTACCCCTTTGCCCCCCCATTCAGGTCCTTCTGGTGTTGGAGTAAATGAATTGAGAAGGAGACTGATTGAAACTGATCCAAATCATTTTCAAAGTGCAGTGCCACGTAAGTTCCATTCTCCTTTCTGTACTTCCTCTTTTACTTCTGCTTCTGAAAATGGATTAATTTCGTTGGCCATGTGATATCTATCCCTTTTGATGTAAAAACACAAGATGTGAGGGGACCTCTACAGGCATTCCTAACTAGATTTTGTTTTGATTTGTTGGAGTAGAGCCAGGCTGAAAGATGGGGTTGACTTGACTGGGCTCTTTGCAAAATCATTCTGTCTTGAACCCATTTCTTCAAGGTTTGTGGATTTTGTTTCCACCAAACTATTATGTAGTCTGCTTTATCTCAAACTTCAGTAGCAATTTCTTAACTATTTCAATTGATACAGAGATTTATCCGTGTAAAAACTTATTTAAATTATTGCAAGATGGATAATTTATACCATGGATATCTTAAGTTATACCCAAATTCATAGATTTCAACCTGTATACATATATATAATGTGTCTGTAAATACATATATGTCACATATTATACATATAAACATATGAATATGTATATACATATATAAGCATATTTACATGTATATCAAAGTTCTCTGATAAGTCACTAGCTCTGCCAAGGAAAGGAAGAAATTGTCTTAAACTTTTTGGTGAAATGCACTACCCTTTCGGGAGTTATAATGGTTTTACTTGAACATTTTCCATTTGAGAAGTTTAGGAAAAGATATAGGAAAGGAGGAAGTATTTATTAAGTATATGTACTTTATGAATATTATTTCATTTGATCCTCACAACAACCCTGGGAAATAGGTGCCATTATTATCTACATTTTACAGTTGAGGTAACTGAGTCAGACGGAAGCTAATGATTTGCCCAGTTTCACACAGCTGGTAAATATCTGAGGCCAGGTCCAGCCTGCAGACCCCTCCTTAGAAAACTTCTTAAATGTATAGAATAAAAGACAAGATTACAAAAGAAGCCAGATATATTGAGAGTCAGTTATCAAGTTTTCCTGTTAATAAAGGAAAAAATGAAATAATCCAATGAATAAAATTTGCCTTTCAGAACTCTTAAAAAAACTTACCTTCTCTTCATCACAAGCACCTGCATCAAACTGTTAGTTGGTCTATTGGTTCTAGCTCCAACCCTAAATATGTCAAATCAAATCCACAGATTTATCCTAAAAGGACACTTACAGGACAGAATATTTGCAATGGAATTTGCAAAAGTTCCCTTGATTGGCAATATGTGGTGAGCTTCTCCCCCTGCCCCATACTAGTTGTTACATAAAATTGAGAGGATCTGTGACCAAAGCAACCATACCCATTTATCAGACTGAGTAGGGAGGACCCCTGGTCTCTATATCCCTAGAGCTGATAAAGTCTTGGAAACTGCAAAACTGTTTTAGTGTTATAATCTGGGTCCATGAAGAGCCTGTGCAAGTATATTTCATAAGTGATCACCTGAATGGTCACTCATAGACCAGGGATTGGTAAATGCTTAATAACCCTCTCTCTGGGTAGAAAAAAATATATACCCACAATGCACTTTTAAGTTTCATCTGCATTATTAACACTTCTCCATCATTTCCTTAAGTCTAGACAATCAACAAAATAATAAATCAAATCCTGATGTAGCATTTGTTGATTTGGAAGGACTGGCTTTGGAGTCACTAAACCCTATGGAATCAAAATTCTTACCTTACCATTTCTTACTTATTTGACCTTGGAAACGTAACTTACTCTGGGCATCAGTTTCCTCAACTGTAAGATGAGGAAGATGAGCTAAGTGACCTCTGAGGTACCTTCCAGCTCTAAATCTATGATGCTAATATTGTGCATTGTACCACAAAGATACTCACTAAATTCTTGTAATACTAGCATTTATATAATGCTTTAAGGTTTGTAAAGCACTTTACCTACATTATCTCATTTCAACCTAACAATAACCTGGGAAGGTAAGTGCTATTATCTTCATTTTACAGATGAGGAGATTGCCTGAGGGAGATTAAGTGACTTGCCCAAGGTCACACAGCTTGAGTCTTCAGGATTCAAACCCAGGCCTTCCTGGCTCCTCCTCTAATATTCTATTCCCTGGGCCAACTACCGATTTAAATATAAGCATATCCAGTTTCTTAACGAATGTTAGCTCTATTTGGTGTTAGGGAAATTGGAAACTTGTCTTAGTGAAACTACTAAGTTAATATGTTTCTAAGAACCTGACTAGACTATAAATATCTTGACAGGAGCAAGGACGCCATATTCGTCTTTCAATGATCTCATCACATCTAAGACAGTACATTTCTACTGCATGAATAAATGAATAAACTCCAAAGGCCTTTTATTATTTCTTCTTGATAGATACCACTCGCTCTAAAAAGAGCTATGAAGAGGATGGCCGAGAGTATCACTACGTATCCAAGGAAACATTTGAAAGTCTGGTGTATGGTCACAGGTAACTGGAATATGTAGTCACTGATTCATAATCAATTGCTTTTCTCTCTTTATTTAAAAGTTCAACATGAATGAGTGCTTTTTCAATTGAATTCAATGAGCTGCTTTTTGAAACTATTTTTTGATGCTGACAGTAACCATTAGTAAGAACAAATTATGAAATAAAAATAAATACAGAGGACCATAATTGTCAAAATATTTAAAAATTTGCTTTAGGAGAGTATACATGAATTTCAACAAAATAACAATAATGCCTTGTTTCTTTCTGAGTCTACTTCTATTCTTTTAGTTTTGTGTATTTTATTGAATTTTTACTGTTATTATACACATGTACACACACACACACATAACATATACATTCCTGTTCAATGTGTATATTTTCTTATTCTGCTTTCTTCCTTCTACATCATTTAATACACCCTTCCATAAATTTTTTTTGTTCAGATTTGCCCTTTTTTGGTGCAATAATATTCTATTATATTGATAATTTTTGTAGCCATTTCCCAATCAATAGACACTAGGGTTGTTTCTATGTTTTTGCTATTATTTATACTTGTGTTATGTATGTTTTTGTACAGCTAGGTCTTTTTATCCTTTTAATAAATAACATGCTTTTGGTAGTCCTTATGGTAGAATCACTAGGCCAACTTTTTATAACTCTTATTACATATTGCCAGACCTAAATTTCTTTGTGCACATTCTCTAAAGTCCCTGTGCAGGAACTCCTTGAGTCACAAATAATATGGAGTCCCATATAGTTCATTGTCTTTCAGAAGGGAAGAATTGAATTGCAAAACAGGTGAATCATAGGTCTTCTGATCCATTTGGTTCTGCTAAAATCTTTAGTGATTCCTCATGTTCCAGAAAAGTACCCGTATTAGTTACTTTCTATTAAGATTATCTTCTTGGGATATTTGGTAATATTTTTCAACTTTGTAACTAATAATATTTTGCAGATTCTTGTGGTAGGAATTTTTCTTTTCTTTGTCTGTCTTTATAGAATGTTGGAGTATGGTGAGTACAAAGGAAACCTATATGGTACCAGTGTGGATGCTGTTCGAAAGGTCCTTGAAGAAGGAAGAGTCTGTGTGATGGACTTAGAACCACAGGTGGGCTCTATATGAATTCCACCTCTAGGGTTTCATGACTCTGTAAGCTTGAAAGGTTTTTAAATAAGAGGTGCCTAGAAATTTGGTTTTTTTTTTAAAGAAGGGGTAGTGATTTTACATCTATGTCAAGAGTTCTGTTGCATTCCATTCAGACTGTTGCTGATTTGACACAAGAGCACAACTTCTTTTGTTTAAAATGGATGTTCCAGGGCAGCTAGGTGGTACAGTGGGTAAACTACCAGCCCTGTAGCCAGGAGGATCTGAATTCAAATCTGTCCTCAGACACTTACTATCTGTATGACCCTGAGCAAGTCACTTAATTCTGATTGCCTCCAAAAATAAAATAAAATAAAATAAAACGGATGTTCTTATGAGCCTCCATTCCTTTAGGGTGTCAGATGTATCAGGTTTGGGTTACTATACAGTACTTTTTTTCATTAGCTACTTGATCTAAAAGCCTATCTTCTTAAAACCAATATATTTTCAATGGTATTTTATGATTATGAAGCATCATTTCATAAGAATCAAAGTTATAAGTGATTAAAAGGGCAATAGAAAAACTAATGGTGGGTATACATAGGCTGTAGCACATTACTGATGGCATTGTTCTCTACCTTTGTCAGACCATATCTGTGGGCACCACATTTTAGGAAGACATTAGCTAGAAAGCATACAGAGAAGGGTGGCAAGGATGGTGAAAGGTCTCAGAATCATGCCTTGTGAGAATCTTCCAGGGTAGGAAATGATGAGGGCAAAAGACAGATCAAAGAACTCTAGCATATTTGAGGAAGGAGAAAAGGCTAACAACAGAGGGAATCAGGGAAAGCTTCATAGTAGAAGTAGTACCAGAGTTGAGACTAGAAGTGAGCTAAGGATTTGGACACATAGGAATAATGCTAATAATAACAGTTAACATTTGGGAAGCACTTACCTCGTGCCAGACACTATGCTAAGGGCTTTGCAATTATTGTGATGATCACGGAGCTGCTAGCAATCTCTTGGGGCTGGAATGTACAATTTCTGTAATGAAGGGATAAGAAATAGATCAGGAAAAATGGAATGGTGACTAATTGCTTATCCTATAGGCATTAGGGAGCCACTTTGGAGTGGGAAGGGGGAGAAATAGAGGGGAGGCAGAAAAACAAGAGTTATATAGTGACTAGAACATTGAACCTGGAGTCAGGAGACCTGGACTTTAATTCTGTCTCTGCCATTTACTAGCTCTGTAACTAAGAGTGTAGCTCTAATATTTTAGGAAATTTTTCCTTAAATATATTTCTTTACAACCTTTGCAGGTTATTTTTGCTGTAGTTATGGTCTCTGGGTCAAGAAGAATAAATTTAATTCCTCTTCCATATAATAGTCCTTCAAATATTTAAAGATTGCTTTCTCATATGGCATTGATCTTGAGGACCTTCACCATCAAGATTGCTTTCCTCTGCTCTTCAAGCTTATCAATGTCCTTCCAAAAATGTTGTGTTCAGAACTGAACTCCAGATATGGTCTAACCAGGAAAGAGTACCCTATCATACTCCATTAGTTTTTAAGTTGTGGAATAGAAAAGAGCTCAACATGTATTATGAGAGGACAGATTTTTAATATGGAGAGGAGTCACATACCCCTCAACTGTATCATCATAAACCAATTCTCTTTAAGACTACCTTTCTGAAGATCTCACCAAGATTATGCCAGTTACAAAATCGTTGGTAAATATTCAATAAGAGTTTTTTAGACTGTATCATTCTCTTAATTTGTCACTGGTTGGTGCCATCCTGATTCAAGACCAAGTATAGTAGAAGAAAAAAAAAAAACCTTCGACTACCAGTATTGTATTTGCTTATAAACAAAACCTACACAAAAGAACATCCATTCATAAAATCAATAAGTAATAACTTTGTTGTATAAATTACTAAAATTAAAATAAACAATTATTAACCATTCTAACTTCAAGTATATATTCTTTTTCTACTATTGAGTGCTTGGAAAAGGGGTAAAATAGATATCTCACTGATAATGACAAAGTTGTTAGTTGCTTCCAAAAAAGAAAATGCTAAATATGTTCACCACAGAGTACAGAAAATTCAGAATGAAATGGTCCTTTTTAATGTATATGGTAAACTTTTCTTTGAATTTTGTTGTGTAGAGTATTCAGGTGACCCGAACACATGAACTGAAGCCTTACATCATATTCATAAAACCATCTACCCTGAATCGTATGAGACAGTCCCGGAAAAATGCCAGGATTATCACAGACTATTATGTCAACATTAAATTCAAGGTATGATTCAGGGAACTGGAGAATTGTACGCCTCCTATCATTTCTAGTCAGCCCAAACACTTTTTTGTTGTGTTCCTATTGCTTAGAAATTTTATTTTCAGAAACACAAGTACTTTTTGACTCCTACTTTTGAATAAATATCAGCTTTAAAAGTTAAAGAATCCTTGCTACATATAAGGCTATTAATGAGATAGAAGATTCTTCTTCTGTCTCATTTTTCTTTTTCTGTCCAGCATTCCTTGCTTTAAGGAAATCCAATGTCATATGCTCAAGTCAATTTATGAAAACAGGAATGAGGGTGCTTATACAAATTTTTAAAGAGAATTCTTTGCTTTATAAGAGGATTCATTGAAGGGGTGCTTTAAAAACCTCCCATTTCATTTACAATGATTTTTAACAATTTATTGTTCAGAATTCTATTTTATAAAATGACAAACACCTGTATATCATTATATATTTTGTTATTCTCTGTGTATTCTTTTTAATGATGGATTTCATAAAATTTTGATTTTCTTGGTTGTCTCTAGGAGATGACAGTAAGTAAATGTGCCAATTAGCAAAAGGAAAGAATAAAGAACTTTGTATATCAATGTAGCTCTCCTGTTTACTGATCATCGGGTATAGTCGTATTCACTGCTTAATGGAAAGGGTGCTCAATTTGGTGTCAGGAGCCCTGGCTTCAAATTTTGGCCCTGTCACAATCCATGAAATCTTGGGCAAATCACCTAAACTCTCTGGGCTGAAGTTTTTGTTATTTCTCAGTTGGTCCAACTCTTCTTTTGGGGTTTTCTTAGACACTGGAGTGGTTTGCCATTTCCTTCTCCAGCTCATTTTACAGCTGAGAAAACTGAGGCAAGCTGGGTTAAGTGACTTGCCCAAGATATCACATCTAGTTAGTGTCTGTGGCCAGATTTTCACTCGGCAAGAGGAGTCTTCCTGACTCCAGTTCCAGTGCTCTAGCCACAGTTCTTGCAAGCTAGCTAGCTGCCTCTCCGGGCCTCAGTAAAATGAAAGGGTTAAGCTGAACACAGGGCTTCTGAAACTTTTTCCACTCTTGACCCCTTCGGCACTTCTTAACTGTACCATACGGGGCTGAAGAAGCACTGAGGATGTCTAATGCATCTTCCAGCTCTAAAAGCTATGATCCATTCTCTCATTGTTCTCAAAACCATCTGAGCAACTGAACTGCTAGACTGAGTGTTGTTATTTGCACTGCTCACATCCATCCTTACTTTCTCTGCCACAGGACGAAGACCTACAGGAGATGGAGGAGCTAGCTAAAAAAATGGAAACTCACTTTGGCCAGTTTTTTGATCAGGTGATTGTGAATGACAGTCTGCAAGAGGCGTGTGCACAATTATTGACCGCCGTGCAGAAGGCCCAGGATGAGCCGCAGTGGGTCCCTGCAACTTGGATTTGTTCTGATACGGAACCTTAGAGGAGGCCTCCCCATCTAGCCCACTCGGGGCTTCATCCTCATATCAGATTTTAAGGAAGCATTTTTGTGAAAAGGATTTGGAACATTGAGAAAGAGCTAGTGCAAAAAGAAGCATTTGGTTTATAGCTTGCGTAATCTTGTACCAGCGCCATTTTTTTTTCAGTGCTGTACCACTATAGCTTCTTCATTTCATTCTCAAAAATATATATATATATATACCTGTTTTAATTCCACAGATGTGTTGTGTTACATTATTGGGTTTCAGCAAAATAAGACATGCCCAGAATAGCTGATCTGGAACCAAATGTAGAACCTCCATTAGTAAATCCAGATCACGATGGTTCATGATAAGCAGGCAACTGATTTCATACAGATTCTTTTTTGAGGTCCTTTTCTTAGTTAAGGTTAGTGTTCCATTTCTGTGCCTGACTATACAAGTTTGTTGTGGTGGTGGTACATGGCTCTTTGACTATGTATATAGCTATGATTGATCCATGATCTCATGGATAAGGGCCCTCATATTATGGGGACCCATCCATGAAACTCTTCTCCCCATCCTCCCACCAACCTTCCACCCACCATGCTGGGGACTTTCCTCTAGTTGTACATTTTGTGGTACAGAATGCATGTTCTATCTATCTACTGGTTATCCTGTTGTTTAAGTGGCCCCATCTTTTGGCCAGTTATACATATCTCTGATATCCTTTATGTTGTTTTTCCTTTGAAACTCTCCTCACATCCAGGGATCTCTCCATTGTCCTTTGGGTTGTAACCCTCAACTTTAATGCAATCAAACCCTGGAACACTACAACTTTCTCTGAGTTGATCCAGCCTCAGAAACTTACTAGCTGTGTGACCCTCAGCAAGTCACTTAACCTCTGTTTGCCTCAGTTTCCTCAACTGTAAAATGGGTTAATAATAGCACCTACCTCCCAGGGTTGTTGTGAGGATCAAATGAAATATTTGTAAAGCACTTAGCCTAGTACCTAGCACATAGTAGGCATATATTAACTGATTGTTTCCTTCCTTCCTAAATGAAATCCATGATCACTCAAGAGTGTGGGCTAACTATCCATGCAGGAAAAACAAAACAACCCCCCAAAAACAAGTGGTTGAAGAAAGCATATTGTTCAGGCTAAGATATGCAGTTGCATGGACAACCCAGTAATAGAGATTGTCTATTAGTACAAGTCTTGTACTGACATTGAAAATGAACAATAAATGGGGCCCAGAGTTGAACAAGAGAAGAACGGGCTGTATTACCTGGAGGAAACTGCCTAGTGCTTTTTTTTTTTTTACTGTATCCCAAACTTCTTCCTGAAACAAAGGTTTAACAAACAACAATATTCTCTAGTGATTCTGTCTTCTCAGTATCTGAATTTAAACTGAAGGTCGCACATATTGATCAATTTAATTTCACTTTTTAGCCTGTTTCTCTGGTTTTTAAATTAAGGCTTCAGTCCTATTAAAAAGTACCAGACTTTTCAACTCAAGCCTAGAAATAGCATGTGAAATTTCTGATTTTGCGTTTCTGTCTCTCAAAAGTTAAAAATGCACATCTCACTCCAAGCCATTGGGGGAAAAGAAGAGGGAGGGCAGGCATCAGGGCCAACAGTCTACAATTCTTATCCATCTTCTGATAGTTACAGATTTAATCCCTAGATTAAGGTGGAACCCTCAAGCAGATCTCACTCCACTCAGTTTCATCATACAGTGGGAAATACCAAGAAACTTCCCCAAGTAAACCTGTAATTGTGAAAATGAAATTTGGCTTTAAATCTCTGGATTAAAGATACTAAACACACACGCCACAGAAGTAAATTTCTTTGCTTATCTTTTTCTCTCTATTTTGTTATACTGGCTGTCTGTTTCACTGCCTACTTTCTACATTCCTACCAATTCCCACTCACTCTACTATCTATAACTTACGAATTAAAAAAAAAGATATTTTAAAACATTTCAGTGTGAGGTTCTTCATTCTCAGAGGCAATTTGGAAAGCATAGGATTTGGGAGAATTAGGGATTCAGAAAACCTGGTTTCAGATCCTGGGCTGGACACTTACTACTTTGTGACTTTGGGCAAATCACTTCTGGGCCTCGATTACCTATTTTGTAAAATGAAGAGGGTGCTGTAGATGGCCTCTAAGGTTCTTTCTAAATGTAAAATGCTAGTTTGATAAGCATCATGGGCATTGGAGAGAGGTCCAGCTTTAGCCTCAGGAAGACCTGGATTCAAGTTCTGACAGGCTGTGTGACCATGGCCAGTCACTTCACTTTGTCATATGGATGGATGACTGTATGAGATGTCATCTAATCCAATACCTTCATTTTACAGATGAGAAAAGTGAAGGCCAGAGAGGTTGAGCGACTTGCCCTACAAGGAGTAGGACCAAGATTTGAGCATCCTCAAACTTCAAAGTCATTATTACTTAAGTACTTCACTTTCATTTAGCCACTCATTGGTGGAGGGAGTTTTCACATGGGGCCGGACCACTCCCCCGCCCCCAAAAAGTCCTAAACGTAAAAGCAGACATATGTAACACAAAATGCTATGTGTGTACCTGCTTAAAAACCTAAGCTCTCCACTGAAACTAAATTGCCTTCACATTTACATTATATGTTGTTCAGTCCTATCCAATTCCTCATGACTCCATTTTGGGTTTTCTTGGCAAAGAAACTGGAGAGGTTTGCCATTTCTTTCTCCAGTTCATTTTACAGAAGAAACTGAGACAAACAGGGTTAAGTGACTCGCCCAGGGTCACACAGCTAGTGTGTCTGAGGTCTTCCTGAGTCCAGAAACAGCCTCCATCCACTACGTGCCATCTAGCCGCCCACGTATGTTTGCCTGACCCTACACTATCTTTTGCGAGGTATCTGTGGTAACGTTCCCTGTCTTTCTCATACATGGCCACGAGTGTCTGAGGATGGAGGGCGGCCGCCTCGGTCCTTGGCCATTCACACGCAGGCACGGGCATACACACAAGTTACACGCTTTCACACATAAACACACTCAGGTGCACAAATGCACAAAGACGCCCAAGCGCACTTGTACAGACCACACACAAAGACAGGAGGATTCACACAGACACTCTCATAGACCCAGGCACTCTTGCACAAAGACACTCTCAGACACACACACACACACACACACACACACACACACACACACACACACACACACACACACACACACACACACACACACACACACACACACACACACGGCCAGGCACACGCGTGCACACACGCTCCATCCCTTGGGGCTGACTGGCTGGAAAAGCAGCCACCTCCAAGAGGAGGGGTCTAAACACGGCCCTCGCCGCCGCACTGCGGGAAGTCGGCCTCCTGCCCGGCGCCGGCGCATCCCCTCCCTCTCCACGTCCAGACCCACCCCCGCCCCGGGGCGGAGCGCGGCGCGCGACTTGGCTTGGGGGGGGGGGGGGAGGGCGGATCGGGATCGAGGCGGTTGCTCGGGAAGTTCTACGAGGACGCGGCATGAGGTCGGAGCCCGGGCCCCCGCAGGAGGGACCCAGCCTGGTGAGCCGTAGCTGGGGGATGCTGGGCCTGGGCTGGAGGGTTGGAAAGACGGGGTCGCCGTCCCAGGGGAGATGTCTGGGGTGGGGCAGGGCCGCTCCATCGCCTCCTTGGGGCAGGGGGTGGCGGGACCAGCTAGCTTTCGAGAAGGGAGGGGTGACTGGTCGCAGGCTTGGGCGTGCGTTGCCATGACGACGCCCCGCCCTTCTAGGCCCCAGCCCGTTTGGATCCTCCTTTAACACCTCCCCTTCAGGGCCTCCTTTTACTCCGACCGCCTTCGCCATCCCACCGGGTCAGCCTGTGAGGAGACCCTCATTTCGACCGGGTCTCCATTAGCTCCCCTCTGCCTCCTCATCCCACTTAGGTCAGGCCACACCCACGCCACCCTCCCAGTCTTTCTAGCAGTTAGAATCTAGACCAATGGGGCGGGACCCTGCTGCCTTCGGTGGCTTGGCTGCGTGACGCAATGACGCACGGCGCGTCTGCGCCTTCCCCGCCATGTGCTAAGTTGCCAGTGGGCGGGGCTAGGGCTGGAATCTTCCCCTCCGGGTGGGCGCTGCCCGAAGAGGGCAGTGCTGGCACCCTTCAGGCTTGCGGTAGCCGTCTCATTCCGAGGCGGGCTTTAATGGTATGGGAAAGAAACAGGTGGTAAGCTCCCTTTACTGGCTTGCTTTCCTTTGTTGTGCATACTGTGATTTGGGGAGGGGCGTCAAGTGTGTGGATTTAGGCTTTGTTTGATGAAGGGGTCAGTCTCCGCCAGACTTAGAAGTGAAATGCTTGCAGATCCATCTTCCGGCAGGAGCCTTGCATTGTAACAACTCCCTAATTTAAAACGTGTAATTATGTCACTTGTATGCTGTCATCTTTTGTAACAATGATTTCTTAACTTGGTTTTTATGAAGACCAGCTTATCTTATTTTCAATTAGTGTTTTAACAGGTGTTAAATTTATTAATAAATTAGTTGTTAAACAAAGGACAAGTTTAGGAGAAAAGTTATCATCAGTTACCGTTTTTGATATACAGTATTGTCGCTGCACTAAACATGAGAGATTAGTGGGCAGTTTTTTATTGGAGAGATTTGTGATTTCATTGATATAAGGGATATCCGATCAGAAAACCACCTCTACCAATGCGCATTAGAACAGTGGTCTACAAAGTAGAGTGTGCATACACCACGAGGGTGCATGAGATATCCCATTGGAGTGCTAAGAAAATATTAAGTCAATAAGTACTTATTAAGTGTCTACTATGTTAAGTGCTGGGCATACAAAGAATGACAAAAGCGGTCTCTGCCCTCAGGGAGCAGTCTAATCTAATATTAGCTACCCCCTGGCTCAACTCCTTCCATCCCAGCCGGTGTCCACTGTGGCCTGTGCTGGATGGTCAGCCATTTGCGCTCCTCTCCAGGTAAGAAGATGGGGGGAGGGGGCTGGGGAATAAATCATTCTTCTCCCAGCCTCTGCATCCTCCTTGTTTCTACCCCCGTGACGCACTTTTGTGAGTAGCAGGGCACAGCTCCCTGGCCTGAGCTGGCATACTGGTTCCTAGTTGCCTGCCTCGACTTTTTTCTCTATCCCACCCCCAAAAGAACGAGAGGAGCTTACACTAGGCCTGAAGGATCTACAGCAAGGAGAAACCAAGAAGGTCTGGCACAACCGAGGTGACGGGATCATAAATGGAAGTGAATACGTTGGCATTGACAGCTGGCAAGAGTTGAGAGACAGTGAGGGTGACTGCTGCCAGTGAGCTTGGGGCTCAAGCAGTCACACACAACTCGGGCAACTGTAGGAACCCTGTAATTGCTTCAAAGCAAGTAAAGAAGGCCATTTACAGTCAGGATACCAAGGCCTACCCAGACACCTTGCTCCGTGCTCTGCTTCCTTTTCCCCATCTGGAACAGCCACCGTCCTCTAGACCTGGGGCCTGATCCTCAGAGACCATGTCTCTCACCCCTTGACTTGAGGGAATATGGACATTTAACAGCCAAATTCCAACAACATCAGCAACAGAAAACCTTTGAATAATTGGTAGGTGGGATTGAAAAATGAATATCATGATTTAATAAGCACAGTTATGCCCTTAGGATCCTAACTTAAACCTGGAAGGGGCCTGACAGGTCATTTAATCCACCACCACCCCCCACTCCCAGTTTTAAAGATAGGTAACCTTGGGGTGGCTTGAGTGGTGCAGTGAATAGAACACCAGCCCTGGAGTCAGGAGGACCTGAGTTCAAATGCGGCCTCAGACACTTAACACTTACTAGCCGTGTAACCTTGGGCAAGTCATTTAACCCCAATTGTTCTGCCTTCCTCCTCCAAAACAACAACAACAAAAGATAGGTAATCTTAGAGAAATTAAATGACTTAACCTATGGTCACATAGCTCATGAGAATCAGAGGCAGCATTTGAACCTGGGTCTTCTTAACCAGCTCTCTGTTCACTCCATTGTTCTTCTGTTTGGATCTACAGATTTCTGAGGTATCTTATGACTACCATTAAAACCTAGTGCTGGAAGAAACTGAACTTAGAACCAGACCTTTGAATTGCTGTGTCACAAAGTAGCAAACCAACATTTTCCAAAAAGTGCAGCACTTTCAGTTATGTAGCTCTCACTAAATAAAATAAGATCAAAATAAATCACAGTTTCATTTAATGAGAGCAAAAGTTTTTTGTATTAATGAAACTTAAAAGTATATTTTCTCTTTATCCTGTTTTATATATTTTATAATATATTAAGCTATTAGTGGAGTGGCATATACTTATACATTTACAAATACATATATGGAGAGGATGTACCCCAAATTTTTTGATAGGGATGCATGATCAAGAAAATTTGGAAACCATTTATCTTAGTTGCCTGGGACACAGAGAGGTTAAGTGACTTGCCCAGGGTAACACAGCCAGTTGTGCAATTGTTCAATCCTGTCTGACTCTTTGTGACACCATGGACTTATCCAGCAGTTTGCCGTTCTGTCTCCACTCTGTCCCCATTTTGCAGATGAGGAACTGAGGGTATAGCAAAGGAAGAATTTGAACCCAGTCTTTCCTAACTCTGAGTCCATGTCTCTATCCACTATTCCCTGCCAACTCTTAGGCAAACTATATAGATTCATATTTATTTTTAATCTTCCAGTGAAACCCTATTCCAGCACCCCATCATTGTATAAAGACGACATTGGGCTGTAAAAGGCTATGCCAGTGACAGCTTAAGATCTGTTAGATCCCACCAAGGTGGAAGAACTTCCAGAACAGACCCCAGAATGGAATGTTTCCTATGATCTTCAACCTGGTTGAATGTGTAGGTGCCAATCACTAGAAGGTTGGCCACCAATTTTTTTTTCATTCGATGCAACTCTCAAAGACTATCCCCTCTGCCAGGGGGATCAAATGATCTTCCATGATGAGGAAACTATGTACAACCTGGAAATATATTTTTGTGAATTCATTAATTTTGAAAGATTCCAAAGTGCTTCAGAAACTAAGAAGAAATATGAAAGTGTGGTGGAAAAGAATGCTGAACTCAAAATCAGTAGATTTAGGTTTGAAGCCAACCTTAAGACAGTTAATTTCTCATATCTTCAGTTTCGTGATCAGTTAAATAAGGATAATAATATTTGCACTACATGCATCAAAAGATTATTGTTTATTTTAATTACATGGTTCCCCTTGCCTCCAGAATCCTCTGATGTACCACCATTATGTGGAGACAACTCTGCATTCTCAAAAGCCAGGCAAGTGGAGTGAAAGGTGTGAGGTTCTGCCACATTGAAAAGACTGAATCCAATGATGGACTGCATGTTTATTGTCTGAGGACAAGACTGGCCTCAATTAGTTCAGTTAGACTCCTCACTGGGCTGTGCAGAGGTGATGATTATGTTCTCAGAGACCATCTACTAAGTCACAAAGGTGTTCCAGTCCATATTGTTAACAGAAAATGCCCAGGTCAATCATGGATGCTTATAATATTAAAGAACATATTTATTATTGCTGTCAAGTGTGATTGCAACTCTGCTTATGCATAGAAATTATTTAGCCTTAAGGTTTTTACCTGGTTGGACAAGTTTAGTGTATTTGTTAGATTTTCATTCTCCTTCAAAACTCTTAGATCTCTTTGTTGCACAGAGTTCCCAAATTATTTGGAATATAGTAGTCTGGCCTGTTATATTTTCAAGTCTTATTTGTAAGAAGCTTTTTTTTTTAAACAAAAAACTGACCCATGAAGAGAAGATAATTCTATTGTTCATTAAAAATAGTTTTTCTTACTTTTTTTTTCCTAGCGTCCTCCAAGAGCTCTTCCACCAGTACCAAGGTAAAAAAATAATTTTCTATAATGATTTTGTTAGTAAGAAGGAGATATATGATATATTTAATGCAAGATATTTTTATTAAGTATCTCTGAGGTGGTAGGCATACAAGGGTGAACTATGGCATGTATTTTGAATTTTAATTCACTGTGTACATGTTGTTTTCTCCTGTAGAATGTAAGCCCCCTGAGGCCAGGTACTGGTTTTATTTTTGTCATTGTGTCCACAATGCCTAACACAGTACCTGGAATATAACGGGCCAAGTGTTTAATAAATGTCTGTTGAATTGAATTGAATGATTTTCTAGATATAAAACTGAATATTTGCTAAGGACAAAACAAGTTGACAAAAATATGGCATGATTTTGATAACTCGAAAGAAAATTACTGAGTTTTTAAAGTTGAAGATTATAGTGTATTAAGGCTAAGAAAGTATAGTAGTTATAAAACATGATGTAAAGCTCAGTTAAATCGGTAGGCTAGAATGTATTTTGAGTATGGCACCTCACACATCATAGTTTTTATGTGAATATTTTAATTGATTCATGTATTCCTTGCATTGATCTTCAGCTGGTTTTACGTAGATATAACACAATATATTTCTGAGTAATGAATACACTACGAATTGTTCAATAGTGTCCTCTACATGTGTCTGACATTTTGGCAATAAGGACAGAGTGAGATGGTACAGATGAATGCAGAAGCCATCAATCACCTCTCTACTAGGAATATAATGTAAATAGAACTTGGTGCTCCAGGGCCAGTTAGGTATCACCATAGTACACAGACTGCTGGGCCTATAGTCAGGAATACCCGAGTTCAAATTTGGCCTCTAATATTTACTAGTTGTGTGACCCTGACCTAGTCATTTAACCTCTTTCTGCCTCAGATTTTTCTGCTGTAAAATGGGGGTAATAGCACCTACCCATGGGGTTATGGTGAAG
The DNA here is from genome assembly GCA_028627135.1 of Pseudochirops cupreus. Taxonomy (NCBI): domain Eukaryota; kingdom Metazoa; phylum Chordata; class Mammalia; order Diprotodontia; family Pseudocheiridae; genus Pseudochirops; species Pseudochirops cupreus. The sequence goes on from CM053580.1 coordinate 72,405,140, forward strand.
ATCGAATGGGATGATATTTGTCGAGAGCTTAGTACACTGCCTACTGGCCTGACAGATAGGAAGCACTTAACAAATTATTGTTCCTTTCTGCTCCTCCTATCTTCTCAACAGTGGGTCAGTAGCATTATTTTTAATTTTTAAAAGACAGTACATAATGTACTATAGAATGATATTATAAAACCTTACTGTCAAAATTAGCTTCTATTGCTGTGTACTGTTTATTTTTTTTTTCTGAAAACAGATTTTTGCCCATTTTTAAAAATCAAAGAATTAGTTGTTTTTTTTCTTAAGGTAACAGTGATTCCCTACTCATTATGATGGCAAAGAGCTTGCTGTGCCTTTGTGGGCAGGAGGACCAACTGGGAGACAGCTATACAAAAACCTATATATAAGGTGCTGAGGCCCTGGCCTGAAGTGATAACACTGAAAAACGATTGAATAAGGAAGATATTTTGAAGGAAGAATTGTGAGGACATGGCACAGTAGGCTTAGAGATGGATAGAACTCAGAAGTCATCCTAGCCGACTTCCTCAATCTCTACAGATGAGAAGACCGAGGTCCTGTGGGATGGCATGAAGTTGGCCAAGGTCGCATGTAGTTAAATCAGTGCGTGAATTGGAAGAAGGAATTAAAGATGATTCAAGGTTCGGAATCTAGGAGACTGGTAGTCAGTCCCATTGGTAGGAATGGATGGTGGGAGGTAGAGCCAGTTTGAGAGAAAGGCGATGAGTTTATTTTTGTATGTGTTAAGCGTAAAGAGGTCATCCAAGCGGATGTATCCTGTAAGTATTATGGAAAAAAACCTGAAAGTCATGCAAGATGTTAGGATTAGAGAGAGATTTGTGAGTCATTCTTAAGAGGTAACAGCTGAAGCCACGAATGCAGATGAATTTTAGAGAGAATATACAGTCAACAACTAAGCTTTTGGGGGATGGATTCATTTAGAGGGCAGACAGAGGGAACGCCATACAAAACAAAGGAGTAGTTGCCACCTGTTCAGCCATTCCCTGACTTTAAAATTTTAATTTACAATAGAGCACAAGTATGTGCAAAACTTTGCCCCACCTGCTTCTGTTTCTTTTCTTTTAATTATCCTGGATCTAAATTCTGAAGTCATTCTTGGCCCCTGCCTTCTCCTTCTGTTGATGCTTCCTTTGGAAGTATCTCATGAATCTGTTGCTTTCTTTTATTTCCTGTTAGGCCAGGTCATTGCTACTTCACGCCTTTATTAATATTGCACTCTTCTAACTAGGCCAACCACCAGTCCATTTCTTTTTATGCTGCTCAATCCAGCTATTCTTCCTACACACTGTTTTGCATATGTTGTTTCTTTTGCTTAGAAGCTTGCAATGGCCATAGAATCAATTCTAGATTCCTTTAAACTGGCATTTAAATTTAATATCCACAATTTACTGTCAATCTGCCTCTCCAGTTTAACTCTACTACATGAAATCTATGCTGCGGTCAAACTAATCTCATTGTTTCGTGAGCATGCTGTGCTTATCCATGCTGTCTTCCCTGCCAGGAATTCCTTCTCCCATTGGGGAAGTCTTTCAAAACCCCTAACTGCACTGGCTCTTCTGGGAAACTTTGTTCTGCTGCCTCTAACTCTTTGAAGATTCCCTCTTGTCTCTGAACTGGTTTAGTGTTTCTTTTCCTTGCATCATATTTGGCATTGCTGCACATGTGTATGTATATATGCATATGTGTTATAGATGGCTTATCTCCCCAGTCAGATTTAAATGTTTTGAAGTCAGTAGACTGTGTCTTAACCTCCTTTGTATGCTCAGCACCTGTTAACAGTGTTCTACAAACAGGAGGTACTCTTGTTTTATGCAGACTTCTGTAAAGACTGGGAACTCTTTGCTCCAGCTTTGATTTCTACATGCACTTTCATTCCTCTTGTAATAAACCTAGTTTTCACAAAGGCTTCATGAAAGCATGATTTCCTGTTGACACTCTGTAAATGTTTGTCAATAATAATGAATGCAGGAATGAATGAATAAGTGTTTATTAAGTAATTATGGTGCTGAATGCTAGGGATACAAATAGGAAAACAAGGCAACTTCTGCTCTCAAGGAGCCCATGTTCTAATAAGGGGAGAAAACAAGAATGATGAACCAAAACTATTCACAAGAAAATAATTGTACAACATTTCAGGTTTTGGTAATGAGACTTCATAAAATCTGCCTTACAGCATAATTCTCATTATTAATCATATTTTATAATAATGACTGACCATCTAAAACAAGAGAAGCAGCTCAGGGCTAGGATGGGTGAGACAGTGGAAATATATAAGGATACATTGCAAAAAGTAGCATCTTGCTACTCTATTAGAGAGAGACTTTGCTAGCATGTTCTCCAAATTACAGTAGTTTATATACAGTATTGCTTAAGCTCTGAATGTTTTGGGTTTGGGGTTTTTTTCCCTACACTGATCATGACTAGAAAAGTCCTAATCGGCTTTTGTTTACTTAAATAATTCTGGCAGAGCCTAAGCTGTATTCTAATCCATGTCACCTGAAATGAGAGTGATTAATCCATCTCATTGCTAGTGAATGGGAGAAGTAAAATCTTCTCTGACTATATCCTAAAATCTAGTAAGGTTTCTTGTGAGAACAGGCCTGAGTTTCTGGTCTTACCTTTCTTCCTTCTTTACTACTGCCACATCAGTATTAAGTCCTTTAGGACCCTTCCCCCTCCTTCACGGCCATTTCAGCATTAAGTTTACCAAATAAGGACATGCACGTTTGGATTGGCTATACTCTGTTTCCTTGTGCTTTGTCTTTTTTGTGCCTAGATTATAAGCCCACCTCCCAGCCAGTGGGGATGAGGGATAGTGGTGGGAGGGGGCTTGTTTGCACTAGCATATATAACCTTGCTTGGTCTTCTGTAACAGGCCTCCTCCTTCCACTAGACCAGCCTGGTGGAGGTGACACCCTTTTCTCAGGAGAACTGAAAAAAGGCTTCCTGTTCCTACGCTGAAACACCTCTGAGTTTTATGAAATTTCGGTAGGGAGATTTTGGGGTCCCTGCACCCCACATGCTAGTCAGGTGGTCTGTATAAACTACAAGGCCATTTACCACAATTCTAGCTAAAGTACTTTTGTATAATAACATCAATTTTTTTTATTTTTAAATTTATTATTTGTTTTTAACATTCTTTTTTAAATTTTGAGTTCCGCATTCTCTCCTACCCCTCCATCCATTAAGACAAGCAACATATATAGATTAATTATAGATGTGAAATAATAAAAAAAAACACTTCTGTATTAGCCATATTAAAAAAGTGAAATAAAAAATAAGGAACATGAGAAAATTATGCTTCATTGTGCACTCATAGTTCATCATTTTTCTTTCTGGAGGTAGATAGCGTTTTTTCATCCTGAGTCCTTTGGGACTTGGACCATTTTATTGATCAGAGTAGACAAGTCTTTCACAGTTGATCATCATTACAACATTGTTCTTACTGTGCACAATGACTTCCTGGTTCTTCTCACTTCGTTTTGTATCAGTTCGTATAGGTCTTTCCATGTTTTTTTTCCCCCTGAAGCCACTCCCCTTGTTGTTTCTTATAGCACAGTAGTTAGTACTCCATCATAATCATATACCACAACTTGTTCTGCCATTCCCCAATTGATGCTCAAGCATCCCTTCAATTTCCAATTCTTTACCAGCATAAAAAAAGAGTTGCTATAAATATTTTTATACATATAGGTTCTTTTGCTTTGATCTGTTTGGGATACTGACTTAGTAGTAGTCAGTAGTAGTATCGCTGGGTCAAAGGGTATGCACAGTTTTATAGCCCTTTGGGCATAGATTGTTCCAAGTTGTCCCAAATATGAAAAACATTTTCATAATAGCCATATTGCAAAAAAAGGGAAAATGCCTATTTCCATATTAGGTATGTTGCAGAAAAAAATATCAATAGCAGCTCTTTTTGTGGTGACCAAGAATTGGAAATTGAGGGGATGTCAATCAGCTGAAGAATGACTGAACCACTTGTGACAGAGTACTATTAGATTGTGATAGAGTACTATTGTGCTATAAGAAATGACAAGGGGGATGGTTAAAAACATAGCAAGACCTATTTTGTTGTCATCCTAACTCCTTGACCTTCTGAAATATCCTATTCTAAGCCTTTACTCCTTTAACATGAAAGCTGCTTCTTGAGTGATCTTGACTGTGGCCTCATGATATTTGAATGTTTTCTTTCTGAATGCTTCTGAGAGCTCTTTGATTTTAGCTATAGTATTGCTGGGAGTTTTCATTTTGGGACTTCTTTCAGGAAATGATTGGTAGATTCTTTCAATTTCTTTTTTCCTCTCTGGATCTAAGATATCAAAACTATTTTCCATGATAATTTCTTGAAATATGATATCTAGCCTCTTTCTTTGGTCATGGCTTTCAGGTAGTCCACTAATTCTTAAATTTTCTCTCCTGGATCTATCTTCCATTTCAGTTGTTCTTCCAGTGAGATATTTCACATTTTCTTCTATTTTTTTTTCAGTCATTTCACTTTGTTTTATTTTTTCTTGATGACTTATGGAGTCATTAGCTTCCACTCACCCAATTCTAATTTTTAAAGAATGACATTCTTTATTGAGTTTTTATATTTTTTATTCCATTTGGGCAGTTCTGTTTTTTAAGGAATTTTTCTCTTTGGTGAATTTTTGTGCCTCTTTCTTTTATCATCAAGCCAGTTCTGTTTTTTGTGGTATTATATTCTTCGGTATTTTTTGTGCCTCTTTTACCAAGCTGTTAATTCTCCTTTTATAATTTTCTTGATCACTCTCATTTCCTTTTCCCAATTTGCCTTCTAGCACTCTGTAGCACCAGTGCAATATTTACAGTGTCCACAATCACGATAGAGACCGTCACTATAACTATCACATGGTGTTTGATCGCAAAATATGTCAAACTCTTCAGATAGAGGATAAAGTTGAAGGATTTATTTAGACACCAGAAAACTGAATCCCAAAACCAGTAAGCCAGAGTAGCCACAATAATACTGAGAGCCACAGCATCCCACAGACCAATGTGCGATCAGTTTTTACTCACAAAACCCTTTATCTCTTTGCCTGAGCTCCTCTGTCCCCAACTGTCTCCAGCTGTCTTGTTCTCTGCCAGCTTCCTGTGAGCTCTAGGGGGCGGAGTTTACTTTCAAAACAGGGAAGCTTCCTGTGTGTTCTAGGGGGCAAAGTTTATCTTTACAGTAGGAGAGGTCTTCAAACTCCCCCCAGGTCTATTAAGGGGCAGGAAAGATCTTCAAATTCCCATTCCCATTACGTTTGGCCCCAAGATCTTTCCTGTTCCTTACTTAGCAACAATACCATAACAATAAAGGAGAGTTTAGGGACAACTGGTGGAAAAACTGGTGTCAACAGAACTTTGCAACAATGTAACAGGGATAATAGAAAAACTTTGCACATAAAACAATAGCTAAGGTTGAGGCTTGCACACAAGTGCACCATTCTTCCCCCCTCAAACAAATGGGGCTCAGAATCTTGGGGGAAGGGGCAAAGGTCTCTTTTCCAAAGCTACTTCAAGCTGAAATTGGACGTAGAGCTGTCCCTGCCCCAAGAGGTCCCATTCTAGAATTCAGTTCTTTAGCTGTCATCTGGAGCTTAGTCAATGCCAGGTCCAGAAGGTCCCATTCAAAAGGTCATTTCTTTAGCTGTCATCTGGAACTTGGTCAACACCAGGTCCAGAAGTGGCACATCACAATCCTGGACCGAGGGTGACATCTGGCTTAAGCAATCAGCTATGTACAGGTGGAGGGTACCAAACCTGCAGAAAACAAATCTCACAAACAAGTTTAACAGTAAAAAAGTCAAAAAGAAACTTAGCGGAGTCAAGATGACAGCATAGAAGCAGGAAAACTCCATGGCTTCCCCTATAACCACCTCAAATACCTATAAAATATGACTCTAAACAAATTTTAGAGCTACAGAACCCACAAAGTGACAGAGAGAAACAAATCTCCCGCTGAAGGCAGCCTGGCAGGTGGACAGGAAGGGTTCATCACAGTGTGCTTGGAGCTGAGCCCAGCCCTGTAAGGAACCCACGGTTTTAGCCCCAGGGTGGCCCAGATCAGCCGTGGCTGGAGCATTCTGGAGAGTGGATCACCAGCAGCTATGGAGGTTTCCAGAATTATCAACCCATAAATGCCAAAGACAAAGTAAAAGATCAGTGGAACCCTGCTAATCTGGGGGCGGGGGGAGGAGAGTGCAGTCCGGCCTCTGCTCCTGGAACAAGAAGCGGTGGAAGCAGCAGCCCTGCAGCTGCCTCCATGTGGCTGCTTCAGAGCTCCCGGCCTGCAGATGGTAGGGGGGCCAAGCGACCAGTCAGAGGCTAAGTGCTCTTGCCTTAACTTGCCTGGATTGGGATCACGGTATTGGGTGGTGGTCCTAAGGTGTGTGACTAGTGAGCCAAAACTGGTAGGGGCTGTAAAGATGGTGCCTTCCTAATAGCTCTGGCAGCTGCACAAAACCCCAGTGATTTGGGACAAAGCTCTCCCCTCTGGAAGCTGAGTTCTCCTGAGCCCAAAAGTAAAGTGGGCAAAGGAAGCAAAGCAAAGCAAGAACGGTAATCCAACTTTAGATTCCTTTTTGGGGGGACATAAAGGATCATAGCATGGAACGGGTGGAAGACAACACAGTTGGAACTCCTGCACCAAAAGCTTCCAAGAAAAATGTGAACTGGTTACAGGCCATGGAGGAGTTCAAGAAGGATTTTGAAAATCAAGTAAGAGAAGTGGAGGAAAAATTTGGAAGAGAAATGAGAATGATGCAAGAAAATCATGAAAAAAGAGTCAACAACTTCACTAAAGAAAATAACACCTTAAAAAATAGACTAACTCAAATGGC
>CM053580.1:72412508-72445679 GCA_028627135.1 Pseudochirops cupreus
CACAGATATCCAACCATGCAGTATCGGTACCACCTCATAGCTAGACTCAGGAATAGGTGGGAAACATTCCTTTTCAAAGGAATTTCATGGGTAAAACTGAGCCAGAAGGGGTCCCATCCCAGACCAGGCTAAGATTGCCCCTTCAGCCTTTACCAAATGTAGACTTCCATCTGTTAACAGTATAGGATCACACTCCCTCTGAGTAGCTTGTGGCATTTGATGCAGGCACTGATTTATGCAGGAAACCATACCCAAATTCAAACTCCAAACAAAATTTAGTTATAGTCCCAAATGCCTTTTACCTCAAACAACAAGTTTCACTAATCACAGCTTAGAGTCAGTTTTTGTGGCTTTTTTTTATCTTTGATTCCTTATGGCACTGAGGCCTAAGGCTTTATATACTTTAGCAAATGAGAGACCACACTTCGTTCTACACATTGCCCTACAGGAGAGTAGGAGGAGAGGGGATGAGGAGGGGAGGGCAGGTTAGGGCAGAGGGTAGTTAGAAGCACACACTTTTGTAAAGGAACAGGGACAAAGTAGAGAATAGAACAAGTGGAGGGTGGGATAAGGATGGAGGGAAATATAGTCAGTCTTTCACAATATATCCACTATGGAAATGTTTTGCTTAACTACACATGTACAACCTATATTGAATTGCTTATCTTCCCAGTAAGAGTGGGAGATGAAGGAGGAAGGGAAATAATCTGGAATTTTAAGTTTTAAAATCAAATGTTTTAAAAATTACCATTATTATTATTATTTACATGCAACTGGGAAATAAGATATACAGGCACTGGGGTATGGAGATCCATCATGCCCTACCAGAAAGTCAGAAGGGGAAATGGGAGAGGACATAGGAGAGAGCAGATTGGGGGAGGGGGTATTCAGTGGGATCACTGTTTTGGGGGGGTGAGTAGGGGAAAATCTTGTGAAAATGAATGATGTAAACTAAAAATAAACACAAAAGTTAATTTAAAAAAACATAGGGTCAGCTGTGCTTCTGGAGTCTGGACTCAACTATCATAACCTCATTCACAGCAGAATATATGACACTGTACTCCTTACTGTATTCCAGTGGCTTGATACACTGCCATAAGTTCAGCATATTGACCACTTCCCCCCTATTCCAGTACTTTCTTTAATCTGTGTTCCTCTGAAGGTGTGGCAAACTTGGCTACAATGGTTTTCTAGCATCTGTAAGGGCAGCCCTTACTTCTCTGTTCCATATGACATTAAGCCCCTTATTGTGGTACATTTTATATAGTTCATTAGTTGGAATACCATCAATTTTCCTAAAATCAACCCCTGTTCTTAATAGAGCAGTAAGCAATTCTTTTCTTGGCAATTCTGACTTTGAATCCACCATCTATTTACTCTTCTCTCATGAGGAAATTTTATCTTTTTCCCATTCTCCTAAGTCACTTAGCTGTGAAATCTTATCTAGCACCTCTGAAAGAGGGTTCCCTCTTTCACAATTACTAGAGTCACAAGTAGGTGTTTATAAGCAGGAGTAGCTGTCTTCACCATGATATTTCTATGAGGAATTGCTAAGGGGATTTCATGATACTTACCTGCATCTCCAACCATGATAGCAGTTTTCATTACTTCTTTCGACTTTCTCATGCAGTCTCTAAGTGAATACCAGGGTCTGTCTCCGCTAGGCCATGTAGAAGCAGCGGGATACATTCTATTGTATCCATCAGCAGCTAAAGCTAACAGATTTGTTGTATTGTTACCTCCTGCCAAATGAAAATCTCAAAGCTTGCTGGACAAAAGGATTCTGGCAAATACATATTTCAAGCAGTCTACTTTATCTAGGACTATCCCAGCAGCTCCTTCATCCATAATTCTTATCATCCAAGACACTAAGGATTCTCCCATTCTTTGGGTGAATCTGCTCAAAATATCAGTAATCTGTTGAGTGAAATCCTCAAGTATCTCCTTGAATGCTCCTTGTCTTGCCTGACTCTCCTGCCTTCTTCTCAGTATGGGGTGAGCTTCTGCCCCTGTAAAGGCTTTACCATGGAACAATGTAACATTTGGTAACATTGTATCACTATTCTGTACAACACATAGGGAATCCTCATAGCAAGGAGGCTCACTCAGACTCTACCAAAGCTGTGTGAACTATCCTCCTGTTACTTTTTTGCTTCTTTTTCTGAGCCAAATTTACAACAGCTCTCTCTACTTCCAGACACTCTCCAGTACTCTCTCCTTCCACCTGAGACTCAGCTTGCTCTTCTAAAGGAGGTCTCCAATTCTGGCACTTAGCCAACTTTTGTAACAGCTTGTCTCTGCTTTTAAACACAATAGCAGGTTAGCAAAACCCAGCCTCTTCTACTCACTGCCTCCAGCTCTCTCTCAGGTTTAATTGGTATTCTTTGCAAACATATTTCTAAATCTCTAGGTTCTCCCTGCTTCAGTCTCTGTTCCCAATTTTCACAGAGCCCTGTACTTTTAGACCACTCTTGCTAGGGAGGCATAAGGCAAATCTTCCCATCCTAAGATAGCCATTTCTTCTTCTAAATCCCTTCTGCCTCCAACTAGAGGTCTGATATTTTACGATCCCATCCTCACCGCCAAATGTAGTACCAATGCAATATTTATAGAGACTGTGACTGTAACTATCACATGGCATTTGATTGCAAAATATGTCAAACTCTCCAGATAGAGGATAAAGTTGAAGGATTTATTTAGACACCAGAAAACTGAATCCCAAAACCAGTAAGGCAAAGTACCAAAAATATTCAGAAGCCATAATAATGCCGAGAGCCACAGCATCCTTTAGCCTTCCCACAAACCAATATGTGATCAATATTTACTCACAAAATACTCTGTCTTTATCTCTTTGCCTGAGCTCCTCTGTCCTCAACTGTCTCCAGTTGTCTGTCTCTTTCTCTGCTGGCTTCCTGTGAGCTCTAGGGGGCAGAGTTTACTTTCAAAGCAGGGAAGCTTCCTGTGTGCTCTAGGGGGCAAAGTTTGTCTTTACAGCAGAGGAGATGTTCAAACTCCACCCTAGGTCTATTAAGGGGCAGGGAAGATCTTCAAATTCCCATTCCCATTACACATGCTTATCTCTAACTCTTCCAGGAATTCTTGTTGGGCTTGGGTCCAGTTGGCATTTTTCTTTGAGGCTTGGCTTGTAGGTATATTCATAGTGTTGTCTTTCTCTTGACCTTCCCTGACACCATAGTAGCTTTTCATGGTCAAGTTCTCTGTCTCTCTCTCTCTCTCTCTCTCTCTGTCTCTCTCTGTCTCTCTCTCTCTCTCCTCTCCCCTTTCTTTGGCTATTTGCCAATTTTCCAGCCTATTTTTTGAGTTTTAACTTTTTGTTAAAAAGTTGGGCATTGCTCATCTTAGAGTGGAGAGGCACTGTCCCAAGCTACAGACTTTTTTGTGCTGCTGTTTTCAGAGCTAGTTCTGAGTATCTCTCAGTTTTGCTTCTTCTGAGATAGTGTGATCTTAGGAGAAGTATGGTCACTTCTCTCCTGGTTTATGCTCTGGGCTTTCACCAGTAGGGGCCAAGTTCCTCTTTAACTGTTGCTCTTTTTGGCCCTGGAACTGTGACCAGGTCCTGTGTTCTCTTGTGGCCACACATGCTGGCATCCCTCTGTGCCCTGAAGTTACAATCTAGAACTGTCTGTGGGCAGTAGAATTGCCAAGCAACACCAAGTCCTGTACCTAATGCCATTAGAAAGTCCTCTGCAATCTCTCTCTGATAAGTTGTCCAACTCCGTTACTTTCTCTGACCTGAGAGCCCCTGAAACTACTGTTGCTGTGGTGCCAGTGGCCTTCAAGACCTGCTGTTCGTGTTGCTGCTGCATGCATTTCAGACTGCTCCAAATTGGCCCCTAACCCAGTGTCATTGACCTCTCTTTCCAACATCCTAAGTTGTTTTGGGCTGGAAAAATGTCTCTCCCCAACCATTTGTTGTCTCTTCTGCTCCAAAATCTAATTTGAGGTATTATTTTAAAGTTATTTAGAGTAGAACTTGGGAGAGTACAGCTGGGTTGCTGTCTATACTCAATCGTCTTGGCTCCTAATGATATCATAATTTAACAAACTATCCTACATTGCTGTAAACATGTTTATTTTATTTTCATTTTTAATAAACTCTTAAGCCCATTTTTATACTGACAATATTGAATATCAGTGAGTTTTAATAGACTCCAAACTAATGCCTTTTGTCTCTTTCATTTTTGCATATTTGTTTTATCTTCACTGATGTCACGTAAAATGTTTGCTCCTGAAGTACCCTGCAAGGTGAGTTAGTTCCTTGTTTAAGTAAAAATTCATGTATGTAGCGTTTTATGTTAAAAATATAATGCCTAATTTCTAAATTTTTTTCTTAAAATCTGATTTGAATGGTGTCATTAATCAAGCATCACTAACTGTATGTATGCACCCTCATTTGAAATGAGTGGAAGCAAGTAGTTCTCTCTGCAAAATCCTATCCTCCTAACATCCTCCCTTCTCTTCAGAATTAATGCCTCCATTTCACTGGGAATCCTTGAATATTACAGATATATGCATAAAGTGACTTCTCCTTTGCCAGAGCTCCTCCCCGCCATCACACCACATGGCTCTTGGTAGAGAATTATCATGGCTCTGTAGTATTAAATAGAATTCCTATGATTCCTGTCCATGCCATATTACTTGTACTGTAGAATGATGTCTTCCTCCATTCTGTCACATTCATCCTTTCCTCCCCTAATGTTAATCTAGATTATTAAAGAAAGTGGGAAAAGAATAAACCTTTTAATGTGAAAATTTTTCTTTTATTCAGATTGTGAGACTTCTTTTTCACAGTTGACTTTAAGGTCAACTTCTTTATGGTTGTTGTTTTCTATTTTACAGATGACGTTCCACTTAATCGTCCAAAAAAAAAGAAACCCAAAGCAAAAAATGTATTAGGTAAGAAGTTACTCTCTATCCAGGGTGTATACTGGAGCCAATTGTGAAATTCTCAGTGTGAGGATTTATATTTTGGAAACCAACAGATGCCCCAGATTAGCACTTAATTTATTATTTTGTTGATTGTCTAGACTTAAAAAAATGATGTAGAAAAATGTTAATAATTCAAATTAAACTCAAAAGTTTGTCATGTGTATCCCCCAGGCCAAGAGCCTGTTTGTTAAACTTTTACCAGCACTCTTCTGTTATATCAGAGTAACTCCAGCTCACTCCAGCTGAATCAGGCAGTCTCAAGTCATCATGGGTGTAAAGCAAAGCTGAGTCAGACTAACCCCAAGACTGTAGACTTCAAGGTGCCTGACTGGTGACCAGGTCAAAGGCGCATTAAGTCTGCTGCAGACCCTTAAGGCAAACACCAACAAAAGGGAAGAGGACCGAGGGTATGGCTCTTTGTGAAGTTACTTTCAGTGAAAGTTTATCTGAAGACTTTTATCTTTAGTAATCTCAAAACCACCTGGTTGAAAAAGAGTAAGTCTCATTAGGTTTAAAGAAATTCTAACTAGTGAATGTGATCTCAGATCCCTTGGAGATAGAGAATTATCTTATTAGTTCATGAGTTTACAGTTTCTCTGTCTGAGGGTAGGTTCATATTCTCTAGTCAGATTTGGTCTCTGTAAGGGAATTTATAACCTTATAGAGTTTGGTGGGGTCATAGTCTGGAGCAAGGAGGACTGTCACTGTCCTGACTCTCAGGTTGAGGCTCTCATCTCCTCCACATTTCAGTTTTCTTGATCTGTTGGTCATGACAGAACTGCCCAAAACTGTTTAGAATGGTAGATAAAATTTGTCATTTAAATTTAACTATAATTCAAATATCTTCACTGTTTTTGCTAGCTAATGTTTATAAGAATAAATAGTGGTCCATATCACTGGAGTCCTAAATAAATGAAAATAGACCTAAGGGGAAATCAAGAAGCAGGTCTAATGAAAAACAGGAGAACAGCTTTAAAATAACTGGGAATTATACCTCTTGTTTATTGGAAGAGAGACATTTGATTAAGCATTTTGTGGAGTAGTAGGGGTATGGAGTACAGAAAGCATTCTAGTCCTTTCATACCCTGGGCTTACAGAGAGATTAAGCCGTGGTTTGTTTAGAACATTCCTTGACATCCCAAAATATAATGTTTTCTGCTTGAATTATCCTGTTTTTTCCGTAGAAAGTGCCTCCCTAGAAGGCATCATTCAGGATGCAGGCCATCAGCCATCTGACAACAGTGAACTGTTGACTCAGGAACCCCTGGAGCAACCAGATGCCCCAATTCAGAAGAAACGCAAGAAGAAAAAATTACCTACTGGTACGTGAGCCTTTTCTGTAAGTAGAATAGAAGAGAAATATGGTCAGAGTTATCCCTGTATGAAGACAGAGTAAACACTTACTTGAGACTCTAAAGGTGTGACTTAAAAGATGTCAAGGAATTCCCTACCCCTCCACCTTCTTCATGTGAGGGTACTCTTCGTCCTTTCAGGCCTGACATTCTCACCATTAGCCATTCCTTTGGATTAAGGTAAGGACATTGTCTCTAGTCTAGAAAGACACTTTAAAAAACGATCTGTTGTAAAGCACAGTCATTTCTGGGTTTTATCTTATAGTCTTTCAAATAATTGTCAAGCTAGCATAGTCAGAAGTGTTTTGGGTGTTCTAAAATAGCGTGTGTGTGTGTGTGTGTGTGTGTGTGTGTGTGTGTGTGTGTGTGTGTAAAATACACTAGGCCAGGGCAGCTAGGTGGAGCAATGAATAGAGCACCAGCCCTGGAGTCAACAGAACTTGAATTCAAATCCAGCCTCAGACACTTAACATTTACTAGCCGTGTGACCTTGGGCAAGTCATTTAACCCCAACTGCCCTGCCCTGCCTCCCTCCGAAAAGGAAAAAAATAGAATAAAATACACTAGGCCATTTTATTAAAAGAATAAAATGTTAAGAATAATATTTCTAATTTCACACAAAAAGGTAAAAAATTTTTTAAATGTATACTAGCATTTATATAGTGCTTTAAGCTTTGCAAAGCACTCTACAGATATTGTATCATTTGGTAACAACAAAGATAGTTAACATTGACATAGCACGTAGTATGTGTCAGACACCATGCTAAGCATTTTATAATGATTATCTCGTTTGGTCCTGACAACAGCCCTGAGAAGTGAGTGCTATTATTATCCCCATTTTTATAGATGAGGAAATTGAGGCAAACAGGTTAAGTGACTCATCCAGGTCCACACAGCTAGTATTTGAGGCTGGATTTGAACTCGGATCTTCTGATTCCAGGTTCAGTGCTCTGTATACTATGCCACTTAAATGCCTCATACAAGAAAGAAAAAGATGGCAGTAGAAGGGAGACCATTGAAATCATAGTTCCACATAAAAAAAAAAAGAGTTAAAAGTTAAAAAGCATATGGTTATTGAGGTACCAAAATTTAAGAGATTGCAAAAAAGAATTTTCTTTGCCCTAGTTAAGATTTATAGGATTTATAAATACTCTTTATTTTAATTTTTGCAATTCGTTTTTTAAGTCTCAGGTGTATGATTTTGAACAAATGAATGGATAAAGCATTTATTAAGCCCTTGCTGTGTGCAAAACAAACAAACATAAAATTAAAGACAGTCCTTGCCTTCAAGGGGCTCCCCTTCTGATGGGGGTAACACACCTATGGGAAGGTTCCATGGTCCTTAGATGCAGCAGCAAAACAAACAATAATGCCATATAGGTAATATGTATCTATATACATGTGTTTATGCGAAATTTCCTATTCATTTAATAACAGTTTGAAGATCATAAATGTACATTGCTTTATTTTAATTTTCAGAATCAGAGACATCTTTCACCCAAAAGAGCACACCTAATCCATCTCCACTCCTGAATGAAAATGGCATGGATTTGGAACAAGCTGAGGAAGCTGTTACTCGAAAACCTCGAAAGAGAACGAAGTGAGAGTTTATTTTGGTCCCTGGTATTGTGTTCTGAGCTCTCAAATTGTGGTATCTGATTGATTACTAACAAACTCTTATGTTTTTCCTCCCTAGAATAAGGATAGCAATGAAACCACCCTAGTGTTTCATTCAGAAAAGTAAATTGAGAAAATGAATGCTCAGATTTAAATTTACATTTTTATATGACATTTAAAATAGCAAATTTATCCAATAAGAGTTTTCATATAAACTGAACTCTCAAATTCCAAAACCTCTTTATTCCCCTTTACCAAGCCAGACTGCTATATCTCCCCCTAAGGGTTCTAGTAGCATGAGCCCTTACCACCTGTATTCCCCAGTTTGTTAGGGGACAAGTGACTAACACCCTCATTCTATTTAACCATCTGATGGCTCTTATAGGAGGATAGTTATTTCCCAAACACAACAAGAGAGGGAGGAGAGAAAATACGTAGCTCAAAATTTGAAAAAAAAGTCAAAAAAATGTTTTACATGTAATTGAAAAAAATAAAATAAAAATTAAATGTAAAAAATGCAGCAAGAGCAAACATACAGACCTTTTCCCAATACTTCCAGAGCATGTTCTCCTCAGTACCATGTTGGTCTTTGGAGAAATGGGCTTGAAACTTAGCTCAGTTTCTTTGTATCATTGGTCCCACCAAGTTCATGTCCAGATTCAGCTTGGCTGCTACATGAATCCTTACCGAAGGTCACTCTTGAAGGTAATTCCTTGTCCTCAGGGTGTCAGTTCTGGGTTGGTGGCAACACTCAGCCTCGGCTCCTTGCATCCTTGTGGCTCACACTCTCAGGTGGGTTAGGGATCAAATAAAAAGGCCAAAGTCTCAGACCTGTTTCCCTCAGAGGATAAAGGGCCTCAGTGGCCCTTCGCTCAACAGATGCTGTCATGCCACCAGAGCACACCTGAAGATGAGGAGCTTCTTCTTCACTACTTGGTTAGCTGTCCAGAACTAGTTACCAGATGTCCGTGCAGCCTCCAGTCTTTCCTAAGTACTTCCCTTACACTTTCCCCAGAAGCAGCTCCCCAGCATCCCCTATGTAAGAGATGCCTTCTGAGCAGGCCCCACATGTACCAGACCCCCATCATGTAGGAAACCATAATTTATCTTTTGTTGTTACTGTGCAGTCATTTTCAGGCATGTCCCACTCTTTGTGACCCCATTTGGAGTTTTCTTGGCAAAGATACTGGAGTGGTTTGCCATTTCCTGCTCCCAGCTCATTTTACAAATAAAGAACTGAGGTAAACAAGGTTAAGTGACTTGACCAGGGCCACACAGCTCAGAAGTGTCTGAGGCCAGATTTGAACTCATGAAGTTGGTCTTTCTGACTTCAAGCCCAGCATTCTGTCTACTGTGTCACCTCGCTGCGCTAATTTATCCTTTAGCAGAGAGTAAAATTTTTTCTTAATTTATTAGTAATATGGCAGAGTATATTGGGAGTCTCCTATCATTGTTTTTCCCATTTGAAGTTTTATCTATTAATAGCTCACATTGACATAGTACTTTAAGGTTGGCAGAATGCTTCACATACACTGTCTCACAATAACCCTGTAAGCCAAATATTATTATTCACATTTTATGAATGAGAAAACAGAGAAAGGTTAAATTATTTGTCTGGGGTCACAGTGAGTGTATGAAGTAGGATTTGAATTGCTGTCTGTATTGATGTAAAATCATACTGTAAGAGTTGAAAGGGGCCTTAGCCCTTCAATATTGCAGATAAAACCTGATCCCAGAGAGTGACTTGTCCAGTGTTACCGAACTACTATTAATAGTAGGGTTTAGGTTTGATCCCAAGTCTCCTAACTCCTAAACTAGTGTTCTTTCTGTTACATCATGATGCTTTTCTAAGTCAGTTTTGTTTTAGAATCCTGCTTCAATATTTTTTGCTATGATTCTTCTAGTAACATGTAAATTATATTTACAAACTTAGAAAAAATCTATTGAACAGTCTAGTGCCTTGTCTCAATCAGTGCATTTCAGGTTTTCTGGGATAAATGATGTACCATATATTATTCTGATTCTGAATCTCAGGGAACAGGTAGAGTATCATACTCACTTCTAATCTAATTAAATGATTTATTAATAGTGTTTAAATCACTGCTGGAATCCTTACAAAAGAAGATATAGGAGAACATGTGACTCCACTTTACCACTACTCCTAGATCCTAATCTTCTGTTGGTTTGGGGAAATGAAATTGCACATCTAATTATAGTTGATGAAATGGGCTTTATCCAGAGCTGTAGACCAGTAACCAGTCAGGTGTGGTCTGAGGTAGGTGAGCTCTGTCAGGATGTATGTCCTGCAGGTGAAGGGAGGCTGGAGCCCTTTACAGTTACACAAACTATGGGACCTTTTATCATACCAGTCATGAGGAGAGGAGATAAGAATGATGGGTCTGGTAGGATTTCTCTGGGGCGCAGCTGTGAGCTCGTGTCATTGTAGCCATTTCTCTCTCCAACCCCCGTCTACCCTCTGAGGGGATCAGAAGAAGCATGTTTGAGGTCCAACTCTGTCGCTTTGGATAAATGGTTTAATGTCCCTGAGCCTCACCTTCCTCATCTCTACAATAGGGCTAGTACCACTTCTCTCTTCCCCTCACATGGTGGTTGTGAGGACATTTAAAATGATTGAGAAATGGGAATTACCACTCCTACCTCCTAGGCAGGACCATGAGGATTCAGTGAGTTAATATGTTTGAAAGCACTTTGTAACCATAAAGCATTACATAATTTATCTATCTATCTATCTATCTATCTATCTATCTATCTATCTATATCTATATATATGTATGTATTATACATATATATGTATTACATGTGTGTATATCTTATCTTTCTATCTATACTTTTGTTATTTGGTCATGATCTTTTTACCTGGCATTCTTCATCACTGTTGGATGTGTGAAGCTGATAATAACAATACCATACTCTTATTTAGATGTTTGAGGTCATCAGATAATTATTAATGCCCCATGGCAAGTTTAGGAACCTTGAGATTAGGGATTTTAAAACCCTTCAGCCCTCAATTTCTTGTGTCTAAAATGAGAGGATTGGATAAGAGAATCTATGAGGTCCCTTGCAGCTCAAGGTGTTTGACCCTACAGTCTTCAGGGCATAAATTCTTTGATTGCAAAGTCGAAATCAGCTCATTGTTGGCAGGATCTGCTTTCCTTCCTTTTTTGAAGGTAATTTCTATTCCCAGAGTACCTTTCCTGTTTTAGTGCATATGCTTTATTTTATAAATAAGGAAAGTGAGAGTCCAGGAGGGCTGAATGATTTATCCAAGGTTCCATACCTCCTAAGAGGTAGAAATAGAACTCAGAACAAGGTCCTACTCCCATTCCACGTCTCTTTCAAGTGGCTTCATTCTGGATGGGAAACCACTGAGAGGAGCTTGGCAGCAGCTGCTGAGAGCCATCAGGAAATGCTGTCATAGGACCATAGCTGCCAGATTGAGATTACTGTAAAGAGTAGGTCTGCTGTCATTCCCCTGCTCAGTAAGCGTCAATGGCTCCCTATGCCAAATAGAGGATAAACATATAAAAGTCGTCTATTTGGCATTTAAACTCTTCAAAATCTGGCCAATCTATCATAACTAGGTTGATTGTGCATTACTCTCCCTCAAGCACTCTACCCTCTAGCTAAACCTATCTGCTGTTTCCTGTATACAGTAGTCTTTTCCCACCTGTGTGCTTTTGATCCCCTCGGATCTGGTATGGTTTAGTACAGTTCTCCCTCCTCTTCTTCAGCTCTTGGAACACTGGATTCCTCTCAAGTATTCAAATGCCATCTCCTTCAAGAAGCCTTTCCTGAGCACTCCCTCCACCCCAGCCTTGATGGTGCTGTCTTATCCCCTAATTACTGTTTCGTGTTTACTTCTCTGTGGACATTGTGTGTGTCCTCAGTAGAACATATTTCATGTTCACAGCTGCACTGCCATTAATGTGCTGCCTGGCACAGAATAGTTGGCAGTGCTTATCGATTGCTTGATAAGAACAGCCCATATTTACAAAGGAAGCTAATGAAGCATGGTCAGCTTGGGCCTGCCCCCCAACATGGATGCTCATCAATGTAGCATTACAGTGGGATGCTCCTAGGTGAGAAGGCCCCAGACCCTGAAGGAAGCTGAATTATGATGGTAAAGTCCAGAGAGTTAGAAGCATAGCCTGGTGAGGAATGAAGCATGGCTGGCCTACCAACAAGATGGTAGCAAGGCCCTTAGTTCAGTGTTATTAAAGCATTACTATTCTACTGGTAAGATATTTAACCAGAATAAAAAAAAACACAAGAAAGATAAAACTTTTATGTATTAAATGTTCATGTAATTGAACATTTCTAAAAGTAGATGGAGGTTGGAGGGGGGAAGGTTTACTTTTACAGTTCCCTCCTTTTGTAAAGGTTTAATAATCATATCTGCATTCTCATCCTGTTACTGAATTATAGGAGAAGCCAGCCAACAGGATTGCACTATGCTAATGAGCTAGGAGTAGAAGACGAGGACATCATCGCTGATGAGCAAAACCATCCGGAGCAACAGCCTTCAATATTCACTGCGCCCGTGGGTGTTAGCCAGCCTGTGGGCAAAATATTTGTAGAAAAAAGCAGTAAGTAATTTTGTGTTTTTGTCGTCAACTTTTGTTTAATATATCTGACGATAATAGCACATTATATTAAAAATAGAGCATACAGTTTTATCTTCCTTTGGTGAACCAAGTGGTTGTGATAATTTTATACATACATAACAAAATGAGACTGAGGGTTCCTGCACGAAGGGCAATCGATATATCCATAGCAGGCCACGTCATATTTATAATGGTAAATTGTGGTTAAGAAGCGACATAAAGAATAATGTGGAGGAAGTAGACTATTGGATGAGAGAAGCGACAACGTGGAGGGATAACAGAATATCTGATTTCCACAATTTCCATCTGATTTCCATCTAGAAAGACCCAGAGAAAGTCTCCCACATGGGGGGGCAGTGTGCCTGTGAAGGTTCTATGGAAGAAGATAGACAAGAGGTAGACAGTATGAGAAGGCCTGGTTGACTTATTCTCTGCTGACAGAGGGAAGAGAGGCAGTCATTATTGTTCCAAGGTCCTCAAGAAAAAGAACTATAGCATTTAAGAAAAGCCTATAAAATATGACTGTAGCTATATGTAGCAACAAGAATTTACAAACTGCCTTCTGTAGACCAGGCTAGTCACTGTGCTAAAGTAGTACATTGAATCTGATTTCTAAAAATTATTCCTATTTTATTATTAAGAACAATAATAATAGAACAAGCTTTGCTTGTTTATCTCATTTGGGACTATATTTTTATTTTAAATATATATATATATTTTAATCAAAATATAAAGGGTCTTCTGAAACAGGAACTATAATAGTGTTTCTCTAGGTAGAAAATTAGCAAATTAAGCATTATCTCAGTTTTTGTTTGAGTAACAGTGTTGTAAGACAGTAGAAATAACTGTTAATGCTTTGTTTCATTACTTGCTAATTATTTTTATATTGCTGCTAGGACGATTCCAGGCTGCTGACCGGTCTGAATTAATTAAAACCACTGAAAACATTGATATGTTAATGGACATAAAACCTTTGTGGACAACTAGGGATGTTGCCCTATCAGTACACCGAAGTTTCAGGTAACTGCATTGAATTTTTTCTTTAAAGGAATGTGAAATGAGTGCCAGTAACTAAAAATAGCTTGCATCTTTTAGCCTGTTCAAAATCTTTCACACTCTTGGCAGTTTTCAAATAGAATCCAGGTAGACATTAGTTTTTCATTATTGAATTAGAATTAAATAAAAGTTGATCCATCTAGGGTAATGAAAATTTCACTTGACACAGTTATGGAATTCCAGTTATTATTGAAAGAAAATTGTATCTTTTTAAAAAATACAATTTTGTTTTTATATACAGGGAAAAATACAAAGCCGCTTCAAGTTAGTTGACAAATATTTATGAAGCACTTACTATATGTGAAGCAGTGTGCCAAGTGCTGGGTTTACAAAGAAACGCAAAAACACCGAGTTATTTGAGATGAATCACTTATAATAATTTTAAATTCTTTTTCCCCCCTTCTAAAATGATTGATCTCTTTTCTCATTGCTGAGTTATTTCTTTGAGATGAATAATTTAGAATAATTTTGAATCCTTCTTCCCCCCCATCTAGGATGATTGGTCTGTTTTCTCATGGCTTCCTTGCTGGCTATGCTGTGTGGAATATTGTTGTAATTTATGTTCTAGCAGGAAAAGAATTGTCTGATCTCTCCAACCTCCTGCAGCAGTATAAGACCTTGGCTTATCCTACTCAGAGTCTCCTCTACCTGCTTCTGGCTATAAGCACAATTTCAGCTTTTGACAGGTAAGATAACTGTAGAACCACTGAAGTTTTCCATCATCGAGGAGCAGCGTCATGGCTGTGATGTTTTGGTACCCCTGTTTGGATATTTAGGAAAATAGACTATAAACAATAATGCAGTTTTTCTTATGATTTTAAAAATCATTGTCACCCTTTTTGAGGCAAAAGTATGGGAACAATAGAGAATTTGGAGGAAAAAACTTTCTACACTTTTAAGTAAGTACATTTTGTATTATTTTAGCCCAGAGAAATGAAAAATAGTAAGAAGACTTTGGTAAGAAGGCAAAGAGACTAATCAGTGTTTTGTAGATAATCAGATTCTGAGGAGCCTACTCTAAGAGTCTTTTAAATTGTCTTTTTGTCTTCTGGTGCTTCTGAGTCCCCAAGTGATGCAAATCTGACACTTGTTTGTAGCCAAGTCTATATCTGTTGTTTAAAATAAAAGGATTTGTGCAGCTGGGGGTGGGGGGGGGAGCATTAGGAGAATGTAGATGATACAGTGCTACGCACACTGTGGGTATTTAATGTTTATTAACTGAATTCAGTATATGTAATAGCATTACAGGAAGACTGAAATTATTTACAGAACAGAGAATTTCTCTAAGAACAGTTTTCTACTACATTGTGACAAGAAACTTTCCTATTTCTAGGATTGATTTTGCTAAAACATCAGTAGCAATTCGAGGTTTTCTTGCCCTGGAACCAACAGCTTTGGCGTCTTTCTGTAAGTAAAAGCTAAAGAGGGACTATTAGCACCTTTGTAAAATTCTAAACTTTTTTAGTAATAAATTACAAAAGCAGTTTGAGATTTCATTTTAAGTAGGTTGCTTCTGTTTAAGAGGAATCTAAGAATCTGGTAGGAAGGTAGTGGGGGGGGTGGCATGTATTATATAAATATATGTATGTATTAGATTTTACACATACATAATTTGTAAGTAGTATATATACATATGATATTCTTTGTGATGTTCTTCTAGATACAAAGTAGCTTAGTGGGTAGAAATCTAGCCTTTGAATTAAGAAGCCCTGTGTTCAAGTGTTGCCTCTGACATACACATTTCTCATGATCCTGGACAAATCATTTAACGTCACAGCATCTCAGAAAGCTGCTGGAACAGCAGAGAGTGAGCCCCATGGTTCGAGGTACAGGGAGACAGGACCACAATACATGCTTACCAGGGGCCTTCTAAGAGGTGTAAGGCCATATGTGCCCTGTTCGGCCTCACCAGAGCCACAGCACAAGGCCATTATAGCACCAGACAACTCAGAATCAACAGGGCACTGCCCAGACACTCCAGGCAGGCACCACAGCTGGAAACAGGCAGCTTCCAAGCAGCCCATGCCAGAGCCATGGAGGTCCCTAGAAACCAGTTCTCCTATTCAAGCCACCACAGATGACAAGGCCAACTGAGCAACAGTTCATTCCTAGTGTTTGGGATGAAAAACCCCATCCAAAATTTAATTAAAAATTTCAAGATGTCTTAGAATAAAAACAGGAGTTTATTCTCTTCCCAGGGAGAAGAGGGAAGTCTTCCCCATCTCTGATCATGAGGAAGAGGAATGTTACAAAAGACAGAACAAGAATTTATACCCTAATGCAGTCAAGCCCTGCTCCCTGACTGTCTCCTCTCTCATTGGCTGAGAGGCAGACTTACATCTTGGTGCCAAAATCTTCCCCAGTGGCGAGTCACAGGGAAGCCCACCACTATCTCTCAGTGACTGGGAAATAGGTTTCCAAAGAACAGGGATGCTGATTGACAGCAAGGGAAAAGGGAGGGGGAAGGGTCCCAAAGCAAGGGAGGAGGAGTGAGCTCAGGCTGTCCCTGACTCCCACTGGCTGAGAGGAGGGGCCCACAAAGCTGGGAAATCAGAAAGGGCTTGTTGCTGATTGACAGAAGTATTGGAGGGGGGAGTAGTTAATCCAAAACTGCCTGAGAAGTTTTCACTCTCCTCAGACACTAGCAGTCAGGGCCTTGCAGGAGGCCGACAACCAGGGCCATTTACAGCTTCTAGTTGAGGCCTTGTCTAGAAGACACACCAAATTGCTACAAGTGGGATTTAACAAAAAAGTAAACTGAGGCACATTTCTCCACAGAAGATAACATTTATTAGCAAGAGCATGCTGCTTGCCAGTAGAAGGGTCAGTGGCTCTGCCTCTGACCAAAGACCCTGAGCAAAAGGACAGCTCCTCTTTTATAGGTCTTCGGGAGTATAGAACAAAGAATAGAACAAGTGGTAGGTGACATCATGGGGTTAAGGGCAAACATGACTGATTACAGAGCTGAGGCACCGGGAACATTACGGTTAGTTGGAAGTTTGGTAATGAGGGGCTAGCAGTTGACCCCTTCCTTCCCTCCCAAGACTAAGAAGGGCTCATTGTTTGAGTCCAGGTACAAGGTCAAAAGATTGAAATGATAAGTTTAAACAGAGTAACTACAGAGTCTGAATAAAAAGTTTTTAAGAGCTTTATTTTACCAGCTGGGGCTGACTCCATGCCAGTTGTTAAGGAGAGCAGCACATAGCTCAGGATTGCAGAATCTTATATAAACAGAACAGCTTCATTGTTTTGCTAACTAACATAATTTGTCACTAAGCTAAATTATCATGCAGGTGCAAGCAATCTATTACTAAGGCATGGGGGGAATTTGTGAGGCAGGGGGTGATGCATAAGGGGAGAGACACAGGGCATGACACTCTGAGCACGGAGGGTAAGAAAAACGAAGAAAGAGACGAATTACCCCAGGCCGGTTCACTGATTTCTAGCTTGAGTTCATCTTAAGTTCATAGAGTTTTACTTGGCTGATTTCTCATTTCATAAGGTATCACTTAACTGTTTCCTGGGCCATTTTCTTGACTCCTATCTTAAGTCCATGAACTTCAGTCCGTGAAGTTTTTCACTTAACGAGTTCCTGGCCATGTCAAGATGACTGGCAGCCCCTTTGGATAGCAAACCAGACATCCTTGAAGGACATCTTGGTGGTACAGAGATACTAGACCCAGCATCTCCCAAAGTCGTCTTAATTCCTTCAGGCAGGAATTGAATAGTGATTAGCAAGAGAACAGGATTTCTAAATTTAGCCCATTACACACCAGCTGAATTCTGTACCAAGTTCAGAGACGGAAAACCATGACTTAAGCAGTTACGGGGCAAAAGCAGTTACAGGCAAAATCAGTTGTAACTAGGTTCATTTAAAAATGATACAGGATCAATGTTAATTTTCTGAAAATACAATGAAGGAGTCTGGGGGGTTAAGAGAAGCCCATGAGGTCAATCCAAAAGAACAGAGTAACTTGACAACCAGTACAAGTAGAACCTGAGAAAAAAGAATGGTTTGAACCCAAGGAGTAGCTATAAGAAATTCAAGAGAGAAAAAATGAAATTGTAAGTGAAACTACAGTTCTTTAGGGGGAAAAAAATTGAAAGGAAAATAAAAAGCTTAGGACCAAAGGTAGAAAAATCTCACCCAAGTATTTGACTCCCTGAAAAACAGAATGAAGTAAGCTCAATGATTCTATAAAACAAAAAATATTAGAAAAAAACATATCCAGACTATTAGGATAAATAGATAGTGAATTTAAATAATCCATTCTCAAAAAACAGTGTTGAACAAGCCATAAATGGACTCTCAAAAGTGAAAAAATCTGCAGAATCAGATGGATTTACAAGTCAGTTCCATGAAACATTCAAAGAACAATTAACTCCAGTTTTACATAAATATTTGCAAAAATAGAAAAAAATAGCATTCTATCAAATTCTTTTTATGAGACAAGTACTTGCTACGTGAACCAGGGAGAAAGAGGGGGAAAAAAGTCAGAGAATAAAAAAACTCCAGATCAGTAGCTCTAAATGAATATTAATGCAAAAAATATTTAGTAAAGTATCAACAAAATGGATACAAGAAAATATTTAAAAGATTATACGCTACAACCAAGTTAGATTTATAGTAGGAATGCAGGGTTGGTTCAATATTATGAAAATAATAAATATAACAAGCCATATTAATTTTTTAAAATCACATAACTACATCAACTGATACAAAAAGTTTTTGTCAAAAATATAACGCCCTTTTAAGTTAAAAGCACTAGAAAACATAAGGATAAATGGACCTCTCCTTAATATGGCAAATAGTATATCTAAAAACTGAGAGCTTGCATTGTGTATAATGAAAAAACACTAGACACCTTCCTAATAATTTCAGGGATAAAGTAGCATTGTCCATTGTCACCATTATTAATTGATACTGCGTACAAACAATAACTAGAGCAGTAAAGCAAGTAAAAGGAATGGAGAGAATAAGCATAGGCAAAGAAGAAGTAAAATTATTACTTTTTTTCAGGTGATGGGGTAGTTTACCTCAAGAACCATAATTATCTATGGTGTCTTTAAGCTAATGGAGTTTCCTTGCTTTTTTCTTCTAACCGGTTAATGTCTATTTTATTTTTAAAAGTTGTTCATATAGTCCTCGTGCATTTTGAGGCTTTAATCATTTAGATTGTAGGCTGTAGTCACAGCCAATATTAGGTACTTTAGGACATTTATTACAGTGTAGGACAAAAAATAGAACACAATCACTCTTCGGAGGTCCCATGACAAATAAAAAATGACTGTTATGGAAGGGAAGGTAAAGCAAAAATGCCAACCAAAAAATATTAAAAGCTGCTATTTGGTTTAGGGGCTATGACTGATAACAATAATTTTACATAATTTTAAGAATAATTTTAGTTATAATTAATAATTTAAAATAACAAATTATATTTTATAGTGTTAATAATTTGAGGTTTGTGGGGGTTTTTTCCAGTGTACTTTGCTGCTCTCATCCTGTCTTTGAGCCAGCAGATGACAAGTGACAGAATACATCTTTACACACCTGCATCAGTTAATGGTAGCCTCTGGTAAGAAATCATTAACAATTTATCTAGTTCTAGAAATAATATTGTTATTAATATTCTTTTACATTTACATTTTTTAAATTCTACACTTAAATCCAAGAAAGCTTCATTTTTGCTTATATAATAAGGCAGTGAGAAGTGGCATGAAATAGTAGAGTGCTGGCCTTGGAATCCAAAAGACTTGGTTTCAGAATTTGCTTCTTTCACATACTAGCTGTGTGACCTTGGGGCAAGTCATTTATTTAATCTCTCAGTGCTCAAGGCAACTCTCTAAAACTGTAGGTTACAGAAGAGTTACTGATCTGTATAAGTAGAGGGAATTTCTAGACTAGATGTTCTCTACAATGATGAAATTAAAGGTCCAGACAAAAAAAGGGGGGGTGAGGGCCGGGGAAAGGGAGTGTAATGGGATGGGGGGCTTGGAATTCCCTTGACCGTCTCAATAGCAGTTATGTTTTTGGACTAGAGGATTACTAAATTATGCTATATACATTTGAAATTTTAAAGAACATTCTTCCTTTTGGTAATCTGTATTAGGCTTTCAAATTATGGCTTTGTTTGGAGAGAAGGGGAAAGATCAAAGAGACATTATGAAGGTAGAATCAACAGGATTCCATTCCATACTCCATTATGCTTCAAAATGCATCATATATAATCATGGTTGTTTAAGTAAATGTGCTTTTTATGATGAGTCATCAAAATGACAGTTAATGATGGCTTTCTAGTTAGATGCATTCATTAACTATAATCATAGTTATAATTAAAATTACATTGCATTACTGCAGTAGCCCCATAATTGATCTTTCTGCCTCAAGTCTCTCCACTCTCTGATGTATCCTACATATGAAGTGATATATCCTACATATAAAGTGATCTTCGTGAGTCTGACTTCATAAGTATGACCACATCACTTCCCTACTTATTAAACTCCAGTATCTTTCTCTTACATCTCACCTTCTGACTGAATATGAATTCTTGATGTTTGGGTTCAGTCAAAGGGCCACACTTGAGGACCTAGAGGGACACATGTGGCCTCCAGGCCACAGGTTCCCCACCCCTGATCTAGGATCAGTCATTCAATGCGCATCTCAGCCCTCAAGGCTTCTAATAGGGGAGAAAGTATATACATTTAAAAGTATATTTAGAATATATAGATAAAATGAATAAAAGGCAGTTTTGGGGAGGCAGGAAACTAGTGAGGTAGAATCTTGAAGCAAAGAAAGGCTGCTAAGAGGTGAAGTTGAGGAGAGGATCAAATACAAACTCCTGTTTTGGACACTTAGAGCCCTTCACAGGCTGACTCCAGACTACCTTTTTGGCCTTATTAGACACATCTCTCCTCTTCACATACTCTTCAGAAGAACCAATGTCTGACTGCCTTGGCATTTCTCACAAAACAATCCATGTTCCTTTGAATGAGCTGTCCCCCAAGCCTGCTATGTACATTATATATTTAATTGTTTCTCTTTGGCCAGAATCCCTCAGGGTCTTCCCCTCCCAGTTTGATTTTTTTTTTAATTAAAGAGGCCTTTCCTTGGCTCACTTCTTAACCAGCCCTAATCACTAAAGGGCCTTGCCTCAGTCAAAATGAGAACTCAGAAAGACCTTGGCTTAAAAAGGCCAAGATCTCCCACTGTATTCTGGGCCATCTCCAGTTGTCTTGATCTGTATCTGGCCAGTAGACCCAAATGGCTCCAGAGGAAAAAGTGAGGCTGGTGACTTTTCACAGCTTTCTCTCACTTAAATCTAATTCATTTGTAAGTGATGGCATCATCTTCCTGATGTCATGGTCTTCTTCAAGAATGAAGGACAAGACACAAGCACTAAAGCCTTCCCTTCCTCCAGATGTCTCATGGCTCAGTCTCTGAACACCTTCCTTCACAGTTGTTTGACCTCTGGCACACGCCTCCTCTGTATGCACTTAGTCTAATCCAGCAGACTTTTCTATCTTTGTTCTTTTGGTGTCACTTGGATGACCCTGCGAAGCACATCTGGGATTGACATGTAAAGATCCAGACCCTTATCAGCAAGGGGCTAGCCTACCCAGCAGAGCACAGTGGTGAGAGGGCTCACTCTGAACTCAGGAAGAGCGAGGCTGAATTCTCACTTCGAAATCACAAATCTTGACCCAATCCCCCAACCCAACTCCACTCCCTAAAAGATGAATTTGTATTTAATTTCCTCTGGTATTTTGGGGGTTAGATTTGTACCAAGCACTCTTTAAGTTCATAAGAATGTATGCATGTACAAAAATAAAGTCAGTTCCAACAAATTTGGTCCTTTTTTTAGGGTAGCAGGTACAGAGGAACAAATTCTCCATCCTTGGATTGTGGTAAACTTGGTTGTGGCTCTTCTGGTTGGACTGTCTTGGCTTTTCTTGTCTTACAGACCAGAGATGGATCTCAGTGAAGGTATGAAAACACGTGATCAGTGTAGGAAAATATTGGTACCGTTAGAATTTCCAAAATTATTCAAAAGCCTTCTTTTAATGGGCACAATTTTTCTCAATTATGACAAATTCTGAACTTGAGAATTCACTTGTCATTAATTCAGTGCTTTAAGAAACAGAATACTTGGGGGCAGCTAGGTGGTGCAGTGAATAGAGTACCGGCCCTGGAGTCAGGAGGACCTGAGTTCAAATCCAGCCTCAGACACTTAACACTTACTAGCCATGTGACCTTGGGCAAGTCACTTATCTCCAATTGTCCTGCCTTCCCTCCTCCAAAAAAAGCAAAAACCCCCCCAAAAAACAGAACACTTTACCATATCTGAAGGTCTCATGTAGCTTCTGTTGCACAGTCATCATCATTACAGTGATTAGGTCATGAGCTTTCCCAGGGCAAGGGCTGTCTTTGGCCTTTCTTTGTATCCCTAGCACTTACTGAAGTGCCTGGCACATAGTAGGTGCTTAATCAATGCTTAGTGACTGACCACTTATCACATGTGTTACTCTTAAGCCAGATACTATCCAACAATAATAATAAATACATATGAGCTGTGTGTTATGTGCTAGAGTCTGTGCCTGAGGGAAAGGAATAGATGACATGGGCCTTAGCCTCAAGAAGCACAGTATGTCCACACACGACAAGTTAAACCAGGTGGCAATGTCCCGTCAGCAGTTTAAAATGGGAATTTGGAGCTCAGGGCGGAGCTAGGGCCAGAATGATGGATTTGTCAGTTAGCCAGATAGAGGTCAGAGTTGAAACCTTAGCAATGAGTGGGATCACCCGGAGCGGGGGGGAAGTAATGTGAAGAGAAGAGCGCCAACCAAGGACAGAGCCTGGGAGGAATATCTATGCTGGAGGTGGGGAATGGCAATAATGGAAGTCAGGATTCCTGATTATCTGTTGCTGTATGTAAAGAACTTTGTAACTTTCAACAAATATTCAACAAGCATTTCTAAAACCCCTCCTACATTAAGAATATTATGCCTTGTGCTCAGGAACATAACATAACATTGACAACCTCCCTCATGGAGCTTACCATCTAGTAGTGTGAGATAATACAAATAATTATGATGCAAAATATTACATGATAGGTGCATTAGAGAGTTGCAAAATAAAGCACATCTCACATTTATCTGGAGGAAGAAGATGAGTTTTGTTTTCAGTATGTTCAGTTTGAGATACTTCTAGGACATCAAGTTCAAAATTTCCAATAAGCAATTATTGATGTAGGACAGGAGGTCAGGAAAGAGATTGGTGCTAAATAGATCTGAGAGTTAGTCACATAAAGACAATAATTGAAGACATAGGAGCTGATGAGACCACCAGGATATAATGTAATATATAACATTATATATTGTAATTACTATTGTATATCACATATAATAATAATGATATAATGTAGGGACAGCTAGGTAGTGCACTGAATAGAGTACCACAATGAATAGAGCACCAGCCCTGGACTCAGGAGGACCTGAGTCCAAATCTGGCCTCAGACACTTAACATACACATAGAAAAAACGAGCCATGTGACCTTGGGCAAGTCACTTAATCCCAGTTGCCCTACTTCCCCCCTCCAAAAAAAAAAAAGATATAATGTATAAAATGCAGAGAGAGAAAAGAGGGCCTAGGACCAGACAATGGTGATTGAAAAGGAGCAGTCAGGTATGTAAGGGGAAACCTAGACAGTGCAGTGGCATCAACAGCAACAAAGAAAAAGACCAAGAAAAAGAGTATTAAGGAGGAGAGGGTTGTCAACTGTGTTAAATGCTATACAGAGCTCAAGGAGTGACAAGGGAGAAGAAAAAGCCATTTGAATTGACAATTAAGATATTATTGGTGATGCCCTACTGTTAGTAGATCAACATCCAAAAGAAGATTTGGAACCATAACCCAGATACGTTAAATTGCACATAACCCTATATACTCTGTAAGGGCCAGAGGTGAAGGCAAAGGACCCATATACACAAAACCATTTATAAAGGTAATTATTTATTGTCGTAGCAGAGACCTAAAAAGGTGGGGTGCCCATTTGTGAAACAGATTGTGGTCAATGAATGTAATGGAGTATTAGTACGTTTTAAGAAATGGTGAAAAGGAGGGGTTCAGAGAAACCCTGATGGAGAGTGAAGTGAGCAGAAGCAGGAGGATTTTTCACTTCACAGCCACAATAATGTAAAGAAAAATGACTTTGAAAGACTTTTAGCACCTTATCAGTCATGACTTCATAAAATCGACGAATCGTGACTCTTACCTATTGACAGAGAAGGGAATGGACTGTAGGTCCAGAATAAGGCTTAATTTTCCGATATGACCAATGTTGTTTTGTGTTTTTCTTCAATTTATGTATTTTAAATTTTAATAATTTTTTCCAATTGCATGTAAAAACAGTTTTGACCTTTATTTTTTACAATTTTGAGTTCCAAATTTTCTTCCTCCCCTTTCGTTGAGAAAGCAAGCCATTTGATAAAGGTTATACGTGTGCAGTCATGCAAAACATATTTCCGTACTTAGCCATGTTGTGAAAGAAAACAGACCAAAAAAACCCCAGGAAAAATAGACTGAAAAAAAACTCACCAGTATGCTTTGATCTGCATTCAGATTCCATCAGTTCTTTCTCTGAAGGTGGATGGCATTTTTCATCATAGGTCCACTTTATTTTCCTTAACTGTATGCATTTGTTACAAGGGAGGATTTCTTCTGAGGGAAGGGGCAGATTGCAACGTAAAAGATATTCAGAAGAGAGAAGAAACTTCAAGAGGAGACACAAACAGGGCATTTTTGTTGCTATGGTGTTAAATTTTATATATGCCTTGTTGAAACTCAGACTATAAATAACAGAGATACACATTTCCATATATAATTCTCTTGTCTTCTGTTTTTGTATATTAACATACTTGTTAGTATTTGTTAAACTCATGAAGAAAAGGAGATCATTGATAACTGGAAAGAGCAGTTTCGGTTAAATGATGAGGTCAGGAGTCAGATTGCAAAGGGGTGAGGAGTAAGAAGAGAGGAAAAGAAGTGGGAGCAATGAAAGGGAACAGATTTTTTTTTAGAAGTTTGTCTGTGAAAGGGAAAATGACAGCTCAAGGGAATGAGAGAGTCAAGTGAGTTGTCTTTTTCTTTTATTTTTAAAGACATGAGACATCAGGAGAGCCAGTAGAGAGAGATTAAATATCAGCAATAAGGGGTAATTAAGGATGCAGTATATCAAATGGAATGGAATTAAGGGTATTATATAAAGAGGGTTTTAGTGAGGGGAAGGGCCACCTCTTCATTAGAAACCAAAGGAAAAATGGAGAGAATAAAGGATGAAGTGAAGAAATTTCAAGATGTGAAGAAAGGGATAAGAGAGAACTCAATTTTCCATAAAGCATGAGGCGAGGTTCCTCACCCTGAGAGGGTCCAGGTGGACAGAGAAGAGGTTTGGAGAAGCACTGTGGGGACTGTAATAGAGAATTTGGGAGGAGTACGAGCATTACTTTCTGGCAGGCAGTGAGGACCAAACATTTGTGTTTTAGAATTTTTTTTGTCATTTATTTTTTTCCTCTCTCCCACCTGGCCCCCTCCCCTGGGGCATAACAAGCGTAGTCAAGACAACACCACATTTTCATATAATGGCTATATCCTAAAATATGTTTCATTCTGCATATTTACTCATCTCTTTCAGGAGGTAGGTTATTTCATCATCATTGGGCCTCTGGAATAATGGTCAATCACTCTGTTGATCAGGGTTCTTAAAATCTTTCAAAATTATTAATTTTGTTGTAGTTACAAAGACTGTAAAATTTTAATGGACACTAAACTACTGAGAGTTCCTTCTGTATTGGGGGAGTTTTTCTTAATTTCATCATATGAATGGTATTCAAGCCTCAAAACCAACTATGCATTAGTTAGGAATGGGCAATACCTTTAAATATTGATCTGTCTTTTTTTTCCCCCCTCAGAGCTGATGTTTTCTTCTGATGTTCAAGAAAATCCAGATGTGGATAAAGAAATCGTATGCCCTTCATGATGTTAAAAATCTGTCTTCAAAACTGTTAGGACAGTTGGGGCGGCTAGGTGGCAGCAGTGAATAGAGCACTGGCCCTGGAGTCAGGAGGACCTGAGTTCAAATGCGACCTCAGACACTTGACACACTTACTAGCCTTGTGACTTTGGGCAAGTTACTTAACCCCAATTGCCCTCCAAAAAGGAAAAACAAACAAAACTAGGACAGTTTTTTAATATTCCAGTTGTGATATGTAATCTTTTTTAGAATATATTTTACAAAATGTTTGCAAATGTATCTAAAATTATTTTGATTATTGAAACCCATGCCCCAAGATTATGAAAAATATTAAACGTTTTGTACTCCTGTTTACAGCTATCAATTTCCATGGCATTATTATCTCAAAGTAGGTGGGAACCTGTAAGGGAAAGAACTTTCATTCATTTTTCAGCCTTTCCTATTTTTCCTAAGTACATTTGCATTTGTAATGTTTATTCCATGTGACATGACAAATGCCTGAAATACCATGTGGAAGAAGACAGAACTGTTTGGCACTGTAACCTGTTACATGTCAAATTTAAACCCAGATTCAGGGAATAGAATAGAAAGGACCCGGCCAGTGCTGCAAGGGCTGTTCTTAAGGTGGGTGGGAGCCTGACACAGCCGTGTTTGGTGATCCACCCTTTGTTCCCAAACACGCCCCCACCCCAGGTGAGTCATCTCTGCCAGTCACGCACACAGAGTAGGAAAGATAAAGAGCCCTGCCTCCCTCCCCCCACTCTGTGAAGAGTCCTGAGAGGGCCTCTCTCCGGTGCCTTTTTGTGCAGGAATAACAGTGCCCGTGTCCACAGGGCTCGGCAGCCCAGAGACGACCGGGATGTCCCGGGATGGGGGCGCGAGGGACTACAGGGCTAGACGAGGACATTAGGCGACCACGTGGTCAGCCTCGAGAGAGCGACGACAACCGCCTTTCCCTTTCCCGCCCTGCCCTGGGAGCTGCGCTCGCAGCGCCGCCTCCTGCAACGCTCCTTCAACAAGCACCTTCCTATTCCCGCCCCCTGCCCCCCCCCCAGCCCCGCGCGTGCGCAGTACTCGCTCCCTCCCCGCCCCCTTGCGCGAGGTCAGTGGCAAAGTGTGGTCGGAGCCACCGCGGTCGGTTGAGGGGGCCGGGGTGAGGGGTGGGGGGTGGGGGTACAGGATGGAGCCAAGCCAAGAAGAAAGGAAGGTTTTGGAGATTAGTGAAGTTCAGCGAAGCAAGGTCCATTCGCTCTTCAAGGTCCCTTTTCTTCACAAGGGCAGCTCCGGGGCAGACGACTATGAAAAAAGCTTTGACACCGTCTCTCAGGCGTCCTCCATGCGGACCGAAGTTACCAGAGATGAGAGCAAGGAAGGGACCGGTCGAAAGCTGTTGAACGTGAGGCGGAGGAGAGCTTAGAGTAGCTGCGTTGGGGGAAGAGGGGCGGGGCTCAGGGGGGGCCTTTCCCTCCCCCCGCGCCCAGTGTGGAACTGGGATGGTTAAGGGTGGCGGTGGGGAGGGGAGGGAATGCAGCGGGCCCTTGTCCCTTGGGGTGTGGCAGTTAAGGATGCTTGCTGGGACTGGGAGACTTGTTATCCCTGCGCACGAAAGCCCAGATGTAAGGGTGATTGGGTGGCTTCTCTGGCTCTCTACTCGAGTTAGTCCGTCTACAAGCATTTATTAAGCATCTCCTGGGAATAGGATGAAAAGCAAAAAGACAAACCTTGCTTTCCAAGAACTCCCAGCTTCATGGTGGAGACAGTATTGCAAGAAGTATGTGCAAAGAAGTTGTCGATAGGGGAGAGGTTGGGAGATAAGGCGAGAGGGAAGGCGTTTGTTGTAAAATGGGCTGGCAGCATACCGGCAAAACAATCTGCAGTCCAAATCCAGAACGCCTCCCTGGAAAAGAAACATTTT
The DNA here is from genome assembly GCA_028627135.1 of Pseudochirops cupreus. Taxonomy (NCBI): domain Eukaryota; kingdom Metazoa; phylum Chordata; class Mammalia; order Diprotodontia; family Pseudocheiridae; genus Pseudochirops; species Pseudochirops cupreus. Next base: position 72,440,053 of record CM053580.1, read on the forward strand.
CTTTGACTAATAGGAAATGTTCCATTAATTTGTATTCGGTAGTTTCTGGAGGGGGAGGGGTGTGTTGGGGGGACTTAGACACAAAATTAGAACGAAACTTATTTTCCCAAAGCTTTGGGGTGAATATTTTGGAATTTAAAACTGGTTAGTGTAGTTAGTGCACTAGGGTTAATTGTTACTGCTTTAACACCTTTTTTTTTAAGTGGTTAACTTTTTTTTTTACAACTGCTAGCGAGAAAGTAATGTTCCAATAAATCCATCAGATTTCACTGTTGATTTATCAGCAATATGACATAACTTCCAGTTGCCTTTCCAGTAGTAGTAATGGATTCAATTTAGTCACACTCTGTTGTGACCAGGTATATGCATTTGTAAGACTGACTGGATTGACATTATTAAAGGTGACCAGAAAAGTGATTTAAGCTAAATAGTCCATAGAGAATAACCCATACCTCATTAGCACTATTGTGTAACTAGATTAGTGAAAAGGATCAAATAAACTCAAATGATTTATGAATTTCATGATTTTTTTAGAGCTGTAAGAATCCCCCACAAAAGACCTTCAACAATCATGGCGTGGAGGCCCCTCGTGGTACTTGTAAGCTATTTCCGCAAAGCACAAACTCTGTCAGGTTTTTACTGGGATTAGAAAGGCTTCAGGTACCCATTTGGCAATAGACAATGTTTGGTTTTAGGACAAGCTTAGATTAGTACAAAGAGGCTTGTCAGGAGTATGTTGGCTCTGAGTTCTATAAAGCCCTCTTCTCATTCTGCAGTCATGGTGTCAGTGGCAGAAAAAAGTGTTAAGAATCATATATAGTGTTTAGATCAATGTAATTAATAATTTAGCCTACTTTTCCAATGTGAGATTATGTCCAGAGACAAAGTTAACTTACTAGTAGAAGAACTGAAAGGTATTAGTTTTGGTATTCTTATAAATGAAACCAGAAAGCATGAATAAATTGTAGTTAAAGTTTCAGGATAAAAGATTAGTACTATCAAAAATATTTTTTAAAATCATCAAAGATATCCTATTTATAATAACAAAAGCCACTACATATTTTGTAATTAACCTAGAAATCTACATATGGGGAAAAAAATCTACATATGAAAAAAGTCATAAAGCCAAAATGACAGAAATAAAAGGCAGTAAATCATTGGATAGACATTCAGTATTCATGGAAAGTTTGAATTATTCTAGTAAAATGACTGCTGCTAAAATTAATCATCCTATTTAATGCAGTAAGAACTAAAATGCCAAGGGATTTCTTCATAGAACTAGATAAAATCATAATGAAATTCATATGGAAAAATGTGAGAATAGGAATGGTCCTGCTTTAACAACAGCAAAAAAAGATAGTGGTGTGCTTTGACTTTAGAATATATAACAGAGCAATTATCTTCAAAATTATCTGGTGCTTGGGAGAAAAATATATTATGTAATAGATTAGCAAAACTAGACATCCAATCAAATAATACACAGAACATTAGTGTTTGATGAACCTATAGAAAATAAAACTTGAGTAAAGGAATTTTTAGAAAAATTATGGACTTAGTCATCAACAAACATTTCAGGTTACAAAGAAGAAGAAAAAAAGATTGTATATGAAATTGTGAACTTCTTAGTTTTCAAGTGTATATTAAATTTAACAAGGTAGTAATACAGTTGCCCAATTTGTTTGTGTCCCCTTTGAATTTCTTGTTGTTTCATTCTCTGTATGTAAAGTGTTTTGTCAATACTCTTTTCTTTTTAAAAAATTTTGCATATTTATCACTACCCACTAACTCACTCCTACCTCCAAATAGAATTCCTTTCTAGTAACTATAGTCAAACAAAACAAATCAATAGGCTATGTCTGAAAATGTTTGTCTCATTCTCTGTTTCTAGTTTGTCAGGAAGAAGGATTATTCTTTAACATGTTATTAGAGAAAATTGGGTAGCACCTTGACAAAAAGTAGATTTAGAGTCACATCTCCCACAGTATACCTCAGTGAAATCCAACTGGGTAATGGAGTTAAAACATGGCATGTCTCAGTTGTGGAGAAAAAAAGATTTTTTTTTTCTACTCAACATTTAGAAGGGATTATCAGGGACACAATATGCATACTTTCCTACATAAAATTAAAAACACATCTGCTTTACAAAAAAAAGGCTGAAATTAAAAGAAAAACAGATTGGGACGATATTAATGGCAGATATGAAATTTTATGAACATTTTAATCTGTCTAGATAGGAATTAATGAATGAAGCATAAGTGCTTACTAGTACAGAGCACTGTGGTAAGTGCTGGGAAAACACATAGAAAAAGAGAAGAGAGGAAGTTTCATCCCTGTGAGGACTAAACACCTCCACCCTTGCGTCATCTTAAATAACAAGCAGCAAGCCCTGGGATTAACTGGGTTGGGGGCTGCCTCAGCCCAAGCCACAGGAACTTTTATCCCCAGGACAGTGAGGAGAGTTGGGCATCTGAACTAGGGTAGATTGAGGGAACCTCTGCTGACAAGTAATACCAGAGACACAGTGGGGGCCAGAAGGAGCCAGCACATGCGCAGTGGGTGCAGAAGCAATGGGGCCAGATGCGGTGGTTGTGGACACTTACTGGAGGTTGGACGTCTTAGATTGAGTTCGAGGTCAGAGGGGAGAACTAAAGAGGATCTGAGGCCAGAGGGACCATCTTCTATACCCCAGGACTAGTGGTGATTATAAAAACTAAACTACTACCAAAAAAAAAAACCTACCAAAAAAACAAACACACACACAGGCAAAGGAGAAAGAATCCAACCATAGAGAACTACTATGGGAATAGAGAAGCAAAGAAACCACCTTCTTCCCTAAGGAATAATGTCAAACAGTCACCTGCCCAAAAGGAATTCCTTGAAGAACCTAAAAAAGACTTTAGAAATCAAGTGAGAAATTGAAGAAAAACTAAAAGAAAAATAAGAAAAATCCCAAGAAAAGATTATGTAAAGAAAGTCAATCAGCTAGAAAAGGAGAAGCAGAATCTTAAGGAAGAAAATGACTCTTTGAAAATCAGAATAGGATAATGGGAAGCCAGCAAAGTTATAAGAGATCAAGAAATAAAAAATCCCAAAATATAAAGAATGAAAAAAAAATAAAAGAGAATGGGAAACATAAGGAAAAACAACTGATCTGGAGAACAGATCAAGAAGAAAAAACATAAGAATACTCAGACTACCTAAAAGCTATGATCAAAAAAAAAAAGAAAGAAAGAATCTTGTTATAATAATATAAGAAATAAACAAAATAGTCCTGAAGCAGTAGAACAAGAGGGGAAAGTAAAAAAAGAAAGAAAAATCCACTGATTACCACCTGAAAGAGGTCCTATGAGGAAACTCACAGGAATATTATAGTCAAATTCTGAAACCCCCAGCTCAAGGACATAATGTTATGAGCAACAAGAAAAATTTACCTATGGCAATACCACAATTAGAATTGCACAAGACCAAACAGTGGCAACACTAAAAGATTGCAGGTCTTGGAATGCTGTATATCAAAGAGCAAAAGAACTGGGCTTCCAGCCGAAAATATCATAACCAGCAAAGCTAAACATAATTCTGAATTTAAAAAAAAAAGACATTTAATGTCAGACTTTCAGAACTTTGTCACCAAAACAAAGCATGAACTTAATAGAAGATTTGACATACAAGAGCCAAGAGAAATATAAGGTACATACCAATGACCGATTGCAAGGAACTCAGTAAGGATAGACTGTTTACCTTTTTTTATTTTTATTTTTATTTTTTTGCTTTTTTGGAGGGGGTAAGGTAGGGGGAAGGTTAAGTAACTTGCCCAAGGTCACATGGCTAGTTTTTCTTAAAGGTCTGAGGTCGAATTTGAACTCAGGTCCTCCTGACTCCAGAGCCAGTGTTCTATTCACTGCATCACCTAGCTGCCCCAGACTGTTTATCTTTTATGTATGTAAAATGTAAATCCTATGTCTAAAATTGTTATTATTAATCAGGTAGCTTATAAGAAAAAATTGGGGCAGACCTGAGTATGATAAGACTTCAAAAAGTAAAACCATTCAAGAATAGCTAAAAAAATAATTATCTTATACAAATGAGGTACAAGAGGAAGTACCAATACAGAGGAATTAGATATGAGGTGGGGGTGGCTGTGAGCTGTTCTGTTTCATTGGGAATGGGTTCAAGAGAAAAATACCTATACCTCTAGAAAAGTATAAAAGTCTTCTAAATTTAAAAGAAATAATATGCTAAGGGTACAGGGAATGGGGAGAGAATAAGGGATGGCTCTTTAGAGGGGAGAGTGAGGAAATAGGTTAAAGGGGGATATAAAAGGGTGTTTAGATTTATGGGAAGGGAAAGATAAGGGAGGGATTGTTGTGGAGGGGATAGGGTAGGTTAAGTAGTAGTAGGGCAAGGTAATGGGTTGAGGTAAAATAGAGGAGTTAAGAGAGATAGGGAAAAAAGACACACAGACATAAAAACAAAGTTTAGGAGTAGAATCTCTTAGGGAAAGTGTATGTTTATATATGTATATATCTTAGGTATGTGCCTATATGTATACATGTATGTTTATTTCAATATCTATAAAATGTCCATGCTTAATTTTAGCCTGGGGGAAAGGAGGGAAAGGGGGAAAAGAATGAAGTAAAAAGTCTACAGCAGAGAACAAAAGTAAACCTAGATGGACAGTTTTCCACAAGATGCTCAAGATTTAATACATAGGCGTATTTGAATTGGAAAGTTGTTGCTGTGTATTCTGAATCCTCTCCTACAGGACAAAACCTTTTTTTTCTTTTATATTAAGTTTATAATGTTTTTCTTTTCTTATTATGTACTTAAGTTTTAGTATTTGTCTAAAATAAAAAAGATTTAAAAAAGAAAAAGTAAGAGAATTCCTGCTTCAAGGAACTCACATTTTAATAGAGGGAGACAACGCCTTTGTAAAATTTCAAATGCAAGTTAAACAAAAGGTCCCATGGTATAGCAGTAAAGCAGATAGGGATGCCTCTTCTTTAAGATTAAATCATCTCTCTTTCTGATATTGAACCATTTGACAATGCCAAGGACTTTGATCAAAATAAATTTTTTCCTTTTTGGAGGATCTTTAAAAGATGTAGCAACAGCTGGAATAGTTGCCAGGTTTTATCTCTGCAAGGATTTCTTAGCAGGATGGTGTCTGTGGATGCTTGCCTGGAAGCATTGCTATTCTAAAAGGTCTTGAATACAGAGACCTAGGCCATCTTCATCAGAATCTGAGGAGAGATGGTGGTCAAGGTGGTAGAGGTGACTGCACTTGTCTGCTACATGCTGCCTCCTGTCTTATCCAGGTTCCCCACTGCTCCAGCAAGGATAGCTTACTTGCCCTGTGGGAGGCAATTAGTGGGGATGACTGGCCCCTTTCTGCAAGGGAGCTGCTTCCCCAGATGATGGCTGCAAGGGCTAGCGTGGAAGTAGAACCAGTGATGTAGGAGATTCTGCCACTCCCAGGGCTCCAGTGCCTATCTAACTGTTGGTGGAAGCTGGTTAGCAGCTGTAGTTGTTGGTGATGAGGAAGGTGGGCCCTTTCAGTTTTTAAAAGAAGAAATAAAGTAGAAGAAAAATTGGGAAGAGAAATGAGACTGATGCAAGAAAATAATGAA
>CM053580.1:72445779-72458085 GCA_028627135.1 Pseudochirops cupreus
CCCCCCCCCCCCAAAATAGACATCCAAATGGCAAAAGAGGTCCAAAAAGTCAATGAGGAGAAAAATGCCTTAAAAAGTAGAAGTGGGTGGGTGGAGCCAAGATGGTGGCATAGAAGCAGGAAAACTCCATGGCTCCCCCAATAACCACCTCAAATACCTATAAAATACGACTCTAGACAAACTTTTAAGCTACAGAACCCATAAAGTGACAGAGAAACAAAGCTCCTGCTGAAGGCAGCCCAGCAGGTGGACCAGAAGGGTTCATCACAGCCCTCTGGGAGCAGAGGAGTCTGCAGTTTTAGCCCCAGGGCAGCCCAATCAGCTGAGGCTGCAGGGACTTCGGGAGAGTGGATCACCAACAGCTCTGGCCATTTCTAGAATTATCAACCCATAAATGCCAAAAAGAAAAAGTGAGAGGTCAGTGTCGACTTTGGGAACAGGGGGACCAAGAGTGCAGTCTGGTCTCTGCCCCAGGAAGGGAGAAGCAGCTCAGGTGTGATGGCTGTGCAGCCACCTCCACGTGGCTGCTTCAGAGCTCCTGGCTGGCAGATCATAGGGGAACCAAGCAACCATTCTGAGGGGTAATTGCTCTTGCTTTAACCTACTTAAATCTGGATCACTGTCTTGGGTGGAGGTCCTGGGATGTGTGACCAGGTGCCAGAGTGTATGGAGGCTTCAAAGAGCAGCATGGAAGGTCAGATGGAGGAACTCTGTGGGACATGGGTGAAAGAGAAGTGTGGTCTGGCCCTACCCCCCAGTAAGCCGGGGGTGGCAGCAGCAGCAGCTGCTTCTGTAGGTCTGGACCCACAGATGGTGGGGGATTGAGCAGCTGATAGAACAATCCTGAAGCCCAGGACAGTACACCCACCACCCATCCCCAGATGGAAGCAGAGTCCTACCTTGACAAAGAGCTAGAAAGTCAAGTATTTGGCTGGGAAGATGAGCAAACAGTGTAAAAACTCGGACTCTGGAATCTTACTTTGGGGGCAAAGAAGATCAAAACATAAAGCCAGAAGAAGACAACAAAGTCAAAGTTCCTGCATCAAAAAAGAAAAATATGAATTGGTGTCAGGCCATGGAAGAGCTCAAAAAGGATTTTGAAAATCAAGTAAGAGAAGTAGAAGGAAAATTGGAAAGAGAAATGAGAACAATGCAAGAAAATCATGAAAAATGAGTCAACAGCTTGTTAAAGGAGACATAAAAAATACTGAAGAAAATAACACCTTAAAAAACATGGCAAATGTCAAAAGAGGTCCAAAATGCCAATGAGGAGAAGAATGTCTTAAAGAGAAGAATTGTCCAAACAGAAAAGAAGGTCCAAAACTCACTGAAAAAAAATCCTTAAAAATTAGAATGGAGCAAATGGAAGCTAATGACTCTATGAGAAATCAAGAAATTATAAAACAACACCAGAATAATGAAAAAGTAGAAGGCAATGTCAAATATCTCATTGGAAAAAACAACTAACATGGAAAATAGATCTAGAAGAGATTATTTAAAAATTATTGCACTGCCTGAAAGCCATGATTAAAAAAAAAGAGCCTAGACATCATCTTTCAAGAAATTATCAAGGAAAACTGCCCTGATATTTAAGAACTAGAAGATAAGATAGAAATTGAAAGAATCCACTGATCACCTCTGGAAAAGCATCCTAAAAGGAAAATTCCTAGGAATATTGTTGCCAAATTCCAGAGTTCCCAGGTCCAGGAGAAAATTTTGCAAGCAGACAGAAACAGTTAGAATATTGTGGAAATACAATCAGGATAACACAAGATCTAGTGGCTTCTACCTGAAGGGATCAAAGGGCTAGGAATATGATATTCCAGAGGTCAGAGGAGCTAGGATTAAAACCAAGAATCACCTAGCCAACATACCTGAGTATAATACCTCAGGGGAAAAATGCACATTCAATGAAATTAGGACTTTCAAGCATTCTTGATGAAAAGACCAGAGCTGAATAGAAAATTTGACTTTCAAATACAAGAATCAAGAGAAGCATGAAAAGGTAAACAAGAAAGAAAAAAGCACAAGGGACTTACTAAAGTTGAATTGTTTACATTCCTAAATGAAAAGATGATATTTGTAAATCATGAGACCTTTCTCAGTATTAGGGTAGTTGGAGGAAATAGATAGACAGACAGATAGATGGTACAGGATGACTTGAATATGAAGGGATGATATCTAAAAAATAAGGGGGGAGAGGACAATATGTTGGGAGAAAGAGAAAGGGAGAGATAGAATGGAGTAAATTATCTCATATAAAAGAGGCAAGAAAAAGGTTTCACAATGGAGGGGGGAGGTAAGAAGGAATGAGTGAACCTTCCTCTCATCATATTTGGCTTATGGAGGGGATAACATACATACTCAATTAAATATCTTGCCCTACAAGAAAGGAAGAGAAAAGAGGTTTGGGGTGTGTGTGTGTGTGTGTGTGTGTGTGTGTGTGTGTGTGTGTGTGTGTGATATAACGGAGGATAGACTGGGAGAAAGTGCATGCTGTCTCAGGGTGGGAGGGAGATGAGAGATGGGGAGAAAATTTGGAACTCATAGTCTTGTGGAAATAAATATTGAAAACTAAAAATTAATTAATTTTTAAAATGCTGATAAAGACAATGCCTTTCTTTACGTTTTTCCATTTTCTGTATTTTGTAGTTGAGAGTTTGTTAGATCCATTTCAAGTGTTCCATAAAACTGATGCTTCTTACTGCTGTTGGTCTCACAATGAAATCAGCTGCCAACTCCATTTTCATAACTCTGCAAAGGTTCTATCTTTTCATCATTGGGGGAAGTCTTGAAATCTTCCTTTACCAGTGCAGATTACAACTCCTCTGTGACTTTGTACCTAAGTTCTAGGAAATGTTTGAGATGTTAAGAGGTATTAAGTGACTTGCCTAGGGTCATGTAGCTAGTAAGTGTCAGAGGCAGGAGTTGAACCCACATTTTCCTGATTCTAATCCCAGAATTCTTTGTATTCTACCACGTTTCCTGACCTGTAACAAGACACTCTGCTTTCAAATCCTGTGATTTTCTTAGGTCTTCAGGTTGCAGCAATGTCAGTGCTTATAGGTTTCGATTTTTTCCAGTACATATTGATTCTTTGGTTGTTGGACAGAGCTCACATTTAGAGTTTACAGCCCCTAAATTAATGCTTATTGATTATTGTCTAAAGACTTACTGTTTCTTAACATTCTCTGCCCCTTTTGCTGGCAGCTGTCCACTTGACACTGAGGTAGCAGAAGGGAATCAAACTCTCAAGTCCATTTTGGGCTTGAGGTTTTTGTTTGTTCCATGAGCTGCTGTAGCTGAATTATTTATTATCTAGTGGCTAAACTACTAGTGATGATCCTCTCTGTCCTTAGTTTAGCTGATGAGTAGAGCCTATTTTTTAAGCCTTTCCTACTTAGTAGGATTTTCCAGAATTCATGCTGCACTGGCATAGCCTTCAGAACTCAAGGATTATCTCCTTGCTGAGATGAAGCATTGGAATAAAAATTTTGTGGGGAAACACTTAGCTGTTTTATTTTGTTGTTGTTGTTGTTGTTTCATTTTAAAATTTTTTTAAAAAATTAAATTGGTTTATTTATTTACTTTTAGTTTACAACATTCAGTTCCACAGTCTCTTGAGTTTCAAATTGTCTCCCCCTCTTTCTCCTCCCCACATCCCCATCATGGTGGCATGCACTCGAATATAGGATCTACAAATATCTTCACATTAATCATTAGTCAGGTTGTAAAGAAGGATTATAACTGATGGAATGATCAGTGGGAAAGAGGAAACAGAACAAAACAAGAAAAAGAAACACAGCAAGTAGTTTGTTTCAATCTATTCAGACTCTACATCTCTTTCTCTGGATGTGGATATCTCTTTTGATCATGAGTCTTTTGGAGTTGTCTTATAACCTTACATTGCTGAGAGGAGCCCAGTCTATTGAAGTTAGTCGTCACACGTATGTTGTGTCTGACTTAGCTGTTTTATACTAAATTCTGCTCTGTAATAAACATCATTATGCCATATAGGTAACTTTTAACTCCTCATACTATTGCTTTCATCAGTGGTTCTTTGTGAAATACAATGAAGCATACATTTTGATATTTTTCACTGCAGTGTGGGCCATTGTGACTCAATAAACTTTTAGGCACCAGTGCAGCATAGAATTTACCTACTATAATCATCACTGAGGCTGTTATATACAGTACTGAACAGTATTTAACTTGTTCTATTTTTATCTTCTTTAAATTTGAAACAATTTAGAATTCATTTACATTTTATAGATGCTGAAAAAAACTCTTAAAGGAAGTGAGAGTAAAGACTTGGTTGAAGCACAAGACATACCATCTTTGGTTCCATTTGGAGATGTGGTATGTAAAAGCATTCTCTACCCCTATAAATTAAAGCTCCAGCTAATTCATCATCTGACTTTTGGGTATTCAACAAGAGTACATGAAATAATCTATGATAAAATTTCCATCACTTTTTTATGAAATAAAGATTTTACAAGATTATTCATTCAAAGAGGTTTATTAAAGTCAGTGAAAATAGCTTATTGCAGAGAATTTAGTGAATGTTACTTATGCTATTAATTACCTAAATGTAGATATTTTTTAAAATTTACCAAACTGGTATGGATGTAGTGGTCTAGTAGGGGAGAAAAAAAACCTAAATTATGCTCTAAAGTCCATACATATTACTCTGAAAATGAGAATTCATAAATATAGTGCCTTATTTTCTGGACAATCTGAATCAAATATTTAAGGAATGACAGGACCACTGTATTTGTACTTGATGCTTTGAAAAATAGAAAATGCTCTACAAATATGTGGTAAATTGGAATATTTGCCCCTTGCTTTATTCTTTGGAATACCCTGCAAACAGTATCACAGCAAATCACAGATTAGACAGTTCCACAATTCCTTTCAGCTCATAGGATTGCAGAACTGGAACTGGAAGAAAATCCAGAATCCCATCTAGTCTAACTCCTTAATTTTATAGTTAAAGAAATGGGCTCAGGGAAATTCAGTGATTTGCCCAAGACCAGCCAGAATCCCGAGTTATAGTGTTATGTGTCCAAGGACTGAGTGCTTCATTAATGATAGAAAGATAAGAGGCCTTACTCTTTGGTTTCGCTTTTCTCATGAAGATCCCACACCCCTCAAAAAAAAATGCATATGCCACCACCAAGAAATGAGGTTAGTCTGTGGTATAACCTAGTGTAGCATACATTCAAAAATGGGTTTGCTTTAGTAGTTGCTATAACATGTTTTCCTGTCTGTTGAATTTGATAATTTGAACCTTTACTTTGATTATAGCTATCTATGCTTTTGTGCCCTTAAAACAATATTTTTGTCTTAGTATTTTAGGAAGATATTATACTCTGGCTTTTTTCAATTCAACTCAACAACCATTAAGGGCTACGATGTGCAGGGCACTTAGATTTTTTTGAATATCGTTAGGACTTCACTCTATAGTTTGTTCTAGCCTTGCTTTAAAAGAAAGATGAAAGCTCTGTGTTACAATACATCATCATCATCATCATCATTATTATTATTACTAGTATGACTACTGTGGAAATTGATCTAGTTTCACACAGTATTAAGTAATATTTGCCATTTTGAATTAACTGTAAGGTTCAACCTGCCTGTGTTCATTTGGCTGATATTGCAGTTTTGTACTCAAGAAATGTTTGATATTATATAGATAAAAGACTCATTTTTTGTGTTTATCTCAAATTATCACTTCCTTAGATTCATTTTCTGTATAGTTTGTATAACACTTCCATAGAATCATGGAATCTTACAGCTGTAAGGGATGGTTAGTCCAAACATGACTGAACTAACACTCCCTCTACAGCGATATGACATCTGGTCTTTGCGTAAAAACCTTCAGTGAGGGAGAATTTACAGCCTCCTGAGGAAGCCCATTCCGTCTTTGGATAGCTGGTCACTAAGAGGTTTTTCCTTTCATTAAGCCTGGATTTCTATCTTTGTAATTTCCATGTATTTCTCCCAGTTCTTCCCTCCGGTGTTAAATAGAACAAATCTAATACCTCTTCCCCATAACAGCCATTCAGCTAGTGAAAGACAGGTATTTTATCTCTTCCAAATCTCTTCTTATGTCTGAACAACCTCAGTTCCTTGCATAGGTTCTCAAAGTTAGCCTCAATATTCACCTCAGGGTGAATGAACTCTAGGTCCTTCACCATTCTAATTGCCTTCCTCTTAACAGTTTGTCAATGTCTTTCCTAAAATGTGATTCCCAGAACAGAACACAGCATACCACATATAATAGAATGGGACTTTAATCTGTATTCTAAGGCAACCTGAAGACTATGTTAGCTATCTTGGCTGCCATATTGTATTGCTGACTCATACAAAGCTTTCAGTCCATTGAAATCCCTAAATCTTTTGTAGACAAACTTCTTTCTAACTATAACTTCTTCATCTTTTACTTGTGAAGTTGATTTTTTTAACCCAAGTGTAAGATATTACAGTTACTTCTCTTAAATTTTATCTATATTCTAATCCTGTGTTTTATCCTGTAAAGGTATTTTTAGACCCTGACATAGTCATCCATTGTTAGCTATCCCTCTCAACTTTCTTTCATGTGTAAAGTTGGTAAGCCTGTCATTAATGCTTTTATCCAAATTATTTATTTAAAATGTTGTAATACATGGCTAAGCACAGATATCATGAGACACTCTACTAGAATTTTTCTTTCAAGGTAACATCAAACCAGTAAGAACAACTTTTATCCTCTTCTACTCCTGCCATGCCTTTCCTGAGCCCCGTTATTTTTCAGAGATGGTGGCACTGAACACAGCTGCCACTTCTTTCAGTACTTAAGAATGTAATGCACCTGGACCAGTTGACTTGAATTCATCAGGGGTAGCTAGGAGCTCTCCAGTTCTTGCTACCACAGAAAGTAATATTATACATATTTCTTGTATATATAGAAACACTCTCTCTGTCTTTGTATTCTTTGGAGTATACACCTAATAGTAGTTTCACCATGTCAAAGGTTGTGTATCATTTAGTGACATTTTAAATATAATTATACTTAAATATAAATATAATTTCCAAAAAAGTTGGGCCAACTAAGATTTGCATGGGCAGTGAATTAGTCTTGCTATAGCTCCTCCAACATTTTACCATTTTTGTCTTTCATTGTCTTTGACAGTCTGCTCTTTTTCTTATTCCCATTTCTATTATCAATATCCCATCCACACCAAGCAGTCATCTTTTACTTTAAAGAATTCTCCTCTTGTCCCTTTTGTAACTAAAAAATTCCCAAACAATTCTTTTAATTTTCCTTAGCTTTCCTTAATAGCCTCTGCTAATTCTGAGTTTTAGGACTCCTGGTACTGCCTTAAGAGAATATGCCACATTTTTTGCTATCTCTGTTACCTGCCATTACTTCTGTCTTCTGTACATGTCTTCTAAAATTTTTTATTGTATGATGAGTTCCTTGAGTATACCCATGGGTTGATTTAAGTAACACCATTTTCCCAGTCATCAGAATTGTTCTTCCTTGTATCTTTCATTCCTGGGAGCTTCCCATCTCTTTTGGGATGACTTTTCACACAATTATTTAAGTCATGAGAACCTTCCTGTCCTTTACCCAATGCTTTTGAAATCTGCTATGCTAAAAACTGTAGTAAAAGGCAGATTTTACCTGGCTGTACTCTTCTATATCACAAATTCTAATATGTAATAGTCATTTCCTCCCTTCTCCTTTGACTCCTACCTCTTCTACTGCAGTAATCAGTTTTTCAATCAAATCCTGATTCGTTTCTCCATCTTTTGAAATCTGTCATAAACTGTCTTATATTTGCTGCTGGGGTTAATAGACCTACTGCTCCTGTATTGTACCCAGCCATGTAACAGGTTCAGTGCCAAGGGAGCCTGCTTCTAATTCAGGTGATTAGATTTCCCATTCTTATATTCTTTGTCTGGATAATAAACCAGGAAACAGTGCTAATTGTAGTAAAAATTATGGCTCGAAAGTGTAAAGGATTCTCCAAAGACAAGGGAGTTTAAAAAGTATTCAGTGTACAAATATGAATCAGGTATGTAACAGGTAGTTTATTCCTATACAGAAAGAAAATTACTAAGCATAAAAAGCATCACCACATGCATTACAGAATGATTCTAACAGAATTCAGTAACATAACTATGGTTATAGTCATTTGGGAGCTTAATATTTCAAGCCTCATCAGATGAGGATGCAATGGTGCAATACTGTTAAGTAGGAATTAGTGGTGTTGGACATTGTCCAAGCAAAAAGCCAGTTTTTATCTTTTTTCTGGTGGCCAATTTTTCCATCAGCTACTGATGCTCTCACATAGCCAGTGACTCAAAAGCTTTCCAGGACATTCAGACCCACTTGGTCAGTTAAATGTTTATATCCCACTGGTGAAAAGCAGTTCAGGTAATCTTTCTTACTCTTTCAATGAATCTCTGGTTGCTGTGACAAGGAGAGAGGGCTGCAGTGCAACAATGTAAAGCCACGTAAGAGCAACTTTCTAGAGGAATGCTACTGTGAACAGCTTTTCAAGGTTCTAATTACACAGTATAGTGAACATTCTATGTATTCAATAACAAATCAGGGCAAAACATTCACAGAAAATCAAGATACAGCATTCAGAATGTTACAGCTTATCACAGAAAATCAAAATACAGCATTCACAACAACTTATCACTAAAATGGCCACAGTTTCCCACAGTGGTCACATAGTTCTGAACAAAGTACATTCATTTAGTCACTCAATCATTTAGTAACTCAGTTATTCAATCATCCTTAAGGAGGTTTGCCTCTTTAAGAGACACAAAATACAAAAGTCAAAGTACTCCACTCCTGGGTAGTACATTCATTTACTCAATCACAGAATCCTTAATTCAATCATAAAGTATAATCACAAATAAATTACAGTTCCATCAGTCACTATTCAACAGAAAATAATACAATTCAGCAGACAGGGCTTCCAGCTGTCTGACCATTACATCCATACCTGGTTAGTTACTAGAGAGGGAAGCACCAACATCTGAGTTTTCAAAGCCAGGGAGCTCAATGGTTGCCCCGAGTCTCATCTGGCCAAATCACACAACTGAGTCCCAAAGCAAAACCTCACATCAGGGTCAGTCACTACTCAGTATTCACAGAGAGGTCTTTTCATCTTGACCTGAGATAGACTCTCAGATTCCCTGGATATCCTTCCATGGTCCCAGCTCCTACCTGGATTCACCAAACTGTAACCTGAGATCAATGGCAGACAGCTCCCAGTTCCTTGTCTAGCTCTCTGTGCGGTTCCTGTGCCACGCTGAAGCTCACAGAGTCCAGTCCATCTTGAATCCTTCAGAGTGTCTGTTCCTAGGAAGTAAAGGTTTAACAAAGCCACAAACAGGTCCATACAAAGTACCAGCATCACAGTCATGCTTCCTCAGTCTTTGGCAGCTCTCTCTGGTCCTTGGAAGTCTTTGGCAGCTCCCAGGAGAAACTGGTAGCCACCCAGCAGAAGCTCAACCTGTTTCCCAGAATCAAAATCACTTCACCCAGATTCCCAAAATCAAAATCATTCTATCTAGCCTGGGCCTTTCCTCTTCAGCCTGCCCAGCAGCAGCTGCTTCTACCTCCACAAAGCTTATCCCAAGAAGTTCTGACTCTTCCTCTCTGGGGCTTTTCCTTGTATACAGTATTGCTTCTTCCTTTTCAGCCTCTTCCTGTAACATCAGCAACAGGGGTTTCCTGTTCATCCCCTTCCTGTTATGTCAGCAACAGGGTTTCATACCTTGTCTTTCTTTAACAGAGGCTCAATTTGAAACTAGATGCTAAGTTTCTCTTAGCTTAGCAATACAGAGGGATCTTCAAATTTCATTACTATTACATTCCACCCCCCAAGATCCTTGGCCTTACAATTCAGTCTAAATGGCCATGGATCCTGTAAGAAACAGAGGCACTATGCTTTGTAATCCTACTGAA
The DNA here is from genome assembly GCA_028627135.1 of Pseudochirops cupreus. Classification (NCBI taxonomy): domain Eukaryota; kingdom Metazoa; phylum Chordata; class Mammalia; order Diprotodontia; family Pseudocheiridae; genus Pseudochirops; species Pseudochirops cupreus. The sequence goes on from CM053580.1 coordinate 72,455,753, forward strand.
TATGCCATAATGTAAAGCCAAGCATGAGCAGCTTTCCAGAAGAATGCTGCTATGAACAGTTTTTCAAGGTTCTGATTACACAGTATAGTGAACACTCTATTTATTTAATAACAAATCAGAGCAAAACATTCACAGAAAATCAAGTTACAGCATTCACAATATTACAAGTTAACACAGAAAATCAAAATACAGCATTCACAACAACTTATCACTAAAATGGCCACATAGTTTTTACCACAGTGGTCACATAGTTTTGAACAAAGTATAATTATTTAGTCAGTCAATAACTTAGTAACTCAATCATTCAATCATCCTTAAGAAGGATATCCTCAAGGGTCACAAAACACAAAAGTCAAAGTTCTGCACTCATAGGGTACACTAAGTTAAAATATCAGTCACTACTCAACACTGTCTTAAGGAGTAGTGTAAAATACACAGACCATCTACCCCTCAGTCACAAATAAGTTACAATTTCAAGGTCATAAGTAAGTTACAACTTCAGTCAGTCACTACTCAGTATCCACAGAGAGACCTCTTCATCTTGAGTCAAGTTAGGCTCTCAGATTCCCTGGATCTCCTTCTATGATCCCAGCTCCCATCAAGATTCACCAGATTATTGTAATGCCAAGCAAAGGCAACTTCCAAGGTTCGGATTACCAGCATAGCAAACCCCATTTATTCAGCAAAACATTCACAGAACAGAGAAAGTCAAAATACAGTGTAACTCGTTCATTTAGCAAGTAAGTTCTTGATTCAACTGCAAAGTACCAAGGTTCAGGTATCCCACCCCTGGATCAGTAGTCAAAGTAGCCCACTCCTGGGCACTACATTCATTTAGTCTCTTCTTAAATGGAGAATAGTTTCCAATCATAAACAAAGTACATAAACAAAGAGCACAAAAAAGCCAAAGGCTTCTCACCCCTGGACACAGAGTAATTACAATACCATCCATTAACACCAAGCACTTTCTCAAAAGGGGCAGGAGAGCACAAAAGGCCATCTACCATTAAGCTACAACAAGATCAAGATATCATCCCAGCATTTAAAACCCAAGGAAAGGCCCTTCTTTCATCTTTACTCAGGCAAGCCCTCAGCAATCTCAGTTCCTGGGGAGACAAGGTTCAACAAAGCCATAGCCAGTGTCCTCATCAAGTCACTCTCTGCCTGTAGAACAGTTCCAGAACCCCTGAAAACATCAGCAAGGCTCTCTTCCAGGATTTCTGTAAACATACCACAAGAAAATCCTCCTTGAGGGCTTCTGAACCAACAGCAAGGTTCCAGGACCTCTACAACAGCAGCACTATCCTTCACCAGCAGGTGAATCTGGCAAAACAACGTCAAAACAGACAAACAAAATACCAGCATCACAGCCATGCCTCTTCAGTTCTCGGCAGCTCTGGGTGGCAGTTCTCAAAAGTCCTGGGCAGCTCCAACTGGCCCTCAGCAGTCTTTCTCTCAGCAGCTAAGGCTCCACAATACTGGATACTGCTCTCCAAAAGTCCTTTTGGCCTTCTCTGGGCTTGGGCCTCTCTCCCAATTCACGGCTCCTCCCAGTTCAGCCCTCTCTCTTCATGCCAACAAGTCCATCCCACAAATGGGATTCACAAGCTCTGGGTTTTAACACTCAACCCAAAAACCAAGCCAATACAGGGGCATCTCCAAATTACATTACCATTACAACTGTCACCTGGGTTCAAAGGCAGACAGCTCCCAGTTTTCTTTCCAGCTCTCCATGCAGTCCCTGTTCCACACTGAAGTTCACAGTGTCCAGTCCACCTTAAATCCTTCACAGTCTCTGTTCCCAGGAAGTCAAGATTTAACAAAACCACAAACAGACAAAATACTAGCACCACAGTCATGCTTCCTCAAGTCTTCTGCAGCTCTGGCTGGTTCTCAGAACTCCTCAGCAGCTTCTCAGCAGCTCCTCAGTAGCTGTACTTCTTGGGATAAACTTTGTGGAGACATAAGGAGCTGCTGCTGGGCAGGCTGAAGAGGAAAGGCCCGGGCTGGAGGGAATGATTTTGGTTTTGAGAACCTGAGTGAAGTGATTTTGATTCTGGGAACCAGCTAGAGCTTCTGCTAGGGAGCTACCAGCTTCTCCTGGGAGCTGCCAAAGACTTCCAAGGACCAGAGAGAGCTGCCAAAGACTGAGGAAGCATGACTGTGATGCTGGTACTTTGTATGGACCTGTTTGTGGCTTTGTTAAGCCTTGACTTCCTAGGAACAGACACTCTGAAGGATTCAAGATGGACTGGACTCTGTGAGCTTTAGCATGGCACAGAAACTGCATGGAGAGCTGGACAAGGAACTGGGAGTTGTCTGCCATTGAACCC
>CM053580.1:72458185-72474158 GCA_028627135.1 Pseudochirops cupreus
CCCCCCCCCCCCCCCCGGCTTTGAAAACCCAGATGTTGGTGCTTCCCTCTCTGGTAACTAACTAGGTATGGATGTAATGGTCAGACAGCTGGAAGCCCTGTCTGCTGAATTGTATTATTTTCTGTTGAGTAGTGACTGATGAGATTGTAATTTATTTGTCATTATACTTTGTGATTGAATTAAGGACTCTTTGATTGTCTAAATGAATGTACTACCCAGTACGTTGACTTAAAGAGGCAAACCTCCTTAAGGATAATTGAATGATTGAGCTGATTGGATGATTGAGTTACTAAGTGATTGACTGACTAAATGATTGTACTTTGTTCAAAACTATGTGACCACTGTGGTGGAAACTATGTGGCCATTTTAGTAATAAGTTGTTGTGAATGCTGTACTTTGGTTTTCTGTGAATATTTTGCTCTGATATGTTATTGAATAGAGTGTTCACTATACTGTGTAATCAGAACCTTGAAAAGCTGTTCACAGCCGCCATCCTCTGGAAAGCTGCTCGTGCTTGGCATTACATTATGGCTTATCCCATGGGATAAGCTATACTTATAACATCCCAGAACCATATTCTCAGTCATTTCAAGCCTCAGTGATCTCCATGAAAGCAAATGGAACTCCTTCAGAGATCTACTCTGTCTGTCTGTCTGTCTGTCTCTCTCTCTCTCTCTCCCCCTCTCTCCCTCTGTCCCTCTCCCCTCTCTTTTTTAAAGACTATATCTCCCTCTCTTTTTTCTTACTCTCTTTTTTAAAAACAGAATCTCTATCTTACCCCAGGCTGGAAGGACTTAGGGATCCAGAACCACTACTATAGGCTTTGACCTGCTTCATTAACTAGCAGATCCAGTTTGTCCCATTAGGCACCCTGGTGCCCTGCCTCTCCTGCCAGGGGCTTGCTATATTCTGTGCTCAGCATAGACACCTAATTGTTTTAACCCACTATAGCTCAGAACTCCCAAGTTCAAGAGATCCATCAGCCTCACCTTCCCCAATAACAAAAATTTATATGTGGGTACCACCATACCTAGCTCATAGTCTTTTTTTATATCGTGAATTTCTGGATGTGTCTCCTATACTGTAAAAGCTGTGCTGTAGAACCTTCTCTCTCTGATATCCACAATCTACTTAGGTAATTTCCCACCCCCCTCCCATACTTCTCAGTTCAAAACTGCTTTGATTTAGATTTATAAGATTCGAGGCAAATACTTTCTTACCATCTCTTGTTTCATTCACTCCAACAATTAACCAAAAATTGTTTTTGAAATACCTTTAGAATATTAAATGATATAAAGCTTTGAATCCTGTATGAAACAGTATATATCTAATAATAGAATATTATATACTGTTGTTCAGCTAATAGAAAATTTTTTTAAAATAATTTTTAAAAAATTCTGAAGGTTTTATGCTCAGACATCAGTTTGTTAAACATGGAGAATTCATTTCTATGAGTGTTCAAAAACATTAGTGAACATCTGCTCACTTTTTCCTTTTATCTCCATTTTCTTAAAGTTTCTGTCTAGTGTTATTCTTTCCTTTGAGAAAAACTAGTGAATTTTTACAAGCCAAAAAAAATGAGAAGTATTTCACATTTAGAAGATCACTCTGTACAGGATAAAGTAAAAGAAGCAGTAGTTGATAGTTTAAATGTGATAACTCAGTAAAATAATTGTTTTTTTTCTTTGGTTCTGATAGGTTGGCTGCCTAGCTGTTCATATAAAGAGATGCAGACATTTTTCAACCAGGAGTATCCTTTCTCTTGTTTTATTTAAATGTTTAAAGTAAAAATCAGTTCCCCATTTCGATTGACAACTCTATAAATTTTTATATTATGGGTAGCCACGTTCATTGTACTTGGGAATTACTCTATACCATTCTTCTTAAGAAACCATATACTTATTTTTTTAATTTTTCCCTTTTCCTTCTTCTAATATTTTCTTTTCTCCTATTATTATTCAGAAATCTATCTGACAAGAGATATGTCAGTCTAGAGCAGCGGTTTTCAACCTGTGGGTTGTGACCCCTTTGGGAGTCAAACAACCCTTTCACAGGGGTCACCTAAGACCATCATAAAACACATATTTCCGATGGTCTTAGGAACCAAGACACCGCTCCTCTATCTGTCTCCAGGTAGGTCCGCCCACATGTAGATATGCCCACATACAAGTATTAAAGGGTCACAGCATTAGGAAGGTTGAGAACTACTGCTCTAGAGAGACATTGGGGCAGCTAGGTGGCACAGTAGATAGAGTGCCGGACCTGAAGTCAGGATGACTCGTCTTCCTGAGTTCAACTCTGGCCTCAGATATTTATTAGCTGTGTGACCCTAGGCAAGTCATTTAACCCTGTTTGCCTTAGTTTCCTAATCTGTAAAATGAGCTAGAGAAGGAAACAGCAAAACACTCCAGTACCTTTGCCAGGAAGACTCCAAATGGGGTCACAAAGAGCTGACAATGACTGAAATGACTGAACAACAATAGAGACATACTTGAAAACCAGAAAACATATGGATCAAGAGTCATTTCTGTGATCATTGGGTTAAATTTCTCACCTGTGACTCTAAGAGGCTATGTGTGCAGCAACCACGGCTGGTAAAACCATCTTGGCAGGCAGGCTAAACCAGCTCAAGGGTAAACTCAAACCTGTCAGTGAGTTAAGGAGATGTCTACCCCAAGCATGTGAAGACTTACTTCTCCTGGCAGAATGAGCAGATGGGAACAATTTATTCCAACTGCTATGAAGGCAGTTGGAATGAAACAGGCATTGTGGAGTACTTAGAGCTTGGTCAAATATGGAGTACACCAAGATCATCCACTGCATCCTGGGCCATGACCAGTTGTCTTGACTTTTGTCTTGCCACAGACTTGGACAACTGGAAGAGAGAATGAGTCTGATGACTTTGTGCAACTCTGCCTAACTTAAATCCAATTTATGGGCAAGTTAAGACATCACCCCAGTGTCATTAGTCCTCCTCAAAAATGAGGGATGAACAACAGGTTATATGTACAGGATATATCCTTTCAGGAGAAGTTACTTCTAATTAATTTATCTGGAGATTTATCTCACCCTTCTTTCTTCCTTCCTTCCTTCTTCTTCTTTCTCTGTCTCTGTCTTTCTCTCTTTCTCGTTTTCATGCTGTTTGGAATAAGTGCTTGTTGACTAAGCTACCCTCATTTTCAAAGTCTGCTCATTAATATTTTTAACTTTGTATCTTAAAATAAATTGAATGTTTATCTTGAGTGTAATCATTAAGTGGCATTAAAATGGTGACTCCTTTATGGTTTTTCTGTCTTTTTATAATCTACAGAAATTAAAGTTCTAGTTGATACTAAAAGGAATTGTTTTAATCAGAAAAGCAAAAAAAATAGTTTAATGAATAGAATTTTATAAGTAACAGGACAGACGAAGGCATAACTAAATATATGAAATTAATCAAAGGGTAGAAATTACCTGATAAATTTGTCCAATGTACACAGCTTAGTCTGGATAATTCAGGCCAAATTATTTCTCCCTAACACTGTTAAAATTAGAAATGAATTATTTTCAAGTGACTTATTGTTCTAAACTTTATAATTTCCTAAAAATTATATTATTTATGGTCATCAGTATTCATCATTCTGTTAAATCATATGTTTAGACAAGCAAGCAAGTATTTATTAATCACCTACTATGCACCAGGCATATGTGCTAAGCACTCAAAATATAATCAAAGAGACAGCCCCTGCCTTCAAAGAGTTTACATTCTCAGAGATATTTTATGAATTAATATATATTGAACGTTTTAAACAGGAAATAATGTGTGGAGGAAAAATAAGATTTCGTCTGAGAAGTATCGCCCTGTTTTCTGTGTACCACCTTACTTTACCACTTTACTGAGTCACAGAGGAAAAAAAAAAGCTATTCTGGGTCAGCTAGGTGGCATAGTGAATAGAGCATGAGCCCTGGAGTCAGGAGGACCTGAGCTCAAATCTGGCCTCCAACACTTGACACACTTGCTAGCTGTGTGACCTTGGGCAAGTCACTTAACCCCAATTACCTTACCTTCCCACCTCCCCAGCCCCCCAAAAAAACACAACTTCTTAAAAGACTCTCTTTGTTCTTTTAAGATACACGCATCAGCTAATGCTGGCTAATTTTGGCCTGAGTTGTCTAAATTAAAAAAGTTCATACAAAATCATTGCTCAACAGCCAAAAAAATATATACTTCCTGAATTTCAACATCTATTTTTCAGTCAACTTACAGTTTTACACAAATTTATTTATCCGTGTCACTATAAATAAGATCATGAAATGTACTAAAGCTCATTCCATGAATTTAAAGAACAATGAGAAGAAACCTACAGTTAAGTTTGACGAAGTAAAATACTTCTCTGTACAGGTAATGTCAATGTTTTTATTTTAACTAACAAAATATTTATATAGACTTACAGATAATAAGTGTGCTAATTGTATAAATGTTCCCTTAATATAATTGTTACTTAATTGTAATAATAATTGTTACTCTAACCTAGTACTTTCTCTGTATTCTTTCCTTTGTTTATCTTGCTTACTCCCATGGCTTTCTTATAAATAGACTCCTAAAGGTAATAGAAAGCCTCAGATTTTATTGAATGATGGGGCTAATATGATCAAGACTAGATTTTAGGGAAATCATCTTGGCAGCTGAATGAAGGATGCATTGAAGGAAGGAGAATCTTGAAATAAGGAGACAAAAGAGGAGCTATGGCAATAGTCCAAGTGAGAGATAATAAAGCTCTGAGTAAGGGATTGGCTGTATGAGTGGTAAGGAAGTTAGGTATGCAGGAGATGTTGTGGAGATAGAAATTACGAAATTTGGCAATTAATCGTATCTATCATATAAAAGAGTGAAGAGTCAAGGATGACATCTGCTAGACCAGAAAGTTCTCAACCTTCCTAATGCTGCAACCCTTAAATACAGTTCCTCATGCTGTGGTAACCCCAACCATAAAATTATTTTTGTTGCTACTTCATAACTGTAATTTTGCTACTGTTATGAATCATAATGTAAATATCTGATATGCAGGATGTATTTAAATTGAACATAACCCACAGGTTGAGAACTGCTGCACTAGACCAACAAACCTATGGAGCATGTTCTCACAGCTTGTGAGCAAAGCTTCCCACACAGCTCACTTCCAACTATATAGCTTGTTTCACAAAGTGTGGTGAGGCAATTTACCATGCCAAAGAACAGAAAGTGATATGCCTGAGGTTTATGTCATTTGCCATCTGTCACCTTAATACTTAATAGCTCACTATGTAGTAAGTATATGAATCCCAAATTAATATGTTGGGTTGGTGCAATATAATACTGCTCTTCCATTTTGTCATATTGTTATACATTAGTTACAAGCATCCAGATCATCTTTCATTGTTCAGATCTTTTATCTCCCTAGAAATAGAAACTGCATTTTGTTTCTAAGCTTTATGATACAAAGCTTAGCATTTCTGCTGTCCGGTAGGGTTTTGTAGAAGTTTAAAGAAATTTGGTTTGAAAATAATTGATAAAGAAGAAACAAGCTTGTACACCAGGCTAATTAGGTAAGGGACAAACACTGGATTGGTCCCATTGGGTGTGTTCTTCTGACTGTCCCAGAGTCATGAGCCCCTTGCATTTCTGCTGCTGTTGTGCAGCAATTGCAGAATGAACTTAGTCTAAGCCCTCTGATAGGTTCACATAGCTTATTTTCTAGCAGATGCCTATTACCATGCCAAACTATTGTGTCTTACTGCTTGCTGTTTGTTTGTTTTGTACATCGCTGGTTCTTCCTGGCTTCTGTCTATAAATCCTTTTTCCAAAGTTAGGAGTCAAGGGCAGCCCCTTTCACTACGAGCAGTGGATATATCAACCCTCCTCCCCCCCCCGCCAGTATTTTTCCTTTCTTGTGGGTGTGAAACTGGAACTCTTTTGTGCTTTATGTATCTTGAAAATTAATCCCTCAAATGCTTTCAGAATTTTGTTGCCTCTAGTATGGATTTCTTATGTGTGCACTTGATCTAATCAGCCTGGTCTTCCTTACTTTGTCTTCTTAGGTCCTAGTTCCACTTCCTCATATAATACACTGAGTACTGAGGTGTTAGAATTCAAACAAGGTAATTCCACCTAGGTGGCACAGTAACTATAATGCTGGATGTGAAATCAGGAAGACCCGACTCCTCAAACTTGGCCTCAGACACTTAGCTGTGTGACCCTGGGCAGGTCACTTAACTTCTCTCAGCCTCAGTTTCCTATTCTATAAGATACACATTATAATAACATCTACTTCACAGGTTGTTGTGAGGATCAAATGAAGTAATATACATAAAATACTTTTCAAACCTTAAAGCTATTATTACTACACCATTGTTATTGATAATAGTACATTTAAATAATGCTTACTATGTGCGAGGCACTGTGCTGATGGCTTTACAATTATTATCTTATTTGATCCTCACAACAACCTTGGGAAGTAGGTGCTGTTGTTATCCTCATTTTATAAATAAGGAAACCTTGAGGCAAACAGAGGTTAAGTGACTTGCTCATGGTCACAATCTAGGTTTATAATGAAACCTGTGTCTTTTTCAACTTTGCAGCATACTCAGCATCTAGTATATAATGCCTTGTATGTAGTAGATGCTTAGTAAATATTTATTGGATTGGATCATGCCTGGCCAGGCTCTGCACTCTATCCACTGTGCCACACAGTGATAGAAATGTTAGCAAATTTGTTTTATTTTTCTTCTATTTCTTGTCATCCTTGCAGTTTCATCCATAAATCCACTTTGAATGATCTGTCCTAATGGAGTCATATGTCAAACTTTCTTTAAATTAATTTTCTCCTTCCCAACTCTGCACATTTTTGTGAGATTATAATGCTTGTAAGTCCTTTGCCATTACACTCTACATAGATATTTTGAAAATTCTAAATACTGTTACCTTGGAAACCTGTCTCTTTCCTTTACAAAGAAATCAACTATTTGATATTTACAGCAGTTTCTGGGCATTTTTAACACTCTTATGAAGATTGCCTTTCAATTAAACTTTGACTTAAAAATGGGAAGTAGATAAAGTCCCATTTCCCATTTTTAAGTTATTAGCTATTTGAAAAACTAATGCAGTTCATCAGTATACACATATCCCAGACAGGTATTATGGAATGTCAGTTAACTGAGTCAAAAGCAGAATAGGAAGAGAAGGCTACGTTGCACTTGAGAAAATGGGTAGCATTTTCGGCAATGCTCCCTGAGAAAAAAAGCTCACTTTTCAAACACCTTTCTTGTCCCAGTGATCGTATTAATTTGTATATGTGCCATATTTCTCCTAAGAGATTATCGTGCTTAACAGATTATTATGCTTATTGAATTGGATTGCTCCTGGCTAGGTGATCAGAGAAGGCCTCATTTAGAAGATGTTATTTGAATTGGACATTGAAAGATATAGACAGGAGTAGACTGAAAAAAAGAGGCTTACAAGCAGAGGAATGGTATGTGCAAAAGCCCACAAAGGAATTGTATAAGAAATAGCTACATAGGAAAGTCATAGATACTCAGGGAATCTGTTGGAAAATGGCATCTGTTCTCTGTGACTCTGGTCTGTTAACACCACACATTAAAATGAGTTTCATTGTTTTATGGAATGCTTGATGATGATACTTTAATTTTAATTCATTTAATTTATTATTTAACTTTAAAAAATTTTGATTAATTTAATTAGTTATATGTCATTAAAGTGAAATGAATTGAGATTGAAGGTTAATACTATTTTATGTATTTTGAGAGTCATAGGTGTAAGGTAGTATAGAGAGTATTGAATCTGGAGCCAGAGAACCAGGGTTTGAAATCTACTAACTACCTTTATAACCTTGAACAAATCAAGTCAAGTGAACAAGTATTTTTTAAATATTAGTGCCATGCACGAGGATAAGTGCTGGAAATACAAAGAAAGATAAACAGATTTGCCCTCAAGGAGCTTGCAGTATTGTGGGGAGCCCATTTATGGGGAGCCCTGCCATCCCACAGCAGGGCTGAGAAAGTATGGGAACACTGCTGTCCCCAAGCAGGGCTGAGAAAGAATCACCGACCCAGAGGTTGCTAGTGAGTGCATAAAAAGAGACAGGACTCTCGGAATAGTGGAAGTAGAGAGCCAATGTTTATTCTTCCAGGCACAAACTTTATAGAGCCATAATGCTCCTCCCTAATTGTTTTCCCCCAAGGACATTGTGCACTTCTCTGTTCCCAGGCTGTGGACATAAATGCTACATTCTTGAGGACCTAATCCTTACACCTATGTGTTTGAGCTCTTTTCCTGCGGGATGGCGAACCAATCCAGGCCCATCAGCAGGCAACACACCTGAGAGAGCCTGTTCAGCCATCAGGATCAGAGTCCCACTGGCCTGTGGTCCTCTATATATCCCCCTCTTTTTTGTTACAAGAGTAGGTGATACAGGTCAGTGGTGACTTCATGATGCAGAGCAGGAGTCTAACACCAGCAACATAGGAGAACAATGAAAACTGCAAAGAGACACAACATGATCAGGGGAAGAAGCAACATATATCCAATCACAGACCTATTATTTCATTGGTGTTACACAGATAGGATGAAATCTATAACCATACTGCAGCTGTAACCACCTCTTTCACTGTGCTTATGTAATTAGCGAAAAGGGCACAGTGAAAGAAGTGTATTTTATGTATTGCTTGCATCTATTATTGTGTCTTCTGCAGTTCTTGCAATGTCTGTCACCTCTTTGCAGACAGAGGCAAACACTACTGAACTTGTACAACACTTGCAGACAAATATTTCAGTAGCATAAATGAAGATCTATTGCACTCAATCAGAAGGACTACCAAACCATCCTACACTGCTTAAAGGGCAAGAAGGTCTTGAGTTACAATCTTATTCAGAACAATAGTGTGGTTTATATACTGCGCAAGTTGACATTGAACACAAGTAACATTCTATAAGGTGCCTGAATGTTTGTTCTCTGTGGTGAGGTAAGCAAATTGATGGAAAAGACAAGCAGCCAAAATGGTGTACACAGTATTGTTCATATGCACATTTTTTGGATAATTATGCACAATTGTCAATAGCTGCAAAAGCTTTTCACAAATCCTACTGAGTTTGTTGTTGTTCTTGATGATCCTCTGCTTGTGGTTATTCAGGGTGAGCAGTGTCACCAGGACTAGGCAGCTCTGCACTCTCAAGTGGGTTGTTGTAACGCCATGCATAAGCAACTTCCCAAAAGAATGCTACTGTGAACAGCTTTTAAGGTTCTGATTACACAGTATAGTGAACACTCCATTTATTCCATTACAAATCAAGGCAAACATTTACAGCAGATCACAATATGATGTTCACAACATTACATCTTATCACAGAAAATCACAATATAGTGTTATAGTGTTCACAACAGCTTAACATTAGAATGGCCACATAGTTTTCACTACGGTGGCCATAATATTTAGAACAAAGATCAAAAGGATAATCACCTGGTTTCCCTAACAAGGAAACCCTCCTTACTTAATCATTCAATCAATTCACAATACAATAATCAATCTTCCATTTATGAGGCAATTATAGATTAACTTAATCACTTATCTAGCAATCAGTCACTAAGTATCATTAATCACTAAATACAATCATTAGAAAATTACACAAAACCTCCACTCCTTGGTGTCTAGTAAACTTCAATTTCATCACACATCCAAGGGGAGGCCTTTTCTTCACCTTGACTCAAGGTGGTCTCTCAGATTCCCTGGATCCCCTTCCATGGTCCCAGGTCCTACCTGAATCCACCAAACAGTCACCTGGATTCAGAGGCAGACAGTTCCCAGGTTCTCTTCCAGTCCAGGATCAGCTAAGCCACAAACAAACAAAGGCTTATCCCGGTCATGCTTCTTCAGTGCTCCAGCAGTTCAGCTGGCCCTGGGACGCAGAAGGAATCTCAGCCTTCCAGCTGGCAGTAACTTAAGCCTTCACCAGATTCTGGTCTCAAGAAAAACTCCAACTCAGTTCTCAGTCAGCTTCCAGATGCTGGGAGAGAATATCTCTATCTCTGTCTCTGTCTCTGTCTGTCTGTCTCTCTCTCAGCTGGCTTCAGTCTCCATGATTCTTCCTCCAACAGGAGCTGGCCAGGAGGAAAATTCTTGATTCTGATTCTCTGTTCCTGGAACTCTTCTTTTATACACACACACACATTGGCTTTCTCTCAGCCAAACCCCCCTCCTGCCACATCAGCAATAGGAGACAAAGTTCACACCCTCTGTCTCTTTCACACAGCAGACAGTTCACACCTTCTATTTCTTTCACACAGCAGACAAAGTTCAAACCTTCTGCCTCTTTCACAGAAGTACTTAGCCCTTAGTTACAAAAGACCAAGTACTTGCTAAATTAATTACCATTACAGTCATCCTATTGATGGGAGGGGGAGGTGTCTTCTCCTTCTGGAAGGGTGTCAGCAGTGTTGGGTGCATTCTTTGAAGGCTCTCTGAACACTTGAGCATGCCATTGTGGGATTCAGATTAGAGGGCTCCATCTCCTGGGGAAATACAAACATACCCTTTCCCACAAGTAATTACTGTCAGGCCCCCTCCAGGTGTTTGTGGCCAGGTCTTTCCACATTCACTCTTTTACAGAGTGTTCCACCTCTGTCTCCCCCTTTCTTTTGTTTTTGAAGGAATTTTACCAAAGGGAGGATAATGTTTTGTTTATCCTCTGATTATATTCATTTTGGAAGAAAGAGATACTTCAGAAATTGAATCTTTTACCTATAAGTTCAGAGCTACTTAACTCTTGCTTAGGCCATGGAATGAAAGCCAAATGGTTTTAGCTGTAGCCTCCTTTTTAACTATAGGTAAAAGTATAAATACCTGATGTAGAGCTTTTTCTCCTGTCCCTCATGGCTGCAGAGCCTGATTATGGATTTAGAGGTTTGAATTAGAGAGATCTATCTGCTTGCTTAAAAGTGTGGGCTTCAGGGTGCCTCAGGGCTATTGCTAGTGGGGTCCTTGATAAATTTAGTATGCTTCCTCCCTTTTTGCCAGATTGGGAAGGGAAACTGAAACTCTCCACTAATCTTTGGCACTGTCTCTACTGCTCTAATCTGGGACAAGAAGCTTTAATAAATCTGTGCAAAACATTTTACCTATGTGTCCATTCCCTAAAAACCTCCTTGAAAGCAAGAGCTCCAAATCCTCCAGGAAAAAGGAAGTAAGAAATGGCACCATATTCCTCCTTCCCTGTACTAGAGAGCTCAAGCCTTCCTGTTTTTTATCAGATCCAAAAAAAATCACAATCTGCCCAAATGCCAAGCAGTACAACAAATTCTGACCCATTTCCAGCATCAAACCAGGAGTGATATCTCCTATCCTTCACATGAATTTAGTTGACTTATAATTGCAGTCTGTTTGTTTTCTAGCAAGAAAGAAGGGAGAGGGGGCGTTTTGCCATGGGATAAGGAAGTAAAGACTGCCTGGCCAGTGTAGGAGGGAATCACCACCCAAGGATGTTAGGCCCTTTGATGTAGTAAGGTAGGAGGATAAATGGTGTTATTTTGAATGTCCACATTTTGGGCATGAAGTGTTGGGCCCGGAGGGCCTAGTTCTAGCAGGCTCCTTTTTGTCTTTCCCTTATTGCCTGCACTGGGCTTGCAAATGACATGGTTTCCCACAATTAAAGCATTTTCAATCTTCCTTCCTCCAAGTTCTCTCCTGTCCTGTGTTAAGGTTCATTGCCCCCAATTTTTCTCCAAGCAGATTTACATAGAAAATCTGAGTGCCCCTGTGGCACACTTTTGAATCATCTCTTCCATAGTGATATCCTTTCTGCAACCTGCAAGAGCTCTTTTGTAGTCCTGGTTGAAGTTTTCTCTTGCTAATTGCCTTATCAGAATATCAGCTGCATGTCCTTCCCCAGCTGTTCTAATGATTGCCTTGTAAGGTGGGGCTAGAAAATCCATCAGTGTTTCTTGGGGTCCCCGAGTTATTTTCATGAATGATTATCCTTTGTCCCCTTTCCCAGGGAGAGCTGCCCAAGCTCTGGTGGCACATGCAGCTATTTGTTGGTATCCCCCTGTATCATAATGTGTGAGATGAAAGAGTTTGGAGTCTGAATCTAAGGTCAGAAAAGGTCTTTATTCTTTCTCTTGAGAAAGGTCTCTACTCCCTGTTGCCCAACATGGCGTCTGCAGGGAGAGAGTGAGAGGTAGAAGGCAGCCCATGGTTATATAATCTTCCAATGCAGAAATCCAACCCCCCCAACTGGCCTTAACTCTTATTGGTAGGGGGGCTGTCCCACAACCTAAGCATGGGAATCTCTCTGAGACGAAGGACCCAGAAACATGTGGGTGTCCAATGAAAACAGTCTTAACCTTATTTGGCATATCTTCTGAGTTGGCTCTGGGGGTGGGTCTCCATTGCTCTAATGCTTGAAGGTCAGGTGACTCGACCTTAGGCCTAGTGAGTACTGAAGCCATTCTAGATTTGATTTTTCAGAATGGGGAAACTTCGCTATAAATTATCCCTCACAAATCCCTACTTTTTCTTTTTATACCTTTTGAAGTTTCCCCAATTTTCTTAATTCTAATTACCATTGCAGCCTTCATTACATTGACAACATACAAGGGGGCAGTCCCCTTTATGAGTACAGTTATAGAGATTCAAAAGAAAACAATAATAATTGTCTTTTCAAAGTCCAAAAGTCTCTTTTCACACTGCTGTCCAGATGTGAGGAAGTCTTCTGGTCATGTAGGGTCATCCATCTTCAGCCCTGCATCCCAGCTTCTCTTCCTTTTCCTTCTGCCTTCTTTCATTCATTTACCTACAAAAGGAACCTTGGAACCAACGTAAATGACAACTCCAGAACCCTTTTCATTCTTACAAAATTAAAATTGGAGTCTTAGTCAATTGTCACGATCACACATTAGAACCACTTTATTATATTTTGTATTAATCCATTATCAAGTCCAGAGGATGGGATTTCACTAAGGGAATTACATTAAGCTCGCAATTAAAACAATTAAAAATGGTTTCAAGTAGTCTGGAAATTATCCTCCTTTTTAACATTAACTAATTATAACAAAGTTGAGACAAATGTGACACTAACTGAATAATGGAATAATATTCCCACAAACCTTGACCTACTTGTCCTATTATTACAAAGAACTAAAGGACCCTGACTCATACAGGAATACCTATACTAAATCCTAAGCCTAGCAACTTTATCTTATAATGACTTAAGATGTTCCAGAATCAAGTAGATTTGTTGCTGTTTTATTTAAAAACTTTTGATTATTGAAACTTGCCACCAAGAATAGGGACAAAATTATAATGAGGGAACCATATTTCCCAAACTTCAGAATGCCAATTCCAGGCACAGTGTATACCATACTATGCTGCAGTCTCCATTGAGCCAAGCTTAAAGTCTGCCAGGTGCTTGTTCCCAGTCAGAAGAATCCTCCCTTAGCCCATGCTGAATAGTCATTCCTCCAACCTTCATACCTGTATCTTACAGGATCTGGCACCATCAGTTGGTGGCTTGGGTAGCTTGGGCAGCCTCCTTTAATACTCCTATCTGGAGTTGAACTCAAAGAAACAGTCAGATAACAGTCTCATCAAGTCTTAAATAACAAGCACCAACAATCATCTTAAAATGTGACTATAATCTCACATTGGTTAAGGAACATCTTTGAAGTGAGTCTCAACCTATATTCATTCCTATGTTTATTCTTGTTCATAAAGAAAATCAAATCTCCCATTAGGCTTATAAATTATTGTTCTAATAGATGTGCATCTACTTCATAGATCATATACTGCAACTACTTCCAAACTTTTCTACCTTCTTATAATTATGCTTAATCTGAGCTCATACTAAAATTTCTCTTCTCTCAACTAAAGATGTCTCTGGTTTAATCTCAACAACTAATTGTATTAATACCCAATTGCTCTTTCATCGCTTTGAAATACTCTAGGACCCCATTTCACTCATATTCACAAATATACCTCCTCTACAGTAACTTTATAATCCCAACCTCAGTCCATGGGATAACGATTCAGAGTTGCATTTGTACCCTTATTTCCTCTCCTTCTCAAATTTGATTGAGCTGTCTTCCTAGACACTTCCTCAAACCCTTTCTCAACTTACTTAAACCCTTAAAAACTAGTACCACCATCCAAAGACAGTAGGGCTTAGATAAACCCACATTTGTCCCCAGACTTTCTTATCTGCCTTCCATATTCCCAATCAAACCTTTTTTTATCCTTCCAAAATCTCTCAAACCCATCATTCAGACTATTCAGCACTCCTTTACATTTTTAACCATAAAACAATAGCTCATAAGTTATTATCCTTTTATTAACATAGCTGTTCTGCTTACACAAAACAAAGAGGTTAATGGCTAAACCTCACAAACTGATAGATCTGCCATACAGAATTATCTGATCTTGTTATTCCCTCAGAAGTTTCCACTCTGAGTCTAGTTCTTTAGGAGGATCAAATGCTATTGAGGAGGATCTATAAGAAATTAATCCCAAGACAGTGCATATCAATAAGTTGCTTATAATAAAACATGTTTACACCACCAAACAGACAGTATAAACAGGTATTATTTCCACAATAGTAACAAACTTTGAATGAAGTTGACTATTAACCATTAATAATTTACCTCCCTCTAAGAAATTTGCACTGAAACTCTTCCTCACATAGAAGATGTTTTTGATCTAGGTTCAGTAATTAATAGAATAACAGCTAGGTCCCTCAATCAGTTGTACCAATACTCAGTTATTCTAATATGATTTTGAAACATTTAAGGACCTTATTCCATACAGACAAATACCTAGTGACAAGCAGATGACTAGGTCAAATACCCATTTACCAAGTTCTTTAATATATAAAAAGGAATATGACCTGAGACTGAATAGTCCAGATCCTAAACACACACTTTATTATAGTAGCTCAGATGTATCCCAGCCTTAGTTTATGGGATAATGCACAAACTTCTTTCCCTTGGTCTAATTATTCCCATATTATTCAGAAAAGAATTTTCTCCCAAGTTTGTTTATTCTTACTTCAGGAATCTAAACTTTTTACTTATACATTCAATTATAAATGTTAACTTTTTCTTATACCATGCAGTAACTACAGATTCAGATTTAAAACAGCGAGGTGTCTTCTGCAAAACATCCTTTCTAAAAGTATTTCCTTTATGAAAGCAAAATACAGTATACCACAAAGGTTTCCCAGGACTCATATGCATAATTAATTCCTGTTCTATATTCCAAATTATATTCTATATATATTATATATTCCAAATATATTCCAAATTATTACCAAAAACCAATTAGTAGAAATCAATTATACAAACTTTAAAGGTCCAGTTTCAAAACTGACTCATCAGTGAGGCTTTTTTTTTTAAACTGCTGCCCCTCTCCCACCCTCTTTTTTGGTGGTGGAGTGGAGAAATTCCCTTGGACTCTGTAGACAGTCCGCCTGAATTAAAAAAAAATAAACAGTAACTTTGAACATGACAAAAATCTATACACAATTAATAAAATGACCAGAAATCTTACAAAGTCTTTGTATAATTACTAACTTTCCCTTTTTCAAAAACAATTTAACACAATTTCTAAATTCTCTGATCATAAAAATCTTTCCCACATAATTGATAAAAGTTAGGGAGTTTCACTGGTCTTTTCTTCACATAGTTACCAATAATTACTTCTCACAAATATATATTTCTTAACTGAAACTTCCTTTTAAATATAGAAAAACTTGAAGGTTTATAATTTCTTAAGTTACAATACTTCAAAATATCATAACAGAACTGTTCACCAGTAACACAATTATTATGTTCTTACATTTAAACTTTTAAATTCAAAACCCATTTAATTACCAATCCAGTGACCTTAATTCAGCTGGATGTATTTTTCAAATTGAGCCACATCCCTCTATATACATAGATATATATATCTATAT
>CM053580.1:72474658-72494787 GCA_028627135.1 Pseudochirops cupreus
AAAGAGTTCTACAAAAACACATTTCCAATTCACGTTGCACAGAGAATCATTCATAACTACAGGTAAAGGTGTATATACCCGGTTTTCTGAATAGCAGGAGTAACAACATATTACATTACATTTTACACAATTTTTCTCCATCTTTTAATTTCAACCCAATTCAGATTAAAACTGACAGCATTCCTGGCTCTCACTCCGTTTTTGCAATATGTGAGGATTTTGCAGTTTAGATACCATAATAACACAATGACATTATAACATTAATTGCATTTCCAAAGTGAGTAGAGGCTTTTTTCCTCCAGCATTGCCTTATCTGATCTAGTTTGAGGCTTCAGCAGGCAGGCTGGCCAGATCAAAGATTATAAAGTTTACAGATTTTCCAAATTACAGTTATTTCAGAAAATATTACAGCACTTTGATCAGAGTGTCTCACTCCTCATTTTCTATTCCTTTGATAATATAGTTCCTAATTTTAATAACATTTAAACAAACCAAAAAAATTTGCTTTTGTTACAACATAGGCAATACCCATTCCTGCTCACATTTTAGATACCAGTTTACAATATGCTGGGCTAATAATTTTAACTGCTTGTTTTGGTTCTAGTAATAATTACAAATATCTTTAAATTCTAATTTCTTAAGTACTATAAAATTGCAAAACATTACAAATTTCACCTATATCCAAATTAACATACATAACCATATCCTTAGATAACTTAACAGCTTCTGAATAGGAATAAGAAAATTGTTTTAACATTAGAGTTTATGAATATTTCCAAATTACATAATTTAGAAATATTTAAAACTTATATTCTACTAAAAAAAAAACTTTAGGTGAATGTATTTCCAAACTCCCTTACATAGGAATTAAATTATAACTTTATAAATTTAAACCACTGTATACATTTTCATAATAGCCAAGAGTTCAAATGATCAATCTGAACATTATTTACATTTATACCCAAATATAATGGTCTCACATTTTACCAAATAAAGCCAAATGCCAATCTATTTCCACAGAAATATCTTTAAGCCAACACGTGGCCTTTCAGAAGACGTGTGCTCTTCAGTTCACCTTAGACTCCTGCCCCACCCATTCCATTCTTATCTTATTATCATAGACAAAGGGTTTGGAAAAAACAATAAACTGGGTGGGTTATCATTTAACTTCTCTCTCAAGTGGGGGCCTTAGGAATTTAATGATTATCTGAACTTTTTAGAACTAAATTCTGATAGAGCCTGAAAGGCGGACAGACACTATCCCTTCTGACTTCCCATGACTTGGTTTGAAGTCAGGCTAAAAATTCACTAGCGCTATCTTCCAACCTTCTAAAGGGTGGTGGGGAGTAGTGGGTACCCCACCCTAATTAACACAAACAGCCTTTTGCTTCTCCTTCCACCTCTGCCTTAGGCATTTCAGACACACAGAAAAAAAAGAAGTTTCACTTACCTATTATCTGCTAAAGATCTGAACTTCTCTCTCTCTCCATTCTAAGTTTAGTTAGGCAGAGAAGGAAGATTCCTAAACTTCCCAAGGCTTTTTAATCTGGTAAAACATTTTCCCTCTTTCACAAATAGACAAACTTTACACATATCCACACAGACAAACAAAACAAAAAAAGAAATACATAGAACAAACATTCTCAGCCGGCTTGGCCAAATTTTTCTCCAAAGGGATTATTGGGGGTTTGAAGGAAACACTTCTTCCCAATTGACTAGCAGCTTGTGGGTAAAAGCTGAAAATTTCCCTTGACCAGAAGCAGGTGGGGTAGCCCATCAGCCAGTCTCCCCCTTCTGGATCCAAGGTCTGGCCTAAACGTGTCAACCTCTTGGTCCAGAAATTGGGGTGCCGAGGCACGAATTCGGAGGTGGGCCCTCGTCAGGGACCGCTCGTCAGCATGCCCCCCCAAAAAAACTGCCTCCTGGTCGCCTCAACTCCTGGCCAGACTCAGTTGACCAGGTCAATCTCTTAGTCTAGGAATTTCCTAACTCCTGACCACACTCAGTCGACCCCACCCACCACCAAATCACCCAGGCCTCTCCTTACCTGGGTCTGTGCACAGACTTACATGATTTTCAGCAATCTTTGTTCCCCCCTTTTGGCGTTTTCTGATCTTAGTTTCAGACCCCCTCGGACTTCATTCTCCTTAGAGAGGAGTCGCTCCCCCACCTTACCAAGAGATCACTGTTTAAAAGCCAGTGGGACGTCCTTTACCTGTTGGTCAAGGCTGAGGAGCCGTCCACCTCTCCAGAGAGGAGTCTGAAATATCTCAGTGGGACCTCTAAGCTGTGTGAGATGAAAGAGTTCAGAGTCTGAATCTAAGGTCAGGAAAGGTCTTTATTCTTTCTCATGAGAAAGGACTCTACCCCCTGTCGCCCAACATGGTGTCTGCAGGGAGAGAGTGAGAGGTGGAAGGCAGGCCATGGTTATATAATCTTCCAATGCAGAAACCCAACCCCCCCAACTGTCCTTAACTCTTATTGGTAGGGGGGCTGTCCCACAACCTAAGCGCGGGAATCTCTCTGAGACAAAGGACCCAGAAACGTGGATGTCCAGTGAAAACAGTCTTAACCTTATTTGACGTATCTTCTACTGTATTGGCTCTGGGGGAGGGTCTCCATTGCTCTAATGCTTGAAGGTCAGGTGACTTGACCTTAGGCCTAGTGAGTACTGAAGCCATTCTAGATTTGATTTTTCAGAATGGGGAAACTTCACAATAAATTGTCCCTCACAATAATGTAGCTGCCAACCTATTGCCTGATTTGGCTGGTACCCAAGAGCTGCTCATAATTAAAGGGTACCTGTTGTTGCTCATTATATGTGGCCTGCTGCCTGCACTGCTCAAGAAACTCAGAGCTCCAAATCAGATATTCTCCAGGTTCCAGGCAAGCATGCACCACCTGTCTCCAGTCAGGAGGAGGTAGGATTCCATAGGCTACTTGGTCCAAAAGTGTTCTGACATACATGGAAGTTGAACCAAATTCACTAGAGGCCTTTTTAATTTCTCTGAGCAACCTGATACTGAGGGGTTCATAATCATGAAGGTTATTAGAGTCAGGTCTCTCTATTATGGGAAATATCTGTAATCCTAGGTCTTGGCAGTCCTCTCCCCACTGCTTAGCTTGCTGGATAGCTTTTTCAAGGGGGGAAAGCATATTGCACTCTTTCTGCTTAACTATGTCCCTAGCAGGAGTGCATATGCTCTGATAAGAGGGACATTGAGACGGGGGAGGGGGAATGGACAGCTATATAGGGCTCTCCACCCCAATTGGGTACCAGCCCTTTTCTCCCTGTGTATTCCTCTGCTCTCACTCTTTTTCTTCCTCTTCCTCTATCTGAGTCCCTGCATCAAATTTCCCCACTTCTCAGTAGTAATCTGGCTCAACTAAACACAATTTAAGAACATTAAATAACTGAAAGCAATGAACTGGGAAATCCTCTGGCTCTACTGTGGAATAATATTCTGTTAATTGTTCACCCACTATTTTCCATTTTGGGGGGTCTGATGTACCCTCCTTAGGTAGCCACGGAAAAGTGATCTCTAGTAGATCCAAAAATTCTTTTATCTGATTCTGCAGGATCATGAGTCCTCTTTCCTTCATTATATGTAGAAGGACTTTTTCATACATCTCTCGGCTGGGCTGCTTGATCTGCAATTGTCCCATGGCCGTTGCTTGCTCGGGAAGAAAGAGAGTACCAAAAGCAGTTCGTCCAAGCCTTCCCCTTACCTTGTCCTAGGATCCTGCACTGCTCAAAGGGGACCTCCTGGGCAGAACTGACATGGGCTTGTGACACCTGACTTGGCCTGTTGTTTCTGTGCCTATTGCTTCTGTGCCTTGCATTGGCCCCATGTTGGGCGCCAGTTATGGGGAGCCCTGCCATCCTGCAGCAGGGCTGAGAAAGAATCACCGACCCAGAAGTTGCTAGTGGGTACATAAAAAGAGACAGGACTCCCAGAATAGTGAAAGTAGAGAGCCAATGTTTATTCTTCTAGGCACAAGCTTTATAGAGCCATAATGCTCCTCCTTAATTGTTTTCCCCCGAGGACATTGTGCATTTCTCTGTTCCTAGGCCATAGGCGTAAATGCCATGCTTATCTTGAGGACCTAATCCTTACACCTGTGTGTTTGAGCTCTTTCCTGAGGGATGGGAAACCAATCCAGGCCCATCGGCAGGCCAAACACCTGAGAGATCTTGTTCAGCCATCAGGGTCAGAGTCCCACTGGCCTGTGGTCCTCTACACAGTATAACAGAGTAGACAACATCAAAACAACTATATATAAACAAGATATACATAGGATATACTGGAGATGATATCAAAAGGACAATGCTAGAATTCAGGGAGACTGAGAATAGCTTCTTACAGAAGGTAAGATTTAAGCTGAGATGTAAAGGAAGTCACAAAATGGAGGTAGAAGAGGGAGAAAATTCCATACATGAGGTGACAACCAGGGGAAATGCTCAAAGTTGAGAGATATGGGGGTGGCTAGGTGGAGTGGTGAATAGAGCACTGGCCCTGGAGTCAGGAGGACCTGAGTTCAAATCTGGCCTTAGACACTTAACACAAAACTAACCATGTGACCTTGGGCAAGTCACTTAAGCGCAATTGCCCTACCTTCCCCCCTCCAAAAAGGAAAAAAAAAGTTGAAAGATATGGAGTGTTTTATTCAAAGATCAACAAGGAGCCCAGCGTCAGTGTAAATCAGAGTATGTGAGGGGAAAATTATAGAGGTATGAGAAGACCTAAGTTAGGAAGGGCACCAAGTTTTGAAAGACTTTGAACATCAGAGGATTTCATATTTGATACTGGAGGTGATAGTGAGCCAAAGAAGTTTATTGAGTGGGGGAGAATATATGTTTAGACTTGTGCTTTAGGAAGATAATTTGACAGCTGAGAGAAGGATAGACTAGGATAGGAAGGGACTTGAGACAGGCCGACTCAACAACAGCTATTACAGTAGTTCAAGCATGAAGTGATGAAGGCCTACACCAGAGTGGTGGCAGTGTCAGAGAGAAGGGGGATGTACAAGAGAAGTTTCAAAGGTAAAATCAACAGAATTTGGCAACAGACTGGATATGGGGAAAGTGAGTAAGCAGTCAGTTAAGCCTAAATTAAGAATTAAGTCACTTAACCTCTCTAGGCCTGAATTGTTTCATCTGTAAAATGAGTTGGTTGGATCATGTGATCTTTAATGTCCCTTCCAGCTCTAGATTTTATGATTCTGTGACCTGGATTTGTCATTTATTAGTTGTAAGATTTTGAGCAAGTCATCTAAACTCTCTGAGTTTTGATTTCCTACTCTGTAAAATGTGAATAATAATATTTGGATATTACTTGATACAGTTGTTGTAATCAAATTAAATAGGACATATAAAGCACTGTTTAAAGTGTGTTATATGTCAGCTATCATTACTATTATTATTATTATTATTTAGGTTCCAAGGCGTCAAGATGATGACAGGAATATGATTCATTTGGAACTAATGGAATTTGATGAGTTAGAAGCATACCCTATACTGTTGGGAAGTTTTAGCTTACATCTTTATGAAATAATTCAGGTATGTATTATTTGCTGTAACAGTTTTATCAGCTGAATACCTAGCTATGTTCAGTCAGTATTCATGGTTATTAGAAGACTCAGTTTCAATAGCTACCTTCAAACTCTTATGATGAAGTAAAAAAAACCTTCATCTAGTTCTAGTTTTAGCTGCATTTGCTTTGTTTATACAAAAATATACACTTCATATGAATTTTTAAAACTTTCTACCCAAAATGGACTGCCTTTAGGAGGTAGTAGATTTCTATTCAGTAGATGTTTTCAGGCACCTGTTGGATATGTTGTAAAGGAAATTCTGGGTCAGAGAGGACTTAGACTAATTGTCTTTTGAAGTTTCTTTCAATCCTAAGATTCTGATTCTTTTTTTTCACTCTTTTTAAAAAAGTTTATTTACTATTAGTTTACAACATTCAGTTCCACAAGTTTTTGAGTTCTAAGTTTTCTTCCCCTCCCCCCGTGACAGCAAGCAATCTGGTATCAGTTTTACATATACCTTCACATTAAATATTAGTCAAGTTGGAAAGAAGAGTTATAACCAATGGAATGAATAATGAGGAAGAAGAAACAAAACAAAAGAGAGAGAGCAAGTAGTTTGCTTCAATCTGTATTCAGACTCTGTAATTCTTTCTTTGGATGTGTATAGCCTTTTCCATCATGAGTCCTTTGGAGTTGTCTTATAACCTTGCATTGCTGAGATGAGCCCAGTCTATCAGAATCAGTCATCACAGATATGATGTGTCTGTAATTGTATACAGTGTTCTCCTGGTTCTGCTTCCCTCACTCGGCATTAGTTTATATAAGTCTGTACAGGTTATTATGAAGTCTGTCTGCTCCTCATTTCTTATAGCACAATTTTCCATTACATTCATATACCACGAATTGTTTAGCTATTCCCCCATTGATGGGCATTCCCTTGATTTCCAATTCTTTGCCACCATAAAAAGAGCTGCTGTAAATATTTTTGTGCGTATAGGTCCTTTTCCCACTTGTCTGATCTCTTTGGGATACAGCCCTAGAAGTGGTATTGCTGGGTCAAATGGTATGCACCTGATTCTTTAATGTTTAAATTGACCTGCATCTTGAATTTATATTTTCTTAATAGAATTATTTATAAGCTAGCAATTTCATTTTATGTGTAATATTGGCTACCCTGACCCTCACTGCCTAGAAGGCCAGGTCAGTTAGATTTCCCTCCTCCTTCACGGTTCTCCAGATTCTTGAGGGGATTTAGGGGCTGTTTAGGCTCTCTTCAAATGGCTTCAACCCCCACCAATCTTATTTCTTTAGTTATGGGAGTACAAATCCTCAGTACCCCAGTTCTATCTAACTACTAACAGATTTACTTTTATACAGAAATATTTGTTTCAGAAGATATAATCACAACTTACTTCCCCAACACAAGGGAGTCATAATTCCCCTCCTCCCTTTATACCTTCTCAGTCTTTGGAGAACAGAAGTAGATAATCCATAATTTAGCTTAGTTCTGATAGACCCCCCAAAGCTCTTCCCCTCTGTCATCTTAGCTTCTCAGGGCTTTCATCCTAAACTGGCTGGCTACACTATCCAGTCTATAACCCTGGCTCTGAAGTCATCATGGCTCAAACTCCTGGGTCCAGTGGAGAATCACTTCTGACACTTGAAACTGAGGTGGACAAATAACACAGAACAGAAACAAATACCCCCAGCCCCATTTCTCAGAAGAGGTAATAAGAGGGAACAGGAAAAGTAAGTCCTTCCTCTCTCACCATTTCAGTTTATGGCTCCCCTGTTTTGAGTGAACTATGATCACCCTTGGAATGCAGCTGAGAAGAATGGCTGAAAAGAGCAACAGAAAGAAGGCAGTAGAAAGAGAACAAATAGCTCAGTCTGACCAGTTTTAAAGATATAGGCAGTCAATCAAAGGAAGCCACTCCTACCCCCCATGGGAGGGGACCAAGAGACCTCCAAGTTAGGCATGAGTCACTGGGCATGCCCATGCCTTGGTTATACATACAAATGTCCATTTTGTTTATAAATAACATGTTATGTGATTTATTTGAGTTTGAATAATGTCCTGTTCTGATATAATGCCCATTCATTATCTGAGATGTCATACATTAAAAAATTTCCCTCTTTTTTTTAATCTGTCTTCCAGAAAGGATGTTTCACAGAAGAATTTAATATGAAGATTAGAAACCTGGTAGGGATTTGTTTCAAAATACATGTAATTGAGAGACATCTATTAGTTAAAATAAAATCATATTATATAGAAATATTTTTTAAATATACAAATCATTTTAATTTAAAATGCTTTTGATCTTTTTATTAATTCACTCAACATTATTGTTCAGCACCTGCTTTCATTATCACTGTGTTTACATTATTTTTTTATCTTTCTGATTGCGGAGAGTCATTTTGGGGTATAAGTATAGGCTAATAGAAATTTTTAAGTAGTTACATAGAGAACTTCAGGACCAGTTGGAAAGTTGTCATCCTTGTGATAACTTGGTAGTTCTGATGAACATGATAGTATGGTTGAATGACTAATTAAAACACAAGATCATTGTGGCCTCAGGTTCAAGATGAATGAGAAGAACTGAGAAGAGCCATGATCTTATACATCTTGGGGTCAGCTGATGATTTCTGACTTATCTGGGTTGATGGCACTGGGCATGGTAGGTGTGGCAGCCCTGAACATATGGCCAAGCAGATGCAGCATCTGGATTATGAGATGGAGGAACAATCAATAGAGAAATGAGTTTAGATCATTTTTGTTCTGGAGGTAGTGTAGCAAATAAAATGGATACCATTGTTGTGTTTGTCATGTTCCAGTAGATTAATTTCAGATATATAACTTTCAAGCTAAATCTGGAATATATCAGTTCTTACTCTGTTGTACTCTATGTCAGGGCTCTTGAGAAGTGCAATCCACCAAGTGTAGATTTACACAGGGAATGCATACACATACTACACATGC
The DNA here is from genome assembly GCA_028627135.1 of Pseudochirops cupreus. Taxonomy (NCBI): domain Eukaryota; kingdom Metazoa; phylum Chordata; class Mammalia; order Diprotodontia; family Pseudocheiridae; genus Pseudochirops; species Pseudochirops cupreus. Next base: position 72,483,174 of record CM053580.1, read on the forward strand.
TTCTGACTACCTCTTCCAGGAGGTCAGCAACAACATATACGTAGAACAAGGCCACAAAGGAGAAAATGTCAGGATTCCTACACCATTGCATCCATGCTGCTACATTGTTCCCCTAAACCTTACTTGAATTTTGCTACCAAACTCTCCCATACAGAGGCAATGAGATGGAGCAGTGGACAGGGTACTGGGCCTGGATTCAGGAAAACCTGAGTTCAAGTATGGCCTCAGACATGTTTGACTAGCTACGTGACCCTGGGCAAGTCACTTAATTTCTATTTATCTTAGTTTTCTCAATGTAAAATGGGGGTGGTAATATGACATAGCTTCCAGGATTATTGTGAAAATCAAGTGAGATAGTATGTAAAGCCTTTAGAACATTCCCTGGCACATAGTAGGCACTTTGCTTATTCCCTTTCCTATAAATGTTCCACTATGTTTTATGTGTATATATGTATATGTGTATATATGAGAGAGAGAGAGATGTATGGGTACACACACACACACACACACACACACACACACACACACACACACACACATATAAGCTACAGGTTTAGACATCCCTGGCACACAACAGCTATTATGAATCAGTAAGTGCTTATTAAGTGCTTACTATGTGCCAGGAATGCAATTAATGTTGGGAATGCAAATATGGGAAAAAGACAGGTCCTTCCCTGAAGGAATTTGTATCCTAATAGAGAAAGAAATCTCATAAAATGAAACTAAAGAGAGACTTTTAAAGGGAGAGCAAAGACATGAAGGTAGCCATCACAGAGGCATAGTAGAGAAAGACCAAAGTGTAGTCTGAAGATGGATGAAGATGACTGTCTGAGCCTCATTAAAATGGAGGTTCTAGGAAAATCCATCCAATCAGGGAGAGAGGCTGCTGGGACAAGAGCATTTCAATGAATTTCAGGGCTAGAATAAGTTTCCAAGATGAAGAGGTTTCTTAGCATGGTAAAGAAAGTCTGGTGTATAGCCCCTATATTTCCATTTGTGCCCTCATGGTTCATTTACCCCATAAATACCCAGGACTTAACAGTTTCGGTTTTATTTATTAAAATGACAAAAAAGAGGATAAAGTTACGACATTACAAGACAGTACTTTTTTTTTATCTTGGTTACTAAGTGCCAGGCACTTTACAAATATCTCATCTGACCCTCACAATAATCCAGAGAGTAGGTGCTATTATTATCCCCATTTTACAGATGAGGAAACCAAGGCAAACAGGTTAACAGGCAAATAGGTGCTCAAGATCACACAGCAAGTATTTGAGGCAAGATTTGAAATCAGGCTTTACTGACTCTAGACTGGGCACCAGACTCTAGACTCTCCACTGCACTACCTAGCTGCCTAAGATAAGAAGTCTTAAAACTCGGTAGGTTGTAGGTATCCCTGGTCATGTCCATGAAAGTAGGCTTAATATTTCTGCACTCCTTACGTCTTTGAGGTCTGATTAAAGACTTGGTAGTTAGAACCTATCCTCTTTATGAGGAAATAAAACTGCAAACAATTAAGAGGTTTATTAAGCATGAATTATTTTTTCTAACTTATCTAATGAAGAGCCAGAAATCATCTTGACAGTCAGAAACTTGCAGAGTATCTATCCCCCTATTTCTTTTCCTTTCTTCCATTTTATCATCTTAATGATTTTAGAAGCTCAATCAAGCTGTCATGGCCTAAGCTGGGGTAGACATTGAATGGTCCTCCCGTTAAGCCTGGTGAGATTTTTCAGTTCCTTTAGACCTTACTTATAAATCTTTCTAGACAGACATGAATTCCTTGTTGAAGAAGACATTTCCATTTTTTGCCCCCAAGGTTTCTTTGGCTCTTGACCTTTATAAGTTGGATAGTGGGAGTAAAGTCAAGAGTAGTGTCTTTCTGGACTATATCAGACATTTAATAAATACTTCTTGACTTGACTTTCCCTGTATGTAAATGAATCTAGTAATTGTTCCTCACCATCTCTAATCAATCTGTATTCCTTGGTAGTTTAACCTTGGTGGCTACATTTCTCACCTCTCCCTCGAAGGGTTCTTTTTTTTTCTTTTTTCTTTTTGGAGGGGGAAAGGCAGGGCAATTGGGGTTAAGCGACTTGCCCAAGATCACACAGCTAGTAAGTGTTAAATGTCTGAGGCTGGATTTGAACTCAGGTCCTCCTGACTCCAGGGCCAGTGCTCTATTTATTGTGCTACCTAGCCACACCTGAAGGGTTCTTTAGGAGACAATTTTTCCCTTTATATTAGTAAACAGAAATGCCTTTCCCCTCCAAAACAATAGCTATTTTTTACCTCAAACACATGCTCCTGAAAAATGTATAAAATGTAGAATGACAGTGTTTATTTCTGTGCACCATGAAGTGCTGCCTCTTTTTGAAGGGGTAAGTTAATTTTATACCTTTATCTTTTAAGCTTTCATAGGATCATAAATTTAGGACTGGGAAGGACTTTAGAGGACATTTAGTCCAACCCTCTAATGATATAGTTGAGGAAAATAAAGCCCAGTGAGATTAAGTGACTTGTCTAAACTCACAAAATATCAGAGACAAGAGTTAGCTACAATCATCCAGTCCACAATAATATTAAAATGGTGATTAGTACTAATACCTATTCATATGAGCTTATTAGCTACAAACTAGTGTTCCCAATCTTGCTATCATGCATATATACATATGTATATACATGCGTATACACATTTGTATATACACACAAACACACATATGTACATATATGTATGCATACTGTATGTGTGTATATATATGTGTGTGTGTGTATATATATATATATATATATACATATAATACCATCAACTTTATTAGTTAACTTTTGTTAGTGACTACTATAATACCTTTTGCCTTCTATGGAGCTAACATCCCCATGGTTTCTCCTGGTATCTTTCTGCTGCTTATTTCAGTTCATCCAGACTTCTCGGTAGCTTTATCACTCTTCTCTTACTCTTTCTTTGACTCAGTATCTTTCCTCTTTCTGCTGTCTGTTAGTTCTCACAGTTTCCTCCTTTTTCACGTTGCTGGTAGTATGTTGTCAGGAGCATCTCCTTAGAAGTTAGTTGCTAACCCCAATTTAAATGTGTGTGTATGTGTTTTCTAAATGTGAGCCTACTTTTCCAACAGACCTCCTTATGTACTTGTGAGAGAGTATTCCCAAGACTTTTGGGATATTGTTCTTTGTACCAACTGTTCTTACTATTCCACCTCAGTAAATATTGCTTTTTAAATGCTAATTAACTATGACTGATTATCATTGGGGATCCTACTGATAAGTGCTTATGAGCAATAATACTAGAAACCCTAACTCCTCAGGGTTACTAACCCCTGGCACCCCAAAAGATGCAGTAACCAGCAACCCTCAGGATACCCAATCTGCCACTTCACAGGGGTTGAATGAACTCAGAGGAAGTACTACACAAGAGAAGGGAAAATAAACCTTCAAAAAGCTTTGTGTAAGACCTAACTGATCCAGATCACCTTAAGAACATTTATAAATGAAACTTCAGGAAGAGTAACAAATAGCTGGAACCAAATGACATCAGCCAGCAATTTGATAATAATCTGTTTTCATCAATAATGACAATAAATCTACCTACTTATATAGTCTTAACTATATGAAGAAATAAAAATGGATCTTAAGGAAATGTGAAAATGAAAAACTTCTTGGATCTAGTCAAATACGGGTAGAAGGAATTCATTCTGGAAACCACATAATTATAAAGACACTAAGGGAACTAATTTTCAAGATGTCACAAAAGAATGGAAAAAGCTTTGATATTATTAATATCCCTAAAATGTGACTAAAAAGAAATTAACTACCATCTCCAAGAATCTTTGTGAAAAGGGTCTATTCATATTTTTTGGATCTTAGTATTTTTATTTTTCCCCAGTTACATGTAAAAACAATTTTTAACATTTGTTTTTAAAACTTTGGGTTCAAAATTCTCTCCCTTCCTCCCTTTCCATCCTACCCTCCATTGAGAAGGCGAGCAATTCGATAGAGGTTATATATGTGTAGTCACACAAAACATTCCATAATAGTCATGTTGTGAAAAAAAATAGACAAAAAAAGCTAAAGAAAAATAAAGTTTAAAAAAAAGTATGTTTCAATCTGTATTCAGACACCACCAGTTCTTTCTCCCTCTTCCCCTCCAGTATAAAAGCTTTTTCTTGCCTCTTTTATGTGAGATAATTTAGACCATTCTACTTTTCCTTTTCTCTTTCTCCCAGTACATTCCTCTGTCACCCCTTAATTTTAATTTGTAAATATTATCTATGCATATCCAACTCATACGTATGTCCTCGTCTCTATATATACCCCTAATAACCACCCTAATAATAAAAGGTCTTATAGTTCCAAATATCATCTTCCCAGGTAGGAATGTAAATAGTTTAACCTTACTAATTCATGTATGATCTCTCTTTTCTGTTTACCTGTTTATGTTTCTTTGGAGTCTTATATTTGAAAGTCAGTTTTTCTATTCAACTCTGGCCTTTTCATCAAGAATGCTTGAAAATCCTTTGTATCATTGAATGTCCATTTTTCCCCTGAAGGATTTTACTGGGTAGGTGATTCCTGATGGTAATCCTAGCTCCTTTGCTGTCCCTAATATAATATTCCAAGCCCTTAGATCCTTTAATGTAAAATCTGCTAAATCTTGTATTATCCTGACTGTGGCTCCATGATACTTGAATTGTTTTTTTCTGACTGCTTGCAGGGAATATAGGCAGGTCTTCCTAGTCATTCCTCTACCCATAGTCACTCAGCTGACTGAGAGGTACAGAGTATACAAGATCCTGCTATATTACCCCCCCAAAAATTGTGTTTGTAGAAGAAAATACCAATTTAAAGGCTCTTCTCCAATGGGGTATGTTATAGGCATATGTCAAGATTACAAAAAATTCCTTGGTAGATGCAACAACAGAAATAATTTTTTTCATTGAACCTCTGACTGTTAAAGTGAGACATAAAGCAGGAAACATATTTGGTCTCCAAAGGTCACCATCATGGAGCATGACTTCCATAGACTTAAATAGATGAGAAATTCTCTGTAGTGATGTTCATTTTGTAGATAACATTGTGCTGTTAGATTGCTTCAAACCAAAGAACATTAAATGGATTCCTAGAGATTTAGCTAGTAGTCCACACAAGGAAAAGCAAGTAGATTAAGAATATATTTTCCCCAGATTTTGACATGCAGTTTGGTGTTTAGTCCATTGAATTAATTCATCAGTATAAATTGTAGATAAGCACTGCAGACAGATGAACTAGGCACATGTTTCAATAGAAAAGAGGAGTGCGATAATATTTGGGAAATTGTAAAGTGCTTTTGGTGATTCTGAGCTGCTCCCTATCAGCAAAATCCATACTTTTCAATACATTTTCCTAGTGATACAGTACCCTAATCTCTAATAAAGAATTAGTATTACATGTGACCCAAATGGCAGTGGGAAAATATGTAGAGGGTTAAAGTCATCCTATTCTAGCATATTGTCAGTGAAGACATATTTAAGTGATATAAAAGATACCTGAATAAGAAAGGAGGTAAGCTTGTCGTATAGCAAGAATGCATGGAAACAGGTTGTATCTAGGTAATTTGAGAATTACGCCAATATTCATAAATTATTATAAGAACCCTATAAAAACATCCGTGTGTTACTTATTAATCTTGCTGTGAAAATTACTCAAGGTAGGAAAACAGGAGGAAGTTTTGCATTAGTACACAGAACACAGTGCAAAAGCCAAGCATTTAGCCAAGAGCATTCTGGCTGGCATTTGGTGGCTATTCTTAGTTCAGTGTAGTTTATGGAGTGACTAGGATGCTATTGTCAAGAATGTATCCCCACTGTAGCAGATGGGTTCTGACAGCCTAGCAAATAGTTCCAAAGAACTAAAGTTCAGAGATTGGCTTAGTGACCACAAGGCCCAGAAAATGCTACATCAAAAAAAAAACCCTACCTTTTGTGATTTTTTTTTGTTTCTTTGTTTGTTTTGCCAATCAGACATTGACTTTTCTTACAATTTCATGCTAGTCTTGCTATCACAGGAGAATTTACATGTAAATCTGGCATTTATTATAAGACACTTTTGGCTTTTCTAACCTGCAATATTACATGTAATAAAAAGTATTACTTTTTTATTATCCATTTAAATAACATTCTGATCTAATGTATGAAAATGAATTTGTCTCATGTTTAGGTTGTCTGCAAAGTTGAAGTGGAGTTTATGTTTTCCTATGGAAACTTTGGTTATGGCTTTTCACATCAGGTTGGTTCCTAATTTTTTACTTTGTTATATTATAGTTTTCAGTAGTAATATTCTCTTGGGCTTATTTTTTTTTCTTTTTGAAGGGCAGGGAAATTGGGGTTAAATGACTTGCCCAAGGTCACACGGCTAGTGTTACGTGTCTGAGTCTGGATTTGAACTCAGGTCCTCCTAATTCTAGGGCCGGTGCTCTATTCACTGCACCACCTAGCTGCCCCTTAGACTTATTTTTTTTTTGTTTATTGTGAATTTGACAATCATCAACAAACTTTTAGAAACTCAAAGAACAAAAAAGAGGACTGTGTAAGAAACTTGAGTTTCTATTACACATAGTTTGTTTTTTAAAGAAATATGTGTATATATATTATATAGAGAGAGAGAGAATTTTAATAAGATGTAACAAAATTGTTCTAATTAAGGAATACTTCTCAGCATCTGTGAATTTTTAATATATAGTTTATTTTCCCCCCAATTACATGCTAAAGCCATTTTAAGCATTTTTTTTTTGGTTTGAGTTCCAAATTCTATCCTTTCCTTCTTCCCCCTCCTCTCCCTGAGATGGTAAACAATCAGATATGGATTTTACATGTGCAATTATGTAAAACATTTGTGAATTTTTAAAAAAATATTTTGATAATTATTTCAATATAATAGGTTTCCTTTGTAACCCTATGTATTTTGTGCATTTAAATTATTATTCTAAGAAATGATCCTTAAATGTAAAAAAAAAATTTAATATATCTACTTTTATCCATTAATTCATCACCTTCTCCTTTTCCCCAAAGAGAAACCCTCCCTTGTTATGTGTATAAATGTATATATACCCATATATACATACATATACATATCTACATATACAGAAATGTATATGATTATTTATGTACATACACCTCTGTGTGTGTGTTAGTCAAGCAAAGCAAAACAACACATTAGCCATGTCTGAGAATGCACATCTCTGAGATTTATTTTCAATACTAGTTTGTTAACATTTGTGAAAATACATATTTCAAGATTTTCTTTAGTCTAAGTTTACTTTGTTTTTTCTTTCATTTTTTTCTTACTTAAATGCAAAAAATTGAATGTTCTTTTTTTGAAGTTTTTATTTCCAAATTCTCTCCCTCACTCCTTTCCTCACCCTACTTGAGAAGACAAGCAATTTGATATAGAATGGATATGTGATGTTATGCAAAACATGTTTCCACATTAGCCATGTTGCAAAAGAAAACAGACAAAAAAAACCAAGAAAAATAAAGAAATATCCTTCAATCTGCATTCAGACTCCATTATTTCTTTCTCTGGAGGTGAATACCTTTTTTTTTATCATAAGTCTTTTGGGATTGTCTTAAATTCTTACATTGCTGAGAATAGCTAAACCATTCACAGTTGATCATCATACAATATTGCTGTTACTGTGTACAACATTCTCCTGGTTCTTGCTCACTTTACTTTGCATCAATTCGTAAGTCTTCTCAGGTTTTTCTGAAAGCAGTCCTGCTTGTCATTGTAAAGCCAAGCACAAACAGTTTTCCAGAGGAATGCTGCTGTGAACAACTTTTAAGGTTCTGATTACACAGTATAGTGAACACTCTATTTATTCCATAACAAATAAGAGCAAAACATTCTCAGAATTGAAGGTGCAGCATTCACAGTGTTACAACTTATCACAGAAAGTCAAAATACAGCATTCAAACAATTTATCACTAAGATGGCCACATACTTTTCACCACAGTGGTCACAAAGTTTTCAACAAAGAACATTCAAGCATTCAATCATTTCAATCATCCTCCTCAAGGTTTGCCTCCTCAAGGGACACAAAGTACAGTAATCAAAGTTCTCCACTCATGGGGCACACTAAGTTATAGATCAGTCACTTATCCAGTCATCAATCACTAAGTATAGTCATTTACTCAATCAGTCATTCAATCAACTCAATCATTCAATCATCCTTCATTATTCACTATTTAATCATTGAAGATACACAGACCCTCCACCCCTAGGTCACTAGTAAATTTACAGTTTCATAACTACTCATTACCCATGGAGAGGTCTTTTCATTTTGACTCAAGGCAGGCAGCTCTTACCTGAATCCACCAAACAGTCACCTGGATTCAAAGGTGGACAGCTCCCAGTTCCTTGGCCAGCTCTTCATGCAGGTCCTGCTCCACACTGAAGTTTACAGTGTCCAGTCTACTTTAAATCCCTCAACAGTCTCTGTTCCTGGGAAGTCATGGCTTAACAAAGCCACAAACAGGTTCACACAAAGTAACAGAATCACAGTCATGCTTCCTCAGTCTTTGGCAACTCTAGCTAGCCCTCAGAAATCCTCAAAAGTCTCAGCAGCTCCAGCAGGCCCTTGGACTCAGCAGAAGTATCAGCTGGTTCCCAGAATCAAAATCACTACATCCAGGTTTTCAAAATTAAAATCATTCTCTCCAGCCTGGGGATGACTGGGGGTGGGGGTGGGAGGTGCGTTTCTCTTCAGCCTCCCTGGTGGCAGTAGCTTCTGCCTTCACAGAGCAGTAGCTTCTGCTTCCACAGAGCTTGCTCCAAGAACATCTGACTCTCCCTCTCTGGGGCATTTCCTTATATGCAGTATTGCCCCTCCCTGTTCAGCTGCAGGAGTTCATACCTTCTGTTTCTTTTAACAGAGGCTTGATTAATTACTAAGTGCTAAGTAACTGTTACCTTTGCCAACACAAAGGGATCTTAAAATTATATTACCATTACAGTCATGTCTTAAAGCACAATAGTATTCTATCACAACCATATAAAACAACTTGTTCAGCCATTCCCCAGTTATTGGGCATCACTTCAATTTCCAATTCTTTTCCACAACAAAAAGAGCATCTATAAATATTTTTGTACCTATAGATCCTTTTCCTTTTCCTTTGATCTCTCTGGGATACAGAGTTATTAGTGGTATTTCTGGGTCAAAGGGTATCCACTGTTTTATAGCCATTTGAGTATAGTTCTAAATTACTCTCCAGAAAGGTTGAATGAAAAATGAAGAGGCAATTATAAAATATAAAAACATACATTTAAATAATATGAAATTGAAAATGAATAAGTATGAAATGAAGGAATATGAATGAAAATGAAAATGACTGTAAAATGACCTAATTAAGAGAAATAAGCTAAGAAGGAAATTAGGGTGCAAGGGTAAAAAAATTGTTATCACAATTGTTAATAAGGGTTTGTTACTCAAGACAGATGCTGACAACTAATAGTAGTATAAAAGATCAAAAAACATTTACCTGTTTAAAAGCAGGCAAAAAAGGTTGAATTAAAAGGTTGAATCAATTAACAACTCCACGGACAGCAGTGCATTAGTGTCCCAAGTTTTCTACATCCCCTCCAACATTATCATTTTTCTTTTCTGTCATGTTACCAGTCTAATAGAGGTGAGATAGTGTATCAGCAGTGTAGCATTCACAATGCCTACAGTAACTATAAGTATGCTGATATGGTTATTAATCACAAAATGTAACAGACTCTCTACATAAGAAATATAGCTAGAGCATTCATTTAAATACCAGAAAACTGAGTCCCAAAACCAGAAAGTCAAAACCAACACAGTAGTTATGAAGTTGGCACATGTAGTTAAAGTAGTAAACACCCACATGCTCAAGCCTTCAAACAGGACAGGCTACCTCAGGCAAGGATCCTCCTCTCCTCAGGACAACTGCTAAGCATCTAGGCAGCTTGCTCCCCACAGTTCCTATCCCTGGCAGTCCTCAGCAGGAGTTCTTAGCAGAGATTCTGGCCAGAAAAGAAAAGAAAAGGAGTCCGTGCCACAACCACAGCCGCTGCCGCTGCTTCCAGTCAGCACCGCACAGAGACTACCTTGGTTCCGGCATTCTCTTGCTCCGCCCCTTCCTGCTACGTCAGCAAGTTCAAAGGGCATGGAAGATCTTCAAATCACAGTATCGTTACAGATAGTATCTCAGAATTGCTTTAATTTGTATTTCTCGAACTAAGAATGATTTTAGAACATTTTTTCATATGACTATATATTGTTTTGATTTCTTCATCAAAAAACTGCCTGTTCATATCCTTTGACCATTTATCAGTTGAGGAATGAATCATATTATTTTGAAAAATTAGGCTTTTATCAAAGAAACTTGCCATAAAAATATTTTCCTAGTTTCCTGCTTTCTTTCTTTTCTCAGTTGTATTGATTTTATTTGTGAAAAAACTTTTTTAATTTAATGTATTCAAAATCATCCTGTAAGGCTCTCTATCTCTTGTCTGGTCACAAATTCTTCCATTATCCATAATTCTGACAGGTAAAATTTTCCATCCTACTCTAATTTGCCTATCCTTTATGTCTAAATCATATACTCATTTTTACCTTATCTTGGTATGTGATGTGAGATGTTGATCTAGGTCCTCAAGTGTAAAGTCCTTTTGACTGACACCAAACTTCACAGAACAAATCCTTTGGGGATTACCATAGTAATGACAACATTCAGGTAATTCAGTACCACATTCAGGTAAATGGCAGTTTCTTGTTCCTTATCTTTCTTTCCAACAAAGACTTAGTCAATCAATTAGCATTTACTAAGTGCTAACTATGTGCCAGATACTATACTAAGTGCTGAGTGCACAAAGGCTCACATTTTTTTTTTGCTTTATTTTGTAGGGGGGAGAGTAGGGCAATTGGGGTTAAGTGACTTGCTCATGGTTACATAGCTAGTAAGTGTTAAGTGTCTGAGGCTGGGTGTGAACTCAGGTCCTCCTGACCAAAGCCATACTCTATTCACTGTGTCACCTAGCTGCCACAAAAGGCTCACATTCTAATGAGTGAGAGACAATATGCAAAAATGTATATACCACTTAATTCCAATTGCCACACACACACACACACACACACACACACACATATACAAGAGAAATCCTTTGGGAATTTGTTCTGTGAAGTTTGGAGTCAGTCAAAGGGCCTGCACTTGAGGACTTAGAGGGCTACATGTGGCCTCGATGGCTCAGGTTACCTGCCTTGGACCTAGTTTCTATCAAATTGCTTCCCAGTTTTCCCAGTTTTTGTCAAGTAGTAAGTTCTTGATCCAAAGTTTGCACCTTTGATTTTGTCAAATACTAGATTGCTATGGTAATTTCCTAATGTGTATTGTGTATGTAATCTGTTCCACTGATCCACCACTCTATTTCTTATCCCGTACCAGATTGTTTTGATAATTACTGCTTTGTTTTTTTTTTATTTTAAATTTATTTTATTAAATTTTTTTTGAGTTACATATTTTCTCCCCATCTTTCCCCCGCCCACCACCCCAAAACAGCAATCCCAGTGTTTCCCCCCTCCCCCAGTCTATTCTCTCCTATGTCA
>CM053580.1:72495287-72518928 GCA_028627135.1 Pseudochirops cupreus
GGTAGATTACAATAAAGTTTCACAACAGTTACAACACTGCATCAAAAAAAAAATCCAAACTTTTAATCTTATTACCAAACATGCTCAAGGTTTGAGTTTCCATGATAGAGAAATTTTGAAAGCCAATCTTATACACCTATATAGTTCTTAGAAGAATCAGTCTGATCCTGTTGCTTTCCTCAGAATTTTAGAATCAACTTACAAATCTTTCTGCTTTCTAAAAATATTTCCTCACACACTCTCAGCATACTTAAACCTTTCTGAAACTGATGTCAATTATTTAGAGACAGGAGGGGCTTGGATAAACCCTCATTTGTCCCCAACCCTTCCTATCTATCTCTCATGTTTCCCATCAAAACTATTATTCAGTTTATTCAGCTTTCTGTACATTTGCCAACCTCAAAACAAGATGGTTCATCTCTTTTACTGACTACTTGCTCTGATCATAGAAACTCGCTATAGAAGGGATAAGCAGGGACATATGACATTCCGAATATGACAGGATAACCATCTTTGGCTCTGTTTAAATTCAGGTAAGGTCACAGAAATCCATCCATCCAGTATTAGGTACCACCTCACAGCTAGACTCAGGAATAGGTGGACACATTCCCGTTTCAAAGGAATTTCATGGGCAATTTGCCAGAGGGGTCCTATCGCAGCTGAGACTGCAATCGCCCTTTCGGCCTTTACCAAATGTAGACTTCCACCTGTTATCAGTATAGGATCACACTCCCTCTGAGTAGCTTGTGGGGCATTTGATGCAGGCACTGACTTATGCAGACCACCATACCCGAATTCAAACTCCAAACAAAATTTAGTTATGGTCCCAAATGGCTTTTTCCTCTCCTCAAACAGCAAGTCCCATTAATCACAGCTTAGAGCCAGTTCTCTTATTTATTCATTTTCCTTATGGCCCTAAGGCCAAAGGCTCTATATACTTTAGCAAATGAGATGACCACACTACATTCTACACAATTAGAAGGGCAAAGGAGGGCTGTAACAAATTATTTTCTTCAGCAGTCCATGCCTTTACAGTTACTCAGTTACTGAAAGGTACAGTGAATACAAGGTCTTGACATCTTTATTGTTTGTTGCCTAAAAAAAAACAGCACTTGACTCGATCGAGCAAAATAGCAGTCTTTAAAGGCTCTTCACCAACAATGCGTTTCTTAATTATATGTTAAGATCACACAAGATTCCTTTATAAATAAAGTCACAGGGATAACTCAGGTGAATGAGTTATCTTCTGATCATAAACATCAGAGAGATGTCTGCTCACCAAAAGTGTTTGCCATGGAGGATGCTTCCAAGGGTATTATCATCTGGATGCTCCTTTTTGAAGAGGATACTGCACTGAATGTCTCAAACTCCTTTATAAGGCCTTCCAAAAAAATCCATGATTACACCAAGGAGATGACTGCAGATGTAGCATCTGTTCTCTCATATGTGGACCCCCAGAAAGTTATCTCAGATTCAAAGCCTTTTGTAGGCCATTGACCCACTTAGATCACCAAATCATTAACCTCCATCAATGGCACTGCTTTTATAAATAAACAGAAGACATGTTCATTTAAGACAAAAGGCGTTTCGTTAAACATTAAACAACAAATTAAGTGACAAGAAAGAAATCCCCTCATGTACATATGTGATACACTCTCCCATAAGTAACCATATCACTAGTAGGGAAAGACATACATAGAATATACATAATCAAAAGGCATTCATGAAAGGGCAAACACACCAGGTACCCATGTCACTGGGGTGCGTACATGTAGGATATAGAAACATATATAATCAGGCTACATACATCACCAATACAAAGTATACTTCACATATTACAGGGCTGCTGGTGGTTTCTGAGGAAGCTTGCTGATTTGTCTCTATTCTCTGTAGCACTGTCTGTGCTGCCTGCTTGCCAGGAGTTTCTTCTGGTCTCATGATCACTTCAGTTATTCATCCTCTTCAGGGCAGACTTGTGCTTTCTATTGTCATCTTCTGGAGATATAGCAATCAATAAGCCTCCCTCTGGAAGAAAAGGACTAATGCAGTTTTAATGCATCTCCTAGAGATATGTGCTACTCAGGCAAGCTACAATCAAAAACTAACCAAGCTCCCACGTTAGGATGAAATCTACAGTATTCTCTATATGACCTGCTTCTGTTCCTTTTCTCTGATCTTTTCTCTGATCTTCTTAATTTAATTCTAGTATGAGTTAAAATTAGGAATTGTTTTTAGTTTTTATCAAACCTGTTGAACCTGCCAGCTACAAAGGAGCTTAGAGATTGCTTTCAACCTTTTTCCAGCATTTTGTCCTTTATGATCTATGCAAATATCTGGGGTTAGGCTGGGTAGAAGTTCTGCCCTATTTCTCTCATTTACAAAATTGCTGTCTTTGTTGCTTGTTACCTTTCTTTCCTGCATTCTGGCCAGCACAAAAATGATGAAAAACATCTGTTTTCCAAACTTTGCCATGAAGTTTGATGGTCAGTCTGTCATGTTAGTACATCATATACAACTGTATACTGTGTATATACACATATGAGTGTATAGGCGGAAAGGCAGTGCAGACTAACTATTAACGGGACCCTGAAATGAATAGAAAGGAGGTAATGGGCTGCCATTTGCATTTGGGAAGTTGGACGTTGCTTCTAATGATCTTGAGCATCTGCTTGGGAAGAATGAAAACAAAACTCTTAAATAATGTGTAGTGTTTTCCCCTGGTTTCAAATCTTGGACGATGGTCTCTGAGGAACCAAAGTTATGAGTGACCCGAAGGTCAGTGGTGAGACACAAGGCAGGGGAATATCAGAAACAGCATATTTCCAATGATTACTTATGCAGAGAAAGTGTTACAGTGGATTTCACTGAAAAAAAATGTATGATTGGAAGAGGTAGGCCAGTTATGTAGCAAGCATGATAATACAGTATGAACAGCCTGAATACCAAACTTGTATCAATGTAAAAATAAACCTAGGAAGGCTTCTAAGATGCTGAATACTTCTGCTGCAAAGAACATGAGAAAACTGGGACCAGGTAGGAAGGCAAGGGCAGTATGTGGTCTATACTGATGGAAGGAATACGTACATGTTAATGAGATTGCAGATTCATGTAAATTTTAAAGTGTTTTAAATGTAAAATGTGCCTAAAAAAGGAAATTAGGTATAGATATTCCTTTCAGGCATCTAGAATAATTTAGTAAATTTAATATTATCTTAATTCAACAAATAATTCAATAGACATTTGAAAGTGCCTATTCTATTATGCACTGTGCAAAATATTGGGGATGGCAGAGTACAGCAATTTAAATATTACATGATCTCTGGCCTCAAGGAACTTATAATTTAATTACAGAGATATAACATGTGCCCATATTAGTATGATAAAATATCAAATATCAAGAAAAGAGGAGAAATGTAGAAGATGTACTATAAAAGTTAGAAAAAGATCACTACATAGGGAGATTAGTCTAAGCTTCATGAAGGACATGACACCTGAATTTGGTGTTGAAGTGGAGAAAAAATAATAGTATAAAAAGATGGGTAGAAAATGTTTTCCCTCCATAGGGCACAACCTGCACAAAAGTGTACAAGCAGGGGAAGATTGAGAGAGGTTGTCCGATTTGGCTGAATCACAGATTGCATAAAGGATGAATGGTATGAAACTAGCTGTGTGATCTTGGGCAAGTCACTTAACCCCAATCACCCTCCAAAAAAAAGACAAAAGAAAAACAAATTGTTTATAATAAAAGTAATACAATTTCATTGACAATGATCTTTTGTTATGAATTTTTAAAAATACATGCCAGATGTATGATATAGGAGGAAGAAATAGCACTTAAAAAATAAAGTCCAGTGAAGTGCCCATACCTGACTAGAGATGACACAATTTTAAAGACATGTGAGACTAATTTTCGAGAAACCTCCGTGACCAAAACACTAAAACCATGGAAGAAAATCATGGATGATTTTATTACCCAAAAAAGACACCTGAGAAGACATAATAATCTATTGTCCCATATGTCTACTTTCTTATCTCTGTAAAATTTTTATGAGAATATGTATTATTTATTGAGCATATATTTGAAGAAAATATGAGAAAGGAATAGACAGATTATGTAGCAGACACATCAGACACATACAGCAATTTGTTTGGAAAATATCTGAGGGTTTCAGTGGACTTAAAGTATGATTAAGCTGTTTGATGAGGTAGCTCCCTCCCCTGCCCAAAAAAATTCTGTGGGGTAGAGTGGGGTATATAGCTTCCATGATTAAGGAGGTGATTGTTCTTTTGTACTCTGCCATGGTTAGACCACTTCTAGAGTATTATGTTCAGTTCTGAAAACCTCGGTTTATGAAGGATCTTGATAAACTGGAGAGCTTGCAGAGGAGGGACATCTGTGTATGGTGTGGAGATTTAGTTCAGATGAGGTTTGGTTGAAGGTACTGACTAGTTGGAGCCTGGTGAAGAGAAGCTCTCAGGAAGGACATGATGGCTATTTTTTAGAATTTGAAGGATTTATCACATAGAAGTATTAGACTTATTCTCTTTGCTCCCAGAGAGCAGAACCAAGAGTAATGAGTAGAATTTGCAAAGGGACAGATTTAGGTTTGACTTCAGAAAAAAGTAAAAAGACAAAAGTTGCTAATAATGTCATGATACTTTCTCCCTCTTTGGAAGCCTTCAAGCAGAGGCTTAATGATCTCTTGTTGGGTAACCTATATTAGGGGTTCCTTTTGGTTATGTCCCAAATGGCTTCGGAGACTTTTGCCAGCTTTTCTATGAGTTCTTTCCACCAAGTCATTTAAAAGTTTTGGCTGTTCTTACCAGTTTTCAGTCTAAAGCTGCTTTAGAGATGGACCTTTGCCCCCTGACCTACTCAAAGTTATATCAGTTTTTAAAAGTCTGTCTTTCACTTTTCAAAATAATGGTTTCCTTGTTTGGATACTGATAATTGGATCCAACCTTGATTTCTATAGTTTACTTTTATTCTTATTGCTTTGTTTATGTCACATTCTATGTATATCATATTCTATCTCATTTTGTTGTTCTTTTCTTATTTTTGGAGAAAAAAATTTTGTGAAATTCCAATTAGTTCTCTTGAACATGTGATATCTTTCTTCTTGACATTTTATGGGTCATTACCACATTGTTATAATGTTGAAACTTAACAAAGATTTGTCCGGGTGAATTCAATATTGTATTTTTCTTTGTTGTGTGTTCTGAATTATGAATCTGATTCTGGTTTTCAGCATTTGGAGAAATGTTTTATACAATTTGCTGAGATATAATGACTGTATTAATTTTTCTTCCCAACTATGGAGAAGTTTTATAATTTTAATTTTATAAGTTGTTATAATTTTAAAATTTTCTTTTTGTTCCTCCCTAAATCTTTCACTTCTATTTCTGTTACTTACAGATCTTTTTCTAACTGAGTAATTTGCTGGGATTTTTCCCCTAGTTTAACTGATCCTTCTGCCATTCTGTCCTCAAGTTCAAAAAGACAAATTTTAAAAAATTAATTCCATTGCTTAAGTTATACTCTCCATGCACAAAGAAGCTGGTGTTACTAATGATTGCCATGTTTCTCCACTTGTTAAAGAGATCAAGTGTTTGATGACAGGGACAGTTTCTGGGTTCTTTTAGCGTTCTGCTCTGGCAATTGTTTTACATCCCATGAAATAAAAAAGTAGTTAATAAATGATAATCTAGCATAGCTGTCTCTTGAGAATAGTCATTTTTTTCTAGTTCTCTTTGCTAACCTCTGCAGTTACTTTCCTACTGCCCTACTCTCAGTTTGAAGGATCAAGAAATAAGTCATGTGAAATCAAGCATTTATTAAGTATCTACTAAGTATCTATCAGGCACTGTTCTAAACTTTGATGATACAAAGAAAGTCAGAAGACAGTTCTTACCTTCAAGGAGCTCACAATCTAATGGGAGTGATTACATGCAAATTATGTACAAATAAGATACATACAGGAAAAAATATAGATATTTGACAAAGGGAAGGCCCTAACATAAGGAGGACTTGGAAAGACTTCCTATGAAAGATGATCTTTTAGAGAAGATTTAATGCAAACCATAGAGGCCAGGAGGCATGGATGAGGAGGAAAATTGTAGGCATAGGAGATAGCCGGTGAAAATGCCCAACATTGGGAGATGAAGTACCTTATATGAGGAACAACAAGGAGACCATTGTCACTGTGGGTCATACAGTATGTCGAGGGGAATAAAGTATAAGAAGACTAGAGAGTTAGGAAGGAGCAAGGTTATGAAGAACTTTGGATACCAGAGGAATTTGTATTTGATCCTAGAGGCCTGATAGGCTGTCACTGGAATTGATTTGAATAAGGGCGTGATATGGTTATATTTGCACATTAGAAAGATCAATTTAATAACAAAGTAGAGGTTGGACTGGAGTGGGAAGGTCCTTGCCACAGGGAAACCAGCCAGAAAGACATTGCAATAATGTAGGTGATAAGGTCCTAGTAATGTCAAAGGAGAGATGTTATAAAAGTAAAGAAGAGGATCTATAGTGTCAAAGGCTGCAAAGAGCTCAAGAAGGATGAAGATTGAGAAAAGCCTTTTTAAAGGCGATTTAAAGATCGATGGTAACTTTAGAGGGAGCAGTTTTGATTGAATGATGAAGTTGGAAGTCAGAATGATAGTTCAGAGGCGAGTAAGATAAAAGGGGGAAAAAGCATAGGCTATAAATGGCCTTCTGAAGAAATTTAGCCACAATAGGGGAGATATGGGACAATAACTAGTGGGGATGGACAGATTAAGTGAGGGTATTTCTGAGAATTGGGGGAGATATGCATATGCATATAGACCCAGGCAGTAGTTTTATTTTCTCTAGTTTTGTTCAGCAGCATGTCTGTAGGAGCAAAGGCAATGTATGGTGGGAGTCATCCAAGGCAAAGGAAGATAGGTAATAGGATGAAAGGGCACAGGACTCAAGAGAAGTATAATGTTCTTTTTTAATTAAAATTTTTTAAAAAGAGATGCCCAGATGGCAGAGTAAAAGCAGGGACTTGCTTGAACTTTCCACCAAATTCCTCCAAACACCTGTAGAAAATAACTCTAAACAAATTCTAGAGCTGTAGAACCCACAAAATGATGAAAGGAAACAAATCTCCAGCCCAAGACAGCCTGGAAGGTCAACAAGAAGGGTTTATTGTACTGGGCTGGGAGCGAAGTGCCGTCCAGTGTGGGCTGAGCTGGCATGGATGGGCCAGAAAGGCCTCAGAGGACTGAATTACTAGCAGCTGTGGCAGTTTCTAGACTTTTTGGCTCGTAAATGCCAAAGACAGCTTAGAAGGTCAGTGGGAAAACTCTGTTGAACCTGTATGAGAGACAAGTGTGGTCCAGTCCCAGCCCCAGAGTGGCAAAGCTGGTGGTGGCAGCAGTGGGGGCAGTGGCAATGGCTGCTTCTGGAGCTCCCAGCCTAGAGATGGTGTGGTGATTGAGCAGCTGTTCATAAGGGATTGCAGAGATCTCTTTGCTGGCACTAAGGCAGGATTCTCTCTTGCTTTGCCCTGCTTGGATATGGGTCACACTCCTGGGTGGCAATCTAGGGGTGAGGAGGAGCACTGGTGTGGTGGAGTTTGTTGTGCAGTGGAGAGGGAATCCTTGTCACAGTTCCAAGACAGAAAAGAATACTTGTCACTCATAGACCAGAGCACAGACCAGAAAAGGAATAAACACCCCTCCTTTGATCATACTATCTCTGAAGAACTGAAAATTTACAGACACCTAGAAGGATCTCTGAAAACAGCTACACAAAACCCCCGAGGTTTGGGACAGGGCACCCTACACATTGGAAGGAGAGTATTACTTTAAACAAAGAGTTAGAAAGTCAAGTATTTGACTGGGAAAATGAGCAAGTAGCAGAAAAAACTCAGACTATAAAATCTTACTTTGGGGGCACCTAGGTGGTACAATGAATAGAGCACTGGCCCTGGAGTCAGGAGGACCTAAGTTCAAATCCATACTCAGACAATTGACACACTTACTAGCTGTGTGACTTTGGGCAAGTCACTTAACCCCAATTGCCTGCCTTCTCCCCTCTAAAAGAAAAAAAGTCTTACTTTGGTGACAAAGAAGATCAAAACATACAACCAGAAGACAACAAAGTCAAAGCTCCTATATCTAGAACCTCCAAGAAAAATATGAATTGGTCTTAGGTCATGGAAGAGCTCACAAAAGGATTTTGAAAAACAAGTAAGAGAAGTAGACGCAAAAGTGAGAAGAGGAATGAGAGTGATGCAAGAAAATCATGAAAAAAGAGTCAATAGATAGCTAAAGGAGACCCCCCCAAAAATACTAAAGAAATAACACCCTAAAAAATAGACTAACTCAAATGACAAAAGAGGTCCAAAAAGCCAAAGAGGAGAAGACCTTTAAAAGAAGCATTGGCCAAATGGAAAAGGAGGTCCAAAAGTTCATTGAAGAAAATAATTCCTTAAAAATTAGAATGGAGTAAATGGAAGCCAATGACTTTATGAGAAGTCAAGAAATTATAAAACAGAACTAAAAGAATGAAAAAAGAGAAGTCAGTGTGAAATATCTCATTGGAAAAACCACTGTCCTGGAAAATAGATCCAGGAGAGATCATTTAAAAATTATTGCACTACCTGAAAGCTATGATCAAAAAAAGAGCCTAGACATCATCTTTCAAGAAATTATCAAGGAAAACTGCCCTGATAGTCTATGACCAGAGGGTAAAATAGAAATTGTAAGTATCTACTGATCACCTCTTCAAAGAGATCCCAAAAGGAAAACTCCTAGGAGTATTGTGGCCAAATTTCAGAGTTCCAAGGTCAAGGAGAACATATTGCAAGCAGCCAGAAAGACACAATTCGAGTATTGTGGAAACACAATCAGGATAACACAAGATCCAGCAGCTTCTACATTAAGGAATCAAAAGGTTTGGAATATGATATTCTGGAGGTTAAAGGAGCTAGGATTAAAACCAAGAATCCCTTACCCACCAAATCTGAGTATAATACTTCAGGGGGAAAAAATGAACATTCAGTGACACAGAGGACTTTCAAGCATTCTTGATGAAAAGACCAGAGCTGAATAGAAAATTTGTGCACACACACACACACACACACACACACACACACACACACACACACTGAGTTGAATATGAAGGGATAATATCTAAAAAGTAAAATTAAAGGGTGAGAGAGGAATGTATTGGGAGAAGGAGAAGGGGATAGATAAAATGGAGTAAATTATCCCACATAAAAGAGGCAAGAAAAAGCTTTTACAATGGAGGAGAAGAGGGGGAAGATGAGAGGCAGTGAGTGAACCTTACTCTCACTGGATTTGGCTTAAGGAGGGAATAAAATACACACTCAGTTGGGTATCTTACCCCAGTAGGGGGAAGGGGATAAGAGGGGGTGGGATGATAGAAGGAAGGGAAGACTGGGAGAGGGGGTAGTTGGAAGCAAACACTTTTGAAAAGGGACAAGGTCAAAGGAAAGAATAGAATAAATGGGGGTCAGGATAGGATGGAGGGAAATACAGTCTTTTACAACATGACAATTATGGAAATGTTTTGCATAGCTACACATGTATAACCTGTATTGAACTGCTTGCCTTCTTAATGAGGGTGGGTGAGAAAGGAAGAAGGGAGAGAATTTGTAACTCACAGTTTTAAAAACAAATGTTAAAAATGGATTTTACATGCAACTGGGAAATAAGATGTGCAGGCAATGGAGTATAGAAATCTATCTTGCCCTACAAGAAAGTGAGGGAGGTGGGGGGGGGGGGAGCTGAGACAAGGGAGGGCAGACTCGGGGAAGGGATAATCAGAATGCAAGCCACCTTGGAATGGGAGTAGGGAAGAGATGGGGAGAAAATTTGAAACTCAAAATCTTGTGGAAATGAATGTTGAAGACTGAAATAAATTAATTAATTTTAAAAAAGGAAAAGAATCTTGAAGACTGCCATATCCTCAAATTTTTTTTAACTATGACATAAATACACAATGTAATTTTCAATGACTGATGCAAGTTACTAAGAACCTGCTTGCATATGGCATATTTTCCTAGCAGGCAGGTGTGTTTACCATCCAGCAGCTATTAGCCTCGTTTGGATAATAATCAGAGAAGAAAAAGATTTTAAGATCACTCTATCACTATATTGTATCTCTCCTTCCCACAAAATATTCCTTCTTGATATATTTTGCCCCTTAGTGGGACTGCCTTTGTCCTTCTTTCCTCAATGCTTCACATTTTTCCTAACCTTCTCAAATGTTCTTCTTTCTCCAAAAATAATTTTTTAAAGTCTATTTATTTACTAAACCATATATTCATTACATTTCTAGAGACATTTTGTACTGGTTTCATTAGCATTACCTAAATGAACCTCTCTTCTTTATCTTCTTTTTGTTTCTATCTACCTTTTCTGGATAATAGTTATCCTGCTGCTGACAGTTCTTTCCTATTGATTTGGAGCAAAAGAAACATTACTTATCTCCTTGTCTTACTTACATGGGCTTATCTGAAATCTGGTTGCTATGTATATGTTTACTATATACCTTCCTTTTTAAGATTTCCCATCAATCCAGAGATTTACTTGCCTAATTTGGTCAATTTCAAGATCATTATATTTGCTGCCTTGAACATCTAGCAAAAAAAAAAAAAGATTTTAAATCCATTTTCAGTATAGGTGTAATTGGTTTTATTGGCTGTTATAGAGTAAAATATTTCTATTCTTTTTTTGGCAGAATTATCATTTAAAAAGCAAGAAGATAAACCTCTTCCATCTGAGGTAAAGGGTACATGTCCTAATAAAAGTTACTCTTTTTCTTTAAACAAAAAAATAAAATGTTTATGAATGGAAAGAGGGAAATATACACAGTAAATATAGTGATGTTTTTTAGTGAGAACATCTGTATAATTAAATGTGTTATAGTAATGTCGTGGAATAGTTTAGAGTAGAACTTCCATTCTCAAACCACAGAAAAAAGAGGCATGGGACAACTAGGTGGCGCAGTGAGTAGAGCACCAGCCCTGGAGTCAGGAGGACATGAGTTCAAATGTGACCTCAGACACTTGACACACTTAATAGCTGTGTGACTTTGGGCAAGTCACTTAACCCCAGTTGTCCTCCAAAAAGGAAAAAAAGAAAAAAGAGGCATAGATTTGAAGGTGGAGTTCTAAGGATAAGCCACTAAAGAGACTTATGAAATCCTTATCAAACACATATCCAGGGTTCTGGAAAGCAATGCTTATTCAATCCCCTTCTATTGCTTTCAGATTCCATTATAATAGCAACTTTAGCAGCTGCTTTAGCACTCTCACAGAACTAAAGACAGTTATGAACTTACTCTGCATATTCCCAAATATGTGTGTAAATGAATATTAAAAACAATTACATTCCATTCATGAGAAATTTAAGTACTATAAAAAATAAAACCTGCATTGTATAGAGTTGGGTATATTTGTATGGGTTGAGCCAAGTCAAACGTAGTCTTCATTTTTGTATAAAATATCTTCATCATTATGAAGGTTTGAGAGTACTCTGTCAATAAGTGGTACTGATCCTTAACCAGAAGATAGTAGATATTGAAAGGTAAATGATAAGATAAAAATTTTTTAAAGTGAAGTTATATGCCACAGCAACAGGCAAGATCACTAGATCACTGTCTTTGAAAAGGTAACCTCCAAAAATAAGGTTATGGAAAAGCTAGCCTTTTAGACAGAGACAGATGGAAACAGAGAGACAGAAAAGAGATTGCAAGAAAGAAAAAAATTAGGAAGGGAGGAAGGAGAAATTATTAATAAATAGGCTCTTAGGTCTAAATCCTAAGTAACTAAGGAAATAAAAGGACAACAAGAGCCATAATATTCAAAGAAAGCATATTGAGGGTGGGTAAGTAGGTTCAGATTCCTAGTTTTACAACTATGATACAGACAAATTATATCATACAAATAATTAGAACTTATTCTTACATATCTCTATGGAAAGTCTGCACTGATATTACTTAAAAAACATATTTTACAGAATTTCAGATTTACAAAATTAATTAAAATGCAGCATATTCATTTTCTAGAGCCCAAAATCTTGAATTAAAAACATTTTCATGTGGCAGCCACTGAAGTATGATTTTGAAATTCTTGATATTTGGGAGAGTTACAGTTTGAAATGAGATCATTAGGTGGATAAGAAAGGGAAGTAGCTTAGAAATATACTGCAAAGTTCCTCCTAAGCACATTGAGTGGTACCAAACAGTATGCCGACCTCTTCGTTTCTTCCTCACCAAAAGTTTTCATCGTAATTTATTGGGGGATTTTTTCCATAAAAACAGTATTCTAATTTTATACGGAAAATTAATTCATTTGGGCAAGTCACTTAACCCCAGTTGTCCTCCAAAAAGGAAAAAAAGAAAAAAGAGGCATAGATTTGAAGGTGGAGTTCTAAGGATAAGCCACTAAAGAGACTTATGAAATCCTTATCAAACACATATCCAGGGTTCTGGAAAGCAATGCTTTCCAGAAATAGGATTCATTTGTCAGAAATTTCACTTAACAGCTAAGTCTGTTAAACTATATCTCACAAAGCAAGGCATTCCCTTAGCCTGACAAAGACTAAAATACCGTTTTCAACTCTGGAGGGTTATGTTCCATTTGTCATTTGGTTATTCAAACTGGAATAATATTCCTCTATAGAAACAATTGATGCGTAGTGATTTGATTCTCAGGCCAGCTGTAAAGATCTATTTTAATCCATGATATACTCAAAGTATAATAATTCACTAACCTAATCAATCACTGTATGTAATAAGGCACCTATCAAGAAATGCTCCAAATTGACAGCCAAGAGCATATTGCCCACCTCACCCACTTATACAGGGAATCCTTATACTATATCCTCTGCTACTATCCCCACCCACCCTCTCCTTCCCTCAGCTATAGACCATGGCCTGGGACAGGGACTCCACACTATGGGGGTGGGGAATGGGGAGGAAGTGGGGTAGGGTGAAGCATGAAAAGCGTCCTGGGGGTGGAGAGCATTAAGGGGGTTGGGAGTAAGGGATTGTAGGGGCCTGGGACAAGCCTACCAGTGAGTGTCATCACTGAAAACCTCACCGAAGTACTAGGCCAACTTCCCACCACCACTTTTCTTTTCTTCCCAGCCTTGCCTGCTTCCTTTTCTACCACCAACACCTGTTGCTACCAACCTGGGTGACTTTATTCCCAGGTCCAACTGTAGAACAAAGCATCCTCCCTGCCTCTCCCCTGACTATCCCTGAAGCTGTGTGAGATGAAAGAGTTCAGAGTCCAAATCTGAGGTCAGAAAAGGTCTTTATTCTTTCTCATGAGAAAGGACTCTGCCCCTGTCGCTCACATGGTGTCTGCTGGGAGAGAGCAACAGGTAGAAGCCAGCCCATGGTTATATAATCTTTTAATGCAGAAACTCAACTTCCCAACTGGCCTTCACTCTCATTGGTAGAGGGGCTGACTCACAACCTAAGTGCGGGAATCTGTCTCTGAGACAAAGGACCCAGACACATGTGGGTGTCCAATGAAAGCAGTCTTAACCTTATTTGGCATATCTTGTGCTGAGGCGGCACTTGGGAGGGTCTCCATTGCTCTAAGGCCCAGATTCCTAGAAGGTCAGGTGACCTCTAAACCTAGGCCTAGTGAATACTGAAGTCATTCTAGATTTGATTTTTCAGAATGGGGAAACTTGACTATAAATTATCCCTTACAAATTCCCCCTTTTCTTTGTATACCTTTTGAAGTTTTCCCACTTTTCTTAATTCTAATTACCCTTGCAGCCCTCGTCGCATTGACAACATACAAGGGGGCAGTTCCCTTTATGAGTACAGATACAGAGATTCAAAAGAAAACAATAACAATTGTCCTTTCAAAGTCCAAAAGTTTCTTTTCACACTGCTGTCCAGATGTGAGGAAGTCTTCTGGTCACGTAGGGTCATCCATCTTCAGCCCTGCATCCCAGCTTCTCTTCCTTCTGCCTTCTTTCATTCATTTACCTACAAAAGGAACCTTGGAACCAATCTAAATGACAACTCCAGAACCCTTATCATTCTTACAAAATTAAAATTGGAGTCTTAGTCAATTGTCATGATCACACATTAGAGCCAGTTTCTTATATTGTGCATTAATCCATTATTAATTCCTCCACCAGGAGGATGGGATTTCACTAAGGGATTTACATTAAGCTTACAATTAAAACAATTTTAAAAAATGTTTCCAAGTAGTTCAAAAATTATCCTTCTTTTAACATTGACTAATTATAACAAAGTTGAGACAAATGTGATACTAACTGAATAACGGAATAATATTCCCACAAACCCTTGACCTACTTGTCCTCATATTATTACAAAGAACTAAAGGACCCTGACTCATACAGGAATACCTATACTAAACCCTAAGCCTAATAGCTTTATCTTAAAGTAACTTAAGATGTTCCAGAATCAAGTAGATTTGTTGTTTTATTTCAAAACTTTTGATTATTGAAACTTGCCACCAAGAATAGGGACAAAACTATTATGAAGGAACCGTATTTCCCAAACTTCAGAATGCCAATTTCAGGCAAAATATATACCATGCTGCAGTCTCCATTGAGCCAAGCTTAAAGTCTGCCAGGTGCTTGTAGCTAAACCCAAGTCAGAAGAAGCCTACCTCAGCTCATGTTGTATCTTACAGGGTCTGGCATCATTGGTTGGTGGCTCGGGTAGCTTGAGCAGCCTCTCTTAACACTCCTATCTGGAGTTGAACTCAAAGAAATAGTCAGTTAACAGTCCCATCAAATCTTAAATAACAAGTACCAACAATCAGCTTAAGATATGATTATAATCTCACATTGGTTAAGGAACATCTTTGAAGTGAGCCTGAAATAACCTACATTCATTTCTATATTTATTCTTGTTCATAAAAATCAAATTTCCCATCGGGATTATAAATTATTGCTCTAATAGATGTGCATCTACTTCCAGAGTTCTCTACCTTCTTATAATTATGCTTAATTTGAGCTCATACTAAAATTTCTCTTCTCTCAACTAAAAATGTCTCTGGTTTAATCCCAACAACTAATTTAGTCAGTTGTATTAATACCTAATTGCTCTTTCATCACTTTGAAATACACTGGAACCCCATTTCACTCATATACACAAATATACCTTCTCTACAGCAACTTTATAATCCCAACCTCAGTCCATGGGATAATGATTCAAATTTGCATTTTTATCCTTATTTCCTCTCCTTCTCAAATTTGATTGAGCTATTAATTGTAAAATCAAGTTACAAATCTGTCTTCCTAAATACTTTCTCAGACTCTTTCTCAGCTTACTTAAACCCTTTAAAACTGGTACCACCATTCAGAGACAAGAGGGCTTGGATAAACCCACATTTGTCCCAAAACCTTCTTATCTGCCTTCCATATTCCCAATCAAACTTTTATTTATCATTCCAAATCTCTCAAACCCATTATTCAAATTATTCAGCATTCCTTTACATTTTTAACCATAAAACAAGATAGTTCATAAGTTATTATCCTAACATAACTGTTCTGCTTAGACAAAGCAAAGAGGTTAATGGCTAAACCCCACAAAACTGATAGATTTATGTCCTCACAAGTTTGTTTATTCTTCTCTAATTATACTTGGTCTAGAAGAGTGAGATACTTCAGGAATCTAAACTTTTTACTTATACATTCAATTACAAATGTTAACTTTTGCTTATACCATGCAATAACCACAAATTCATATTAAAACAGCAAGATGTCTTCTGCAAAACATCCTTTCTAAAAGTATTTCCTTTCTTTAAAAATAGTTTGAATTTATCATGGTGACACCAAACCTTTATGAAAGCAATATACTACAAAGATTTACCAGAACTCGTATACATAATTAATTCCTATTCTAAATTCCAAATCTGTACTAAAAACCTATTACTAGAAATCAGTTATACCAATTTTAAAGGGCCAGTTTCAAGGCTGACTCATCAGTGAGGCTTCTTCAGATGGTGAGGAGTGGCAAAATTCCCTTACTTAGTCTGATAAGGACTCTTTAGGCAATCAGCCTAAAATTAAAATTCACAGTAAGTTTGAATATTACAAAATCTATACACAATTGATAAAATGACCAGAAATCTTACAAAGTCTTTGTATAATTACTAACTTTCCCTTTACAAATTTTAAATTTCTCATTGCTTCTTTCCTGGGGCTGATGACCTTGCCCAAGAGATAGTTTCTGAGGGCTCAGTTTTACAACATAAGGAAAATTTATATGAATCCTAAGCAGGAGAGACTGGGGGAAGGGATGCCCCTACTTAGCCAATTCTCATACATGCAGGAGGAACGTTCTGAAGGAGCAGAACTAGTCAGAATAATATTTTATCATTCTCTTCCTTTCTATACACATTAACAGTTAACAATCTTAGTCTTTAAAGGTAAAACCGTAACCCGAAGTTTCATTAAATCACTCTGATTATACCATAAACAATTAACTACAGATAATATCTAATGCACTAAGGGGTAGGCTTCTCTACCTGCTCTCTTATTTTGTGTCCCTCATCTTGTTAAACCCATAAAACACCACTTTCCAAGTATCGAGGTCTGTCTCTCCTAGTCTTTCCTGTCTGCTACTCTGTTCCCCATCATCTTATAACAAAGATCTTGTAAAACGTTTCTTAATAAGAATATTTCCCTTTTTTTTTTCAAAAACAATTTATCCTGGTATTATTAACTACTACACAGTTTCAAAATTCTCTGGTCATAAAATTTTTCCCACATAATTGACAAAATTTAGGAGGTTTCACAGGTTTTTTCTTCACATAATTACCAATAATTACTTTTCATAAATATATTTCATAAATGATAACTGAAACTTCCTTTTAAATAAAGACAAACTCAAAAGTTTATGATTTCTTAAATTACAATACTTCAAGATATCATAACACAACCATTTACCAGTAACACAATTATTATGTTCTTATATTTAAACTTTTAAATTCAAAACCAATTAATTACTGATCCAGTGACCTTAATTCAGCTGGCTGTATTTTTCAAATTAAGCCACATCCCTGTCTCTATATATATTTTTTTCATTTGCTCAGTAAGAGTTCTACAAAAAACACATTTCCAATTCACCTTGCACAGAGAATCAACATTTTACACAATTTTTCTCCATCTTTTAGTTTCAACCCAATTCAGATTAAAACTGACACCATTCCTGGCTCACAATGGTCACTCAGTTTTTACAATATATGAGGATTTTGCAATTTAGATACCATAACACAATGACATTATGACATTAATTGCATTTCCAGAACAAGTAGAGGCTTTTCTGCTCCCCCCCAGCCTCTCCTTTTTTTTTCCCAAGTGGGGGAGGGTAATTCTCTACTATTTCTCAGCCTTCTCTTTCCTTTTCTGATCTGGTTTGGGAGGGTTTAACAGAATCTGATACTAACTTTCATTATAATTACAGGCTGGCCAGACCTATAACTTATAATTACAGGCTGGCCAGACCTATAACTGTAAGGAACTATAAGGAAATGAATCTTACAGATTTCCCAAATTACAATATTTCAAAAATATTACAACACTCGTGTCAGAATGTCCCATTCCTCATTTTCTATTCCTTTGACAATATAGTTCCTAATTTTAACAACATTTAAACAAACAAAAAAATTTTGCTTTTGTTACAATGTAGATAATACCCATTCCTGCTCACATTTTAGATAAGTTTACATAATGCTGCTATTCTAACTGCTTCTTTTGGTTCTAGTAATAAATTACAAATATCTTTACCATAATCAATGTCCATCTTTAAATTCAAATTTCTTAAGTAATATAAATTCCCAAAACATGACACATTTCACCTATATCCAAATTAACATACATAACAATATCCTTAGATAGCAGCTTCTGAATAGGAATAAGAAAATTGTTTTTAACATCAGAGTTCATAATTTTTCCAAATTACATAATTTAGAAATGTTTAAAACTCATATTCTACTAAAAACTTTAGGTGAATGCATTTCCAAACGCCCTTATACAGGAATTAAATTATAACTTTATAACTTTAAACCACTGTATACATTTTCATAATAGCCAAGAGTTCAAATGATCAATCTGAACATTATTTACCTTTACACCCAAATATAATGGTCTCACATATTTTTTTTAAACCACTTTACAATCATAGTGCCAAATACCAATCTATTTCCTTAGAAATATCTTTAAGCCAACACATGTTCTTTTAGAAGACACATGTGCATGGCTGTGTGATCTCCATTCCACCTTCAGGGGAGGCTTGACTCCTGCCCCCACCCCATTACTTTTCCTTAAAAAAAAAGCTAAAGTCCTATCTCCTTTCATAGACAAAGGGTTTGAGACCAGTAAACTGGGTGTGGTTATCTTTTAACTTCCCTCTCAAGCAGGGGCCTTGGGAGCTTAATGATTATCTGAACTAATCTTTTAGAACTACATTCCAATAGAGTCCTTTTATAGATACATCCTGAAAGGTGGATAGACATAATCCCTTCTAACTTCCCATAACTTGGTTTGTTGGTTATGAAGTCAGGCTAAAAAATTTACTTGTACTCTTTTCCAACATCTCCATACCTTCTAAAGGTATGAGGGTAAGGGGGAGCAGTGGCCCCCCCACCCTACCCAACAAAATCAGGCCTTCTTGCTTCTCTCTTATCTCTCCCCTTCCCTTTTCTGCTTTAGGCATTTCAGATAAATAGGGGAAAAAAAAGTTTCACTTACCAAGGACATGCTAAAGGATCTGGATTCTCTCTCCCCATTCCAAACCTAGCTAAGAATGTAAAGGCAGAGAAGGGAAGACGTCTTTAACCATTCCCGAGGCTTTTTTAATCTGAATGGTAAAACATTTTTTTCTTCATGGATAGACAAACTTCACACACACACACACAAAAAACCCAGCAAAACCACAGAACAAACACAGTCTCAAAACAAACACAGTCTCAACCAGCTTTGCTAAATTTATCTCCCAAGGGATTATCAGGGGGAATTGAAAGGAACATGCCTTCCCAACTCTGTTCCCAATTAACTAGCAGCTTGTGGGCAAAAGCTTGAAATTTTCCTTGACTACAGGGCAAGTGGGAGGGCTGGTCAGTCAACTCACTCCTTCCGGATTCAAGGTCTGGCCAGATGTGGTCAACTTCTTGGTCCAGAACTTGGGGTGCCGAGGCACGAATTCTGAGGGGCTGCTCGTCAGCATCCCCCCTAAAAACTGCCTCTTGATCTCCCCAATTCCTGGCCAGACTCAATTGACCCCCACCACCACCAAATCACCCAGGCTTCTCCTTACCTAGGTCTGTGCACAGACTTACGTGACTTCCAGTAATCTTTGTTCCCCCCTTTAGGCATTTTTTGCTCTCAGCTTCAGACCCCCTTGGGCCTCACTCTCCACAGAGAGGAGTTGCTCCTCCAACTCACCAAGAGGCCACTGGAAAAACCCAATGGGACATCCTGCCTGTTGGTCAAGGCTGGGGACCCCTTCCTCTCTCCAGAGAGGAGTCCGAAAAATCTCATTGGGACCTCCAAACTGTATGAGATTAAAGAGTTCAGAGTATGAATCTGAAGTCAGAAAAGGTCTTTATTCTTTCTCATGAGAAAGAACTCTGCCCCTGTTGCTCACATGGTGTCTGCAAGGAGAAAGCAACAGGTAGAAGCCAGTCCATGGTTATATAATCTTCTAATGCAGAAACCCAACCTCCCAACTGGCCTTCACTCTCATTGGTAGAGGGGCTGACCCATAACCTAAGTGCGGGAATCTATCTCTAAGACAAAGGACCCAGACACATGTGGGTGTCCAATGAAAGCAGTCTTAACCTTATTTGGCATATCTTGTGCTGAGGTGGCACTGGTGAGGGTCTCCATTGCTCTAAGCCCCAGATTCCTGGAAGGTCAGATGACCTCTAAACCTAGGCCTACTGAATACTGAAGCCATTCTAGATTTGATTTTTCAGAATGGGGAAACTTCACTATAAATTATCCCTCACAAAGCCAAGCACACAACATTTTTGAGGTTTTGTTTTTTTTTTTTAAAAAGGTTTTTTATTGCTAGTAAGATTAGGGAAATGCAATATAAAGGCTCTGCCCTGGCTCTCACCCCAGCCCCAATATTCCTTTTCATTTAGATCTAGGGAAAGACTGCAGAGCCTCACAGAGGTGCTAATAGCTGCTGGTATTTATGTAATGTTTTCAGATATGCAGAGCACTTTAGACATTTCTTTTCTCTTTTTCTTTGTTGTGCACAAAGTGCAGAAGTAAGATGTATGTTAGATTGAAAGTAAAACCAAGTCAGGCCACCATGGGCATTTCGTTACAGAGTAGTGGGGAGTACGGGTGGTTATATGATTCAGAGGAGCAGAATGGGACCTTTGTGGTGAAGGAAATGGGATGTTTACTAGTGGCCTTCCCAGGGCTGATACAATGGCAGTGAGAAGGGAAGGAGGAGTTACCATAGGAGGTGGGGGTAGAAAATCAGGCCTGGCAAGGGGAAGGGGAAGAAGGAAGAAAGAACCACGGTCACCCCAGCAGGAGTGAAGCTTTCCTATGGCTATTGAGCATCTCAGGGTATCCATTTGTATATAAAGTATTTACATAAATTGAGCCTCCATAACTTGGAGGACAATAATTGTTCTTCTGTATATGCCTGACCAAGAGAATTAACTTTTATCTTTTAGAGTCTATAGAAACCTATATGAAAATTAAAGTTATGTAAAGTAGAATGATTCCTTTTTGGGGGAGGGGATAGATGGATCTCAAGCTAATAGAGAATAGTCACCTTAAGGGTTTATGTGATTGATCCTTCACATTTAGCACAATACTTACACATATTTGATAATGGGGTTATTTGCTGTGTTAAAGGGTGTGAATAATTTTATTTTTGATATTTACTTTTGATATTTACTAATTACCAATGAGTACTAAGTACTTTTATTCTATTCTTCCTAGTTGCTTGTCAAAACACTTGAAGTTAAGAGCCCGCCACTGGTAGAAATGAAATCGGAGCTTCCAGATTCATCTTTGATTATTCAAGAAGATGCTGAAACAAAAACTGAAAGCCTTCCTCCTGAGGAAAGTACCCCCTTACCTCCCGTTTCATTAAAAGAGAAAGATATTTCTGTAGAATCTATAGATGGAAGAGATGATAAACTAGTAAGTAAAAACACTGAACCTGAGGGAGAAACATCAGAAAAATACATCACAGACTCAACTTCTCCAGAAGTAATGGCAAAACAAAGCTACACAGGTCCGGAAAGAATGGACTCAGTTCAATCAGAAACAAAGTTGAAAAGTATCATTTTAAGCCGGGATAGAAGAAAGAAAAGCACAGAAGAATCTGTATTAGAAACAAAGAAGCAAATTTTAAGGCAAGAAAGCAGAAGGAGCTCAGAGCTTCTTCAGGAGCTAAAAGAAGAAAAGGAAGCATTCACAAAGGTACCTGTGTTCGCATTAAGAATGCACATCTATTTAACAAAGATAACTAAAAAACCAAAATCAAACTCTTGAAAAGGAATGGAAAAGAGTCATACTTGCTAAGGCATATGTTTTTCAGACTCTCTGACATTCTGATCCTAATTCTAATCCTACTAAAGTCATTTGAGACAACAACAAAGTGACTTTTAATTTTTTAAAATGCCTAGAAGGAAATGAATCTCCAAATTTTTAGTCTTGAAAATTAAAACCTATAAAGTAAAAGCAAACTTCCTGAATAGTCTCGTTGTTTTAAACAATATAAAAAGTGAATTTAAGTTGTTGTATTGGGTATTTAAAAACTAATTGTTAATTCAGTGAGTATATTTTATGTATTTTAAAAACTTTGACTTGCATGAAAGCTAGAATGTTGAAAGGCTCAAGACAAGAGAAACTAATTAGGAGGCTATTGAATTAATCTAGGTGAAATGATAACAGCTTGAACTAAAGTGGTAACTGTGTGAATAGAAAAAACCCATTGATTTTAAGAGTTGTCAAGAAGTGAGAAACAGCGAAATTTGGTGTTCTTTTATATGTATGCACTGTTTATATCCTTAATTTGGGCACTTAAGTATGTTGTGAGTTGGTTTTTTTTTAAGCCACCTTGGGGTGAAGCCAGGTACTTTAGCTTTTCTTTGGTCATTACCTCACTGACATAGTCAAAAGGTTATTAAAGGGACTACAAAACGACCTGAACTGGCAACTGTTGCAAAGAAGAGTCATTAGAAAAACTTTAAATAGTGATTTTTGGAAAGAGTCAATAAATTTCTATGGCTTGTTGATTAGCAGCTAATTGTTGAGTATTGGGAATTTAAATTTTAGGGTTTTATTTTTTTTAAATATTCTTGGAAAAGATATCAAAACATTAAAGGCCATAGTTGATATGGGTCCGTCAACCTGATCTACACTTTGGTACACTAATGGCTTACATTAACATGATAAATGAAAGGGATGTTAAATGAAAGAGATGTTAAATCGGTATGATAAATGGAAAAAAGGTAAGTTTAAAAAAATTTTGACAATCATTTTTTAAAATTTTGAGTTCCAAATTCTCTCCCTCTCTCTTCCCCTCCTTGAGAAGGCAAGCAATTTTATTTCACAGGATTATTGTGAGGAAAACACTTTGTAAGACTTAAAACACCAAATAAATGGAGCTATTCTCAGAAAAGTTTATATGATAAATGAAAGTTTAAAATCTTGGCAGTGCTACCAGATGTGACCTAAAGGTATTCTGGTAGAAAGACCTTATTCGTTTTCTCATGGTTTGGAGATCTATTATGATAAATGTTTTCCATGATGCCATTTCTTTTTTTTTCCTCTTTCACTGAAATTCTTTTCTAGGCAAAGGCAGCATCACCTCTTCCTCTCTGCCTAACCTTCCCTAACTATACTTTCCTAACTCGGTATTCTGTTCCAGTGTGCTGACACCTGTTCGAGCAGTTAAATTTTAGTTAGATTTTTTTCATCTTTATAAAAGATTTTTTTAAGTTGACTTTTTAATAACTTCCAGTCACAAAACAATGCTAAGTTAGTAAAGCCAAATATTAATGATATCCCTTTTTACCTTTTCTTGTCTGCTTCAGGTGTCTATTTCTCGACATGTTGCCTTTAGTACTTCACATGAAACCAAAGAATTACCCTCAAGTGCAGGTACATTATTGTTAATACTTAATACAATATTACAAATATTTAAATTATTGTATAATATTTAAATCATTGTCCTGGCAAAACCTGAAACTAGAATTCAAGGCATGAGCTTTCCTATTTAGTCTTGAATTCAAAAATAGAAGTTTCATCTATGATACTAAATGATAAATGAAATACAAATAACGTGAGATGAAAGTATTGATGGGAAACCCAACTACTTCGAATCATCAAATGAAAGGAGAAATAGATAAATATATCTTAGGAGTCATCTAATTTAATACACCGCTCAGTGACTTTGTGAAATCAAACTTGAGATACCACTAGCTATAAAGTTTAATCTATTGAAAAGTTGTAGAGGGGGTGGAGCCAAGATGGCGGCGTAGCAGCAGCAACACATCGCAGCTCTCACATAGCCACCCCAAAATACCCATAAAACAGGACTCTAAACCAATCCTAGAACTCCAAAACGCACACAAAGATACTTCCCACTAAAGTCAGC
>CM053580.1:72519428-72550776 GCA_028627135.1 Pseudochirops cupreus
AGAGAATAGACTGGGGGAGGGGGGAAACACTGGGATTGCTGTTTTGGGGTGGTGGGCGGGGGAAAGACAGGGAGAAAATATGTAACTCCAAAAAAATTTAATAAAATAAATTAAAAAAAAAAAAGAAAGATGATTAGGATTCTGAGAGGCAGAGACTAGGAGAGAGTGCCATCCAGTCCTAAGGGATGGCCTAAGTGCAGACACAGAGGTAGGAGATAGAATGTTCACTTTGGGGAACAGTCACAAGTCCAGTGTGGATGAAATTGCTCAGCCACTATGCCTAGAGTTAGAGAGACTTCTGTCTCAAAGGTCTAGTGGTATCTTAACTGGGTCCTTAGGTCATTGCTAGTTTCAAAAGCACCAGCACCTTGGACATGAGGCCTGGTACAGAACCAAGTTAATTCTGTAATATCTTCTGTGTATTACTAATCCCTTGCCATCCTGTGACATAGTTGCAAAGCTGGAACCAAGTGCAAGTTTTCTGGTCCCTGAGGATCTAGTCTTCTGTTCCAAACTCTGTGTTATTTTCATCCATAACTTTTCTATTTGGAGAACAAACACTGTCATCAATACAGCCCTTCATTGTCACAGGGCCTTGGAAGGTGGGGTTCCCAACTAACTTCCTTAGTCCTATGGCAAGTAAATTCACACATTAAGCTGCTCTGGTCTCTCTAATCCAGAATTACTGCCTTTTGAAGTGAAAACAACTTTTCCCAGCTACTTCTCCCCATTCTCTCATCTCCATGGAGCCCAAGCCTACCACATCCTAGTCACAAAATAAAAGAAGAATTGGAAAGAAATTCAAATATCCAACCCATGCCTGAGAAAGAATTCTTAGATATTCTACATATTTTTCATGAAAACATCCAATGAGAAGAAACCTATGGTTTGGGTCAGACTATGAAGGGTTTTTAAAAGTTAAAAGAGTTTATATTTTATCTTAGAGACAATAGGAAACCACTGGAATTTATTGACTAGGAAAGTCACATAGTCAGGTTTGAGGGTTAGTCAGCAGTGTCAAATGTAGTAGACAGGTCAAGAAAAATTGATACTGAGAAAAGTCCATTAGGTTTTGTAATTAAGAGATCATGGTAACTTTGGAAAGAGCCTTTTCAGTTGAATTCTGAAATGAGGAACCAGACTGCAAAGGCCTGAAGAGAAAAGTGAGAAAAGCAATAGTGTAGGCAATGAATATAGGCAGCTTTTTCAAGGATTATGACTGAGAAAAGGAGTTTCTTTTGGACATTGCTTTTCATAGCCATCTTGCAGTTGTGATTTTCATGCCAAGCTTCAATGCTACTCATGAGCTTAAATTTGTCTCCTTGAATTAGAATCTCTCATTAATCTTGCTTTCAATCATACTTTGTCCATATGCATATAGACGTCTAAAAACATGAGTCTTATAACTTGCTCCTTTCTTTCAGACTCTTTTCTTCTGTGAATTTCTGGGTGTCTGTACTGCTGTGCTTTCTTATACCGAAGCTAATGGTTTCTGGTTTGTTGGATGTACATAAACATTTTTTTCCAATTGAAAATTCAAGCTATAATAGAACAAAATTTTTAAAACATACACTTAAATATTGAAACTGATTTAAAGCATTTTCATGACACCCCCCCAATAGGTTTTTTTTTACTTTGTATATTTGGCCTAGAGACATAAGAGTGAGTAACTTTCAAAAACCTTTAACAAATAGGTTACATTAATACATTTAGAGATTTTAACTAAAGTACTTTTTGCAAAGTAGTATTATAGAGTTTTAGAGGTCCCTAATAACACTCTCAAAATGTCCCTCATGAATTTGTAGAAACTGTAAATAAGAATTTATGTGATAGCCCCCAAGCCTTATTACTGCTTGGGTGATATGGAATTGAATTCATTAAATAGAATCAAGATCAGTAACAATAAGGTTTCATACTCTTACGAATTCATAGTCTTATCGGTTTTTATAGAAGGCTAATACAAACTCTATTTTTTCGAACATCAGTATAGAGTGAAAGACAGCAGGATACCAAAATAGCTGTTACTTGGTTTAGTCTAAAATGAGGTAACTGTAAGCAGGATGGGCAGACACCTGACTTTAAAGATACACTGAAGTACAATTTAGAATATTTTGAATAACAGAAGAAGCAGTAGATGTCAGATCAGTTTGAAATTTGACAGTCAGAAATGAGTAAGGACTTTTTTTGTATTTTGTTTAAGTTTTTCTTTTTTAATATAAGACTGAATCAAAGCACTCCCAGATTCTGCAAGCAGTGATTTAAGATTATAAGTAAAGGACTATCTATCTATCTATCTGTCTTTCTCTGTCTATATGTATATATACATATATATATGTATATGCACATACAAATTTGTGTGTATGTACACACACAAATACATACATATAACAAGATTTATATAAATACAAGCAATCATAGCCACCTACATCTCTATTCCTTTCTGTACTTCTTTATGATACCCCTTCCCCATGTCTTCCCACTTTCTTTTCCATCTATATTATTAAAAACCATATACTAAATGACTAGTTACATGACACCATGCTGGGCACTATAAAAGTTAGTATTTACAAAAATAGGTGTGCTCGCTGCCTTTAAACACCAATGGCCAAAATGTTTTTGAAAATCAACCTATTCAGTTAACATTCATTCAGTGTCTACTCTGAGCAAGGAGGCACTGTACTAGGTATCGTGCACACAAAAACAAAAATTACATTGTCCTGATTATCTATTGATCATTTCACAGTATATATAAAAATTACTAAGAAGATGCATGTATATATATCCATATACATGCATACTTATGTATATATACACACATTGTCTATATGCATGTACATATATACACTGTTTGTATATCTGTGGGTACATATATGTGTTGTATATGTACATGTGTATATTGCACATGTGTACAGTCACAAACACAGTCTCCCATCCACATAAATCTTTTCTGTAATTCCTAAACACACTGTGTAAACCCAGCAACTTGTCTGCAGTTACCTGAAGTTGTCAGGTTTCTCACTATGGGCCCAGTACACTTTCCATTATATGACAGAGCTTCTCACAGCTGCTATATGATACCATAATTGGCTAATTATTTCTTAATTCTTTTCTAGATGTGCTAAAAAGAGAGGAGACTGAAGGACATATTAGCTTAGATGAAGATAAAGACAAGGATGAGGGAAAGGAAAAGTATAAGGAAGGGGTAGATGAGAAGAGTGAAACAGATGAAGAAGAGAATGAGGTAAATAGAGATCAATAATCCTACTGGTTTATGTAATCTTTAAAATTCAGTTTGACTTAATCTTTATTAAAAGTAATCTGCCATAGCAAAGATCTTCCTAAAAATCTTACAAAGGAATGTGAGGATACAATAAATCTTAATAAGCATCTGTTGTTTTATTATTTGCAGATTTAATAGGTATTTCCTAATAATTACAATAAACCTTACTATACAGAATGTGACAGGAAATATAGGATACTCATATAGGATGTAGGATAGAGTACCCAAGAAATCAGGATGGTAGCCTAAACATTGTCAATTTTGTGGCATCAGGAAGTCTACATGCCAAGAAATATTAATCTACCATGTCCCGAAATTTCATGAATAAAGATGGTTTCTTTTGGGTCTTGAAGGCTTTTTAATGTTTAAGAGTGTCTGATAAGGGGCGCCTAGGTGGCACAGTGAATAGAGCACCGGCCTTGGAGTCAGGAGGACCTGAGTCCAAATCTGGTCTCAGACACTTAACACTTACTAGCCATATAACCTTGGGCAAGTCACTTAACCCCAATTGCCCTGCCTTCCCCCTTCCAAAAAGCAAAAAAAAAAAAAAAAAAAAAAGAGTGTCTGATAAATATACAACTACCCTGTTGAATTATTAAAACTCATCCAGAGGTATTCAACTACTAGAGACCAAAAGGATCTCTAAGGCTGTCCCATAGGATAGACCCCAAAGAATAACTCTTTCAAGAATCTAGTATTCTGAGGAGTCCAGTGAACCAGAATGTGGGTACACTTTAGAGTGTGGGGATGGGGCAAACTGAGATGAGTTTGATAGGGATAAGCTAAATTTGACAGGGAGTACTCAGTCTTGCAAGAAACTTATTCAGCTATTTAAGAGCTCCAGTGAGCAAAGAACAAAGTACAAACCACCATTTCTGTGCCACTGTGCACAACACCCCTGAATAAGTTCATCTGCATCATAAAAAGTTTGACAATTTTAGCAACTGAAGTAGCGCTCGGAGGCCTACAAAGGGCTTTCCCACAACGAGGAGTAACTGAGTTAGAAATACTATTAAAAAATTAAAAAGGAATGCTATGGAAAGTTTACTTGTGGAAAATCAAGGAAGGGTCTTTGACGTGGATGAGCGACACAGGGACCCAGTTATTGGAGCGGGGGCACGTGGACAGGACTCGCTTATGAATAGACTCAGAGAAGTTAAGTGGATGCAATTCTGAGTCTCTATTGCTGAAATTCAAATTCAGGTTATCTAACTTGCGCTGGTTTGAAACCTGACATTGAAGCATTCTCAAGGACAAGTACTTTGTAAGTGCGCTTGAACTATGAAGGATGTTGATTTAACTTGATTGAACCTAGGTCAGGATAAAGACATCTGGGCTCTAAATATACATCAAGCATAAAAGGTCATCAGAGAGAACTGATTTGTTTTATAGAAAATATATTGACTATAAAAACAAAAGCATTTGTGTGTGTCTGTTTGTATAGGCATATCATAAGGAAACAAAAGAGGGGAAGGAGGAAGAGGGAGGAAAAAGAAGAAGGAAATAGAGATGAGTTCCTCATTTCATTAACTCAGGGGAGATAGATTTCATACCACTTTGGCTAGGCTTATAAGATCTTTCTCTACTACTCCCACTCTTCCCTACCCCCATATGCACGCTCCTATGTGTACAGATATGAATACATACTTTCAGTCCATAGTTGCTGTTAAAAGCATAGGACTTTACCTGAAAAAAAGGACTTAGAAGAATGAAACAACTGATGAAGCCCAAACCAGTCTATTTAGAAATTCTACACAAAATTTACTTGCAGGAAACCAAGGAAGAACTTAGACATGGAAAAATAATACAAGAACTCAGTTACTGAAACTGGAGCGCAGGGCCTATTGTAAGAAATAAGGCAAAAAGAACAGTTACTAGAAAGAACCAAGGTACGGTAGTCAGAGATGGAATGGCCAAAAGGCTAACTTGTTACTGAGTGGGGAGCTATGGTTCCAGAGATCATTTTATTACCTCTGCTTGGGGCTGGCCTGTTACAGAACCTGTTGTAAGGAATGGGAAAATGAGAATAGGATAAAGGCAAGTAGGTCATTCCATCTGCAATGCCAAATCAGAGATAGGATTTTATTATCTAGGTATTGGAGAGCCCATGCAAGTTCTGATCAGAGCCATACTATCAGATATTTAATACTATTGAAATAAAATTTGATTCAGTTGTGTTAATTGGAGAAGCACCATCGTTTAGAAGAATGAATGCTGAATTTGTTATTGGAAGATCTGGCCTTGAATTCAATTTCAAACTCTAGTTATGTGAGCAAGTCACATCATGTCTCAGAGACTTGATTTCCTCTACAGTAAGATGGGGATAATAATGCTTGTACTATCTACTTCACAGGACTGCTGTGAGGAGAGTGCTCTGCAAATCTTAAAGTACTATATGAATCTGAGTTATTGTTATTATATCTGGGTTCACTAAATGTTTTGCCAATTTGATTAACTTTGTATGTAATGGTACTCCCTCTCTACCAACACTATACATCACATGAGATAATAAATGGGAAAGTGCTCTGAAAAAAAGTAGTGCGCTATACCAATGAGAATTGGTTTTTTTCTCCCCACATGTGGACTGCCACCGTGGATGTATATTGATGTACTAGATAATTCCAATCCCCCAACAACTATCTTGACAGTTCTTATAATCTTCACTTAATAGCATAAGGAGAATAAACTCAAACATTGTTAGGGCTGTTTTGACTTTACTATTTTCTATATTGTGAATCAAGAGTCATTGAAAAGCTCATCTTGGCATCATGTCTCTCACATGATCATCATCAAGAGTGTTTCAAAGCCAAGTTTAGTCACATTGCATTGTGTTTAGGTATTTTTTTTCCTTCTTTACTTCTGTCTGAACTAGTATGCTGTTTTTCTTTTTCTAATGATACTAACCTTTTTTTTCGTGAATGATTTGACCTTATGAACTCAGTAGGAAGATTTAAAGTAAAATATCATAGAAGGTAGAGTTGTAATTTTTATACTGGTAAAGACTTTGATAATTGGAAAAACCTAACATGTTGGGATTTTTGTGTGAAAAATACTCTTAGATTTAAAGTTACCCTTTTACTATGGATAAAGTACTGTCATAAAAGATCAGTGTTCTCTGGGAGAAATTCTGTAGTCTAAAACTGGGAATTTCTTTTTTCTAAGGTCGTTATTAGGAATATATATGCAGAAGACTACTCTTTTAGAGAAGCACATCCTGAAAGCATGCCACTGTTTCAAGGGGTGAGTCTTCAGTTATCCTCGTTTATCTGCGGATGTGTTTGTTTTCTTTTCTGAGGCATCTGAATACATATTTTAGGCAAATAAATCAAAATCGTGCTTCACCCGGTAGGCACTTAACGGGTGTTTATTGATTTGTTTCTTGTTTGAAAAGGTATAACACTGATGAAAACTGATATGCTAAATTAAAAATAAAGCAAATATTAGGTTATTTAGTTTGTATTTTTAAAATGTATATATATGATATATGTTGTATGATGTGAGTTCTTTACTGATAGAATTAATCATTGTCTCTTTTGGTAATAATCTAATCATCGCCATTACCAAACTGCCTATATATATAACACTAAAATATTGTTGTTATCACAGAAATGGTCTTGGTACCCTCT
The DNA here is from genome assembly GCA_028627135.1 of Pseudochirops cupreus. Lineage (NCBI taxonomy): Eukaryota > Metazoa > Chordata > Mammalia > Diprotodontia > Pseudocheiridae > Pseudochirops > Pseudochirops cupreus. Next base: position 72,526,335 of record CM053580.1, read on the forward strand.
CTTCCCATTGCTAGATGAATTTGAGCCTCATCACATAATGAGGCCACATTTTGGCGCGGTGCCACACTTTAAATGCAGGTGAAGTGGAGCACGTCAGTTACTTCTGGCACCTCGCCTTGAGGGCAGATGCCAAATGACTTTATATTTGCCTTTGTGAAATTTTAAAAGATTACCCAACAGCATATTTGGCATTTCAGAGTCAACCTGTGTTTCTATTAGTGTATGTAGGGTATTTTTTATGTTTATAGGACTCGTTGGTAGAGTCAGTTACTATCTAATCAAAAATAGGTAATGTTATTAATCGAATTGATATTTAAAGCTCTATTATGGATTTTTTGTTAAGAAATATGCTGTTAGACATTATGGACTGGCTCATCAAATATATCCACATAGGCTGATTTTTTACCCCTGGGAGCTAAATAAAATCAATTTTAAAATGTCACTTTTTTCTGTCAAACTTTAAATGTTCCTTTAAAAAACAATACCTTTTCTTGGTTATGCTTATGATTATACTGAGTAGGAATGTGCTCAGAGAAAATTAGGCAAGGATGTCTTGCAAATTCAAAATATGAAATGTTTCAAAATTTCTTACTGATGTTTATTGTTTTTATTTTGTTTTTCATATTACAGTGCCAGAAAACCATCATTATTAAGAGGGAGAAGTTTGAGCCCTTTTTAAGGAATATAACTGAAATCCCCATCAAAGATGATAAAATAATCCAAAATACATCTGTTTGTACAGTTGTTGAAAAGGATACATCAAGTGCAGAGATTATAGAGCATGAAGATCAAGACCCTCCTTATGCATCAACTTCCTCAAGCTTAATAGAAAATTCAGAATATTCTTTCTGGTACTCCAACCCTGACATCTTTACAATAAAATCTTTAGACACTGAAGAGATGGACAAAAGAGTATCAAGTCTTTCTATAGAAAATTTTGAAGGAGAATCAACCTTTTCTATAGATATAGATTTGGTTGGGAAAGGGCAGGAAAACCTCCTCTCAGAGCTATTGGCTCTTAATCCAAGTTTGGAAAAATTAGAAAAAACAGTAGCTCTAAAGTCAATTTTAAATGATGACTTAAAGGACCTTTCAGAAGAATTATTTTCAAAGCAAGGATTCCTTGTGGAGATTGAGGTAGAAAGGAAAGGCCAGAGTTTGAAGACCTTAGATGGCAAAACATTAGTTAGCTTGGAGACTCATGTATTGGAGAATGCTCAAAATGAAATTAATGCAGAGTGCATTCAAAATGAAATCGTGCAGAGTGAACAGATTGAGCTTTCTGGAAAGAAAAGTTCAAGTACAAAATTTTCCAAAAAAGACCTCAAGATTGTGCAGAATGAACAGCTGAGTGAGCTTTCAGGAAAGAAAAGTTCAAGTTCAAAATCATTTAAAAGTGACCTCAAGACTGTGCAAAGTGATCAGTTGAATGAGCTTTCAAGAAAAAAAAGTTCAAGTTCAAAATCTTCAAAAAGTGACATCAAGAGTGTTCAGAGTGAACAGTTGAATGAGCTTTCAGGAAAGAAAAGTTCAGGTTCAAAATCTTCTTTCAAAAATTACCTCAAGAGTATGGAGAGTGAACACATTGAGCTTTCAGGAAAGACTAGTTCAGGTTCAAAATCTTCTAAAAACAACCTCAAGACTGAGCAGAGTGAACACATTGAACTTTCAGGCAAGACAAGGTCAGGTTCAAAATCTTCCAAAAATGGCCTCAAGATTGTGCAGAGTGAACATATTGAGCTTTCAGGAAAGACTAGTTCAGGTTCGAAATCTTCCAAGAATGACCTCAAGATTGTGCAAAGTGAGCATTTAGGTGACCTTTCAGGAAAGACAAGTACAAGTTCAAAATCTTCTTTAAAAAATTACCTCAAGAGTGTGCAGAGTGAACAGCTGAATGAGCTTTCAGGAAAAACAAGTTCGGGTTCAAAATCATCTTTCAAAAATGAATTCAAGATGGTGCAGAGTGAAAAGTCAAGTGAACTTTCGGTGAAAAAAGGTTCAGGTTCAAAATCTTCCAAAAACGACCTCAAGACTGTGCAGAGTGAACACATTGAGCTTTCAGGAAAGACAAGTTCAAGTTCAAAATCTTCCCAAAATGACCTCAAGATTGTGCAGAGTGAACACATTGAGCTTTCAGGAAAAACTAGTTCAGGTTTGAAATCTTCTAAGAATGAGATCAAGATTGTGCAGAGTGAACAGTTGGGTGAACTTTCAGGAAAGACAAGTGCAGGTTCAAAGGCTTCTTTTCAACATGACCTCAAGAGTGTGCAGAGTGAACAAATTGAGCTTTCAGGAAAGATTAGTTCAGATTTGAAATCTTCTTCCAAAAATGACCTTAAGATTGTTCAGAGTGAACAGCTGAATGAGCTTTCAGCAAAGACAAGTTTGGGTTCAAAATCTTCCAAAAGTGAACTCAAGGCTGTGCAGAGTGAGGAGTTGAATGAGCTTTCAGGAAAGACAAGTTTGGAGCCAAAATCTTCCAAAAATGAACTCAAGATTGAGCAGAGTGAAGAGCTGAATGAGCTTTCAGGAAAGACAAGTTTGGAGCCAAAATCTTCCAAAAATGAACTCAAGATTGTGCAGAGTGAGGAGTTGAATGAGCTTTCAGGAAAGACAAGTTTAGGTTCAAAATCTTCCAAAAATGAACTCAAGATTGAGCAGAGTGAAGAGCTGAATGAGCTTTCAGGAAAGACAAGTTTGGGTTCAAAATCTTCCAAAAATGAACTCAAGATTGAGCAGAGTGAAGAGCTGAATGAGCTTTCAGGAAAGACAAGTTTGGAGCCAAAATCTTCCAAAAATGAACTCAAGATTGAGCAGAGTGAAGAGCTGAATGAGCTTTCAGGAAAGACAAGTTTGGAGCCAAAATCTTCCAAAAATGATCTTAAGATTGTGCAGAGTGAAGAGCTGAATGAGCTTTCAGGAAAGACAAGCCTGGAGCCAGAATCTTCCAAAAATGAACTCAAGATTGTGCAGAGTGAGGAGTTGAATGAGCTTTCAGGAAAGACAAGTTTAGGTTCAAAATCTTCCAAAAATGAACTCAAGACTGAGCAGAGTGAGGAGCTGAATGAGCTTTCAGGAAAGACAAGTTTAGGTTCAAAATCTTCCAAAAATGAATTCAAGATTGAGCAGAGTGAAGAGCTGAATGAGCTTTCGGGAAAGACAAGTTTGGAGCCAAAATCTTCCAAAAAGGATCTCGAGATTGTTCAGAGTGAAGAGCTGAATGAGTTTTCAGGAAAGACAAGTTTGGGTTCAAAATCTTTCAAAAATGAACTCAAGATTGTGCAGAGTGAACAGTTGGGTGAGCTTTTAGGAAAGACAAGTTCAGGTTTCAAATCTCCTTCAGAAAATGACCTCAAGTTTGGGCAGAGTGAACAGATTGAACTTTCAGAAAACACAAATACATGTTCAAAATCTTCTTCAGAAGATGACCTCAAGATTGTGCAGGGTGAACAGAGTGAGCTTTCCAGAAAGAAAAGTTCAAAATCCTTTTCAAAAGAATTACTAAAGTATTATCCAACAGAAAGTCAAATACTAGAATTAACAGAAGTGGAAGTGGAAGAATGCCAAATTTCTCAGACGTTTGATGAGCCTGAAGAACAGCTAAGTACAGTAGAGGAAGATTTGTTAATTGGAAGGAAACATAGTTTCAAAAAGAAGCACCCACAAGAATATTTTGAGAAGAATTCAGAAGAGGTAGTCCAGAGTATCTCAGGTTTAAGTGTAGCAGAAAGTTTTGAAAGCCCAGAGGATGTGGCACTGAGAGAACAAATTTCCTGTGAGCCACAAATCACAGAACTGGACTTAGATAGCAGTGTATCATTGCTGGACTTTCCAGAAAGTTCGCTTACAGTTTGGGATAGTGGTTTAGCTTCAACAAGTCAGAAACTGAATGAAAAACATTCGGGAGTAGATCTATCAAAGTCTAAATCTTTTGTGAGGCACATATTTTTACAAGCATTTCCTTCAGATTCTTTAGAGTCTGGCATAGTCAGTGTGATAGAATTAGATAAAGAAGACTATCAGAGTCCATGGCTAGATAAGGAGACCAGTTTGTCTGAAGAAAGATCCACAATAATGGAAGAAGGCAAGAAATTATCACTGAAGAATTCAAAACACCAGTTCCCACAGGCTAAAGAAGATTTGCCTCAGACAGATAAATTATATAAAGAAAAGAGTTATGAAGAAAAAGATCTTGATTCTCTTTTGGAAAATGCAAGCACTTACATCGTGCATAAACTTAGTGATTCAGAAAAAACCCGTCTAAAGTCTTTTGTAAGCAACGTCTTTAATAATCTTTCCACAGAGAACATTAGTGAATTAGGCTCAACATCAGGGGCAGAGGTAGAAAAAGAAAACCAAACCTTTTTTGTTCCAGATGGTGAAAATGAATTTGAGGAATTAGATGCCAACTCAATAATTAGCATGGATAAATCAGATGATTCCAATGTAAAACCTGTTGCAAGCCCCAAGCATAGCAGTTTTGAAGAGTGTTTTTCAAGATCAAAAACAGAACGTCTAAAAGCTGATTTAGGCAAACACATCCAGAATTTTCTTGTAGAAAGACTTTCAGAATCAGGACAATTCCCCAAGGAGGATTTACCAAAAATCCTTGAGGACCTTTATTTGATAAGTGATAAAAAAGAATCACCAACTTCTGTCAAGACTGAAATACCTCCGAAAGAGCAAAATAATTTCAAAGATTTTCCAGAAATTCCCCACAAAAGCATGCCTTCTGTAAATACGTCAAATCGCCCTTCGTTTGATGATAAGCATTTAGAAATAAGATTAAGAGCCCTTTTAAATGAAATCCTCCAACAGTATATGTTAAGTAACTATACAGAAACCAAATTAATCAGGGAAAGAGAGTCTGAGAATAGAGACCAAAACTTGCCGCAGTTTAGAACTAAAACTGTCCCACCATTTTCACATGAAGTAAGACATGATTATCCAGAAAGGAGTTTTTCTAGAGAGAGTGAACTAAACAGGAGAGGTCTTTTAAGTCAATCCATACAAGACCTTTTAGCAGTTATCTCAGAAAGTGAACTATTAAATCTAAAATCTGATTTAAGCAAACGACTTCAAAACCTTTTCATAGAAAGACTTTCAAATATGGGCCTAATCACAGAAAGGGAGTTCCATACTATCAATGAGAACCTGTCTTCAATTAATTCCAGTGATAAATCATTACGATTTTTAAGCACAGATCTGAGAGGACTAAGCCAATTTCTGGAAAGGCCTTCTGAAAAGCAAAGTTATAAAACTTTTCCAAGAAATATGTCACAAGAGGTTATTGATGAAAAGCTTTCAAATATAGAACTCGCCAGAAAGTTGGAAAGGGAATATTTTACTTTGCATAATATTAAAAGGTCATCATTGGTGAGAGAAGATGAAAGGCAATACTCCAGAGAAAGAGCTGGAAAACATGGTCTAACAGGAGTAAAACCTTCAAGAAAAAGTAGCCAAGAGTTCCTATTTAACAATTCATCAGAAAAAATAACAAAACTAGTGGTAAGAAGGGAACAAAAAGACCATAATTTAATGCAATTGCCACAAGTAGAAAAAACTGGTTTTGAAGAGGAGATCCAAGATCTACACGGCTGGTATAATAGACCAAAAACAAGCCACTCAAAAGCGGCTTTGAAAATCAAGCCTCTGGACAAAAAAGAACATATTAACATATACAAAGTAACTGTCAAGGAAAAACCAGAGCCAATAGTCATGCCATGTGTCCAGAATTCTGAAATCCAATCAGAAATTAAAGAATATTTATACAAATCCAGGTTACCTTCATCAAGTAATACTTATGTTTATTTAAATTCCGATGATGAGGAAGAATCAAATTTGAAAGACCAATGTTATGCGAAGTCCAAAGAGAATAACAAAAAGAAGCCACTGTTAGCAGTTACACGGTTCCAGAGAGAGTTACAAGCTGTTTATGTTAAGTCAAAAGAAACTAGTACTGAAAAATGTGCAACAACCCCACAATCCTTTGACCATAGTAGCATTGTAGAAGTTAACAATTCAAAACCATCTATATTCCCAGAAGTCTTAAAAACAGAAAGCTTAAAGCCTAAACTTCGACGAGAAAGAGAGTACGTTGAGAAACAAAAACGGCCTCTTTACAGGACAGCTAAGATGTTAGCAGCCTCACAGCCTGCCACGAGAATACTCCTAAGGAAATCTTCACAGAGGACGCTGCTATTTCCTTGGGCTGGAAAAAGAAATATACATGTAATAATGTTTTTCTTGATCTATTTTTTTCATTTTTGGTAAAGGCCAGTAAATATTTTACTTTTGTTCTCACCCTAGGAATAGGGGAATGTGTTGTATAATTATCTCAAAGTGTGGCAAACTGACCATCCTCCCAAATCAAATCATTCTTCTGAGAGTCAAATATCATCTTATCTCACACAAAATAAATCACAAAATTCCCTTCAAAGCAGTGCCAACATGAGGTCTTGAATGCTTCATGACACGTTTACATATTTCGGTTTGGTTTGGGTCTATAGGGACAGATGGGAGATATTGCCTTGTATTAACTGCATTTTTCTAATCATTTTGTGGATTATCAACTGCAAATTTTTTAAAGTCCATTCTAACTTCTCTCTGCCCCCCAACATGATCTTGGGCTTATCTTCTGCCGAAATTTATTTCATCTTTGTATCCCCACGATGTAACACAGTGCCATACATAGTGGACATTTAATAAATGCTTGTTTAATTGCTGAGGAATGCAAACTAATTTCTAATATTAATTAGTACTACCTTGCATGTATCTAGTACTCTTACAATTTTCAAAGCACTTTCATATTATCTTCATTTGCTCCTCATAACCACCTCATTGGGTTGTTGGGACAGGTTCATCAAATCACAGATGAGGAACCTGAAGTTCAGATTGATTAAATCTTTAACCCAAGGTCACACAACTACTCACTGTTGGGCTTGGGGCTAGCCTAGTGCTCTGTCCACTAATACTGCATATCATCTAGTCAACCAGCATTTATTAAGTGCCTGTTATGTGCAAGTATTGGATTTGGGGTCAGGGGACCTGGGTTCAAGTTCCAGCTCTTTCACTTACTACTTATGTGACCTCCCTGGGCCTTCACTTCCTTCGCTATAAAAAAAGATAGTTCGACTAAATGACATCTAAGCTCACTTCTTGGTCTATGAATGTAGGGAGCTAAATCTGCTAAGGAAAAAAAACCTACACTGAATTGAAAAACTAAGTAAAAAGGTTTAGAGGTTTACTGATTGCTTTGAATTACCAGTGTCACCACTATCCCTGATATACATGGATAATTGAGAGTGGACTATATTTGAGAAAATTCTCAATGAGAACTAAATTTGATGTATAAAATTGACTTCTTTGAGTGAATATCTATGTTTTCTGTATTAGATGTAAATTACTCCCTTGAATGAGAAATAGAACTTATTTCAGAATATAGTTTGGGGAATATTCTTTTGGTTTGGCCAGCACATTTAACTACTTCACAGTACAAGAAATTTTTCCCTTGTGCATCTTCCCATAGGGAAAAAAAATGTAACAAATGATGCTTAGGTTGCCAAGCCAGGCTACAAAATCCTACGGAAGATAGTATGGTAGTAAGAATGAATTCTGGGTCCTGAAATCAGGGAGTCAGTCATATAGTACCAGAGCTTAAACTAGTTAGAGGGAAAATGGGAAAGTGGAGGGAGATAGTGAATAGAGAACCAGAGATAGTGAATAGAGAATCAACCTTGAATAAAGGAAGACCTCAGTTCAAATTTCTGTTTCTGACACATACTGATATGACATATCACTTAACTTCTCAGTACTCTAGGCAACTCTCTAAGATTATAGCTAGATTTGTGTGAATAATAAATTCCACGAAGTATCATATATTAGAATTTATACTATTTGAAGTTATAATTGTGTAAAATAATGGTCTTTGGTTTCATTTTCTTTGGAAATAATACAGTGCAAATTTGAATAATGCAGCCACTTCATTTGTACTAATTGGGGACCTAGTTGTATCATTTTCAAAGAAGGCAACCTTCATTGGTAGAGGTTATTTCCTTACCAGGAGGAAATATATATCAATAAAATTATTAATATATATCAATGAAATTAAAAGCCTTTTCATAAGGAAATCCATTAAAAACTTAATATTACTCTTTTTAAGTAGTTGAGGATCTCGTTAAATACCCTACATAAACAGTGGAATTTTAAGAGTGTTTAACTGGGTGCTGTAGAAAGGCACAGAGAAATATGCCTGTAATGTACAATGTGAAAGTTAAGCAACATCTTTTCCATTGAAGCACTGCATAATTCAGTTTGTGTCTTTAGTAAAGTTGATGGCACACAGAATTGTCTATCAAAAGGACTTTAGTTAGATGACTAACTGGGCTCACTCATCAGGTTCTTTAACATTCCATCATCCTCTAGAGAGCACAGAATATTACAGTGTACAGGGAACTTGGACTTGGAGGAGTACCCAGTAGATACCAGCCAGGTGATGTGGTTTCCCATGCCCATACCTCTGAACTCTTACGTGCGTCTATGTATTTATAATTATATTACCTACATGAAAAATCCTGCTTTAATAAATATACTAATTCACTGTCAGAGCTTATCTCTGAGTGTAGGAAAATATGGATATCAGAAAATTTTATGTATTACTAGAAATGGAAAGTTACACAAAGTATTCAGTGCCAAACATGGCATACAAGCAGTCTCTAATTTATAGTCAGAATGTATTCTGAAAGTTTGTACATTGGTTGTTTAGAAGTTGGGATGCATTTATTCATGGGAAAAAATGGGAATTTTTCATAAAATTTTTGTAAATGGTTATTAGAATCCAAGGCCAACCCATAAAAACCCATTTAATCCACAATCCAGATGAATTATATCTCTAACAGTATTAACCAAAATTCTGGTTTCTAGGAACCTCTGAGTTTCATTTAGATGGAGGAGGAACAGAAAGTTTTCTCACTCTTTTTTTGTATGCAGAACTAACCACAGTCAAAATATATAAATAGGCAAAGCATCCTCTACATCCTAGGGTTCCTCTCCCCCAGCTTCTAGTGCTTTCAGACTGCCCTAATCACTCACTTCCCCACTCTCACCCTTATACACATATAAGATTGCACTAGGGTATTGGACTAGGAGTCCTGAGTTTATCTTGGCTCTATCATGCTATATAGGTCCTTAAGTAAATCATTTCAGCTTGCAGACCTAGTTTCCCCATCTGTAAAATGAGATTATTGGAACTAGGAACAGAGGGTTATAGATTTAAAGCTGAAAGAGACCTTAGTACACATATAGATTGACCCTCTCATTTTATAGATGAGACAATTGAGGCCTTTAGAAGTTAATTAACTTGCCCAAGGTCACAAAATTACCCAGCTTCCTACTCCTATTCTGCTAAAGTTCCTCCCAAAGCTCTCATTTCCTTTGTCTTAGCTAGGTGTTAGGGAAAAAAACAAAACCTGATATCCATAAATGCACAATAACTTCCCCAAGGAATAAAATGAACGTTCATTAAACCAAATTAATCTTTAGTATAATTTTAGGTGATAGAAATAAAATTGCAATCTTTCATGAATTATGGGTAAAGATATCATGGGGGGGCAACCAAGTAGGCAGGTTAGTCCCACCTGATTAATTTTAGTCTCCAAGGTCATTTATCATTTAGCTGTGTTTTTTGTTAATATAACATTTCATCCATTCTTACAACCCTGAACCCATAGATCTTTGAAAGCTTCAAATGAATTACCATAGCTATAGTAGCAAAGATTCAGGGAAGTGTGAATTAGAAAGAGGAGTAGTAAGAAAATTGTAAATTGGAGACTACTTATCTGGTATATGCTATTCTGTCCCTGTAACTGTATAAGCTATATTCCTTTTCACTTTAAAAAATTAATTATTAATCTACTCTGCTTTTATTTTTAATATTTAGGACTCTTCAGAAAACAAAAAGGAAGATTTACATTTGACCTCATTTAAGCATCTTGAAAAAGCAAAAGCAAGAGCAAGGTTTGACTTGGGAAAAAGCCCAGATGATAACCAATACACACTTAAAAACCTTGCAAGACCAAATACTGCTCCAGAATTTAACAAACGATTGAAAGAAAATATTGGGAAATTTACATCCCCACGGGTGGTTTCGGCAGGCTTATTTCATGTAAATGTTACAAACCCAGGTCTAGAGGAATATAATCAGAAAAAAGACCTAAAAGATCTCGAAAAATGTTCAATCATTTGTGATATTCTACAGTTGTTAAACAGTTCATATGTGAAACGCAAGTATAAGGATGACTATTAAGTACATCATGAGTCTCCTACTAATGTGTATAGGTCAGTCCTCTTATTTAGCAGCTCACTACAAAATTTCATCTTGTTAGAGTCATTGTTTTCACTGAAATACAAATAAACATTTATGATGCATATGTATATGTGTATTTTTATTTATGAGACTGTGAGGGAACTACTGACCATTTAGTAATGTTTTTTTTTTAATTTAATGGAGTGGAGTTTGACATGATTATGTATATGTGGACTTTAATCTTTAATCTCAGTCTTCCATTGATAACTAGAAAATGCTATTTAGCCAAGTGTCAATCTCATCTAGGATTGTACTTGAATTTAACTTTGTCTTCAAACACATCAGGATGTTTCCAGCACCTTTTAATTACGGGGCTCCCGGCAGCAATTGATAGGAAGTAATAAGGAAGACAACTTTACCAAGAGACCCCTGCTGAGAAACAGACAGCAGACAGTGTTAAAAAGCCTATACATATGCACCAGTACTGCATAGGTGACACTCAACTATTCTTCAATTGCTGCTCAAATATTAGAAGTTTACCTAAACAAATCTTGAATTTAGATCATGATGTTTTCTGAAACTTGGTGGATAGCTACTCAGCTGACCTTCAAAAAGCACTGGAATAGTACTTTAGTGGAGACAGGACGTTTTTTATGGTATTTCAAATGATCCCATTTATTTTAATGTAGCTCTTAAGTGTGCACAAAGAAACATGGGGCAAATATTTCCCTAGTAGGAGAACTTATCTCCATCCTGTGATAGTCTTGGATTCCAATGGCTTTACATCAGAAAACCTATTTCCTAAGGCAGTTTGGATAGTATGGGAAGTTGTTGCATAAATTTGCACGTACACTTCCACAATCCCTGGTCTCTCAGTTAGCATTAGTAGATGCTCTTTAGAAATTGAGTCAGAAGCAGCTAAGCTGGTCCTTCCTTGGCTGAGAGACATAGATGTTATTACTAGGCTCATTCTTGAAACCTTTCCAGCTTGATAAACTCTGCTTCCACAGAAACATCGGTGTAGGTCTTTCTTGGAGAAAGGTCATTTGTACTTTTATGATATTTCAAGTGATTGATTATATTGCTTATAGTGTGTGGCCAAAAACATTTATCAACTTGTGGTTGTCATAAAGAACTTCTTCAAACATGGCTAGGATGGGCCTGAACTAGAAGCCTAATTATATTTTCACCTCTGGAGAATTTTTCCTGTCTGCCTCTTTTAGCCAGCTTTCTTATTTCTTGTAAAGAACAAAAAAGACCTAATTCCCTAGCAAGATAATTATGTCACAAAAATTTTTTTATGTTGTGTGGTTAATTATACTCATCAGAGTTTGCCACATACCAAAACTAGGCAATTATTTTAGAAACAAAATGTTTTTTGAGAAACCTTAGAATGAGCTGGAAGGGACTCTAGAGATTGCCTAATCTCATTTTACAGAGGAAGATGGGGCACAGAGAAATGAATTTGCCCATAATTACCCTTAATTTCTTAACTCCCAGTCCTATAAATTATACTAATTGAACATCTATCTGGCTTGGAACTATCCCCCAATTTTTATTTCTCTAAATGCACATTTGTTAGTCATTATTGAGTCTGCAAGCCCTGTAATGTGTTCCTTCCAACAAATTTAAGAAAAAACATTAAAGAACTGCTTTAATTCAAATTCTGGGGACACCTAACAGACAAAGGATCCAGACACAAGTATTTTATGACTACTTCAATTCACATAATGAGTAAGATCGTGTTCCTATTTTGTAAATAAATATTTTTAGGAACCTCAAAATGTACATGTAGCCTAGGATAAATCTGGCTTCTTTAAATTACTTCTGTGACTCATCCAGGGGACTGGATAAATTACCTGTAGAAAGCTTGGTAACACTGCATCATTCCTGCCCCCACCACCACCCTTGAGCCTGATAATTCTTTTGTGACAGCCCAGAACCCAGAGTAAAAGGACAAAAGGGACTGTGCCTTATGGTTTCCATGCAGACTTCTTGTCATTATTAAGCAATTTGTAGTATCTAGAGACAAGTTAGTGAAGCCAATCTGTTAGTAAAAGAATGGATGCCACAGTCCACATCACCCCAGGATCTATAACAACTAGGAACAATTCATCTTTATTCCTGACCTAAGTGAAATGGAGAGACATCTCTTTTGAGAAGTTCCTTCCCCTCCATTCTTTTAACATAATGAATTAATGATAGAAGGCAAAGGTATGCCTGTAACATGGTTTTGAACATGATAATGTCATTAATAAATAAAACAAAACCTCTGTCATGTCACAAAGTGGAACTTATCAGAGGTGAGAAGTAGATGGGTCAAGCTTGAGGTTTAATGGCATCTAAGTATCAAACTACTACTGTCATATTACTGATTGTATGTGAATACACACTTTCATATGAAATTGTCCATGTGACATTATTTTGTGCTTTTTCTTGAGCAATTAATGAATTAGTTGGGGACATGTTTGTTTTAGTAAATATATGCCTTCAATCACGTCCATTTAAAAAAAACAACAAAATTTATCTTCAATAAGGTATAGAAAACTTAGCCCCTTAGAACTTAATGGGTTTTTAACTGTTCTGGCTTAATAGACCCCTTTGGCAGTCAGACTGGAGAAGCCTATGAGCTCCTTCTCAGTATAATGTTTTAAATACATAAAATAACAGGATTACAAAGGAAACCAATTATACTGAAATACAGTTATCAAAATATTTGTAAAATAAGTTCACAGATCCCAGGCTAAGAAGCCTTGCTCTAAGAGTCCAGACTATAAACGTTTGAGAATAAGGACAGTGCTAGATAAGAATAATTTTTACATCTCTTAAACAAATCTAGCAGTCTGTGTAAAGGTTCTTCCTAACTGGAGATACAAGAAAAAACATCCTGTGCTAAAACTAGGTCCTACCACACAAAAGGAAAACCAAGTTGATGGAATAAACTCAATTCAATGAATATTTATTGAGGGCACACAAAGGGCATGGATTTAAGCCTTACAAAGTGCAACTGATTAGGTGTTATAAGGAAAAAAACTACATATTCATTTATATAAATACAAGTGAATCATTTAATGTCAGGCTCAGATTGATAAAGAATAGATATCATCAGGAGACAAAAAGACATAAACATTTTTCCTTCTGCTTAAAACAGCTTTGTGTCAAGATGAATTAGCCACTTGCCCTGTGGTGGGAGGCCAAAGATTGACTAGAAGAAAAAGAAGTATCTGGAGAGGCACTGTCTTGTCTTGTCCTCCCTGGAGGGTCCATTCACCCTCAAAGCAGTCAAGAACATGAGAAAACAGATCAACATTATACTGGGAGATTGAGGAGGAATCAATCACAGTTTGAACAAAATACACAACTAAAAGGAGATGTGAAAGCAACCAAATTCCTAATTCTGAAGTCTGCAGTACTTGTGACAGCACTTAGAGCCATTTGGAAAGGCTGCTACAATAGTGTCCCCTTTGAAAAGAGTGGTTTAAAATTAGTTTCCAGTGCAACAACTGTGTTTTCAAGTATGACTCTGGCACAGGTACTCAGCCAATATAGAGAAAAAGCAGCAAAGAGGTCAAGTACATAGGATGTAAGAGTGATGTGGCATCTCTAGAATTCCCAGTCAATGTCTTCTTCATCAGTAAGAATATAATTTGGTTCAGTCCAGGTTGACACTGGGGGCACTGCCCCTGGCCATTGGCTATAAGCAGGAGGCAGCAATGAAAGTATTGAATCCTGGGTTTGTTCTTTTATCTGTTAAAAACAAAACAAAATAAGATTATCTGGTACATAAATTAAAAACCTTAGCTCTGTTATTAGAATGCAAAATTTTTTTGTCAGAAATGACAATGCAATTTTTTTGCCTACACAATGATTTTACAAAACTATTTCTTGGCATTGACCCTAAAACCTGCTTTGATTCTGATAATCTAATAAGGGAGGAAGGCAACATGCTAAAGGGGTATAGAAGCAGAAGTTCCCATGTTAAGTTGCTCTCAAGCTTAGCTTCAAGACTCTCTGACTTAAGAGAAATTATGCGTTATAGGAACCTTTTTGGTCCATGAGGAAAATTAAATGTTTAAAAAATAAACCAAATATTACTTCAAGATATAATTATGTGATTGTAATTTGTGTGTATGTATATATTGTGGTTTTTGTGGATTTTTTCCCTGCAACTTCAAAACCTCCAAAATAATTTTTAGCAGCCAAATCAAAGATTATTTATGTAATAACATTATCTTGTTCTTGCCCTTATGCACTTATCTAGTGTTTATAAAGATCCCATCTCCACAATAGACCAGCTCACCTGTCTGAAAAACGCATGTGACAGCAAAGTGCTTGCTGATGGTCTGGAATAGAAAACAAAATGATTTACAAAAAAAGAATGTAGCTTTCTTTAAAACTGAGTTCTGAGTTTAAGAAATATGTCAGCATTTGGAGCTAAAATTTTATAGGTTCAAAAAAACCATTGTTTGAAGATTTCAATAGCGCAAGAAGAAAAATTCCACATTGGTACAAACACAGGTTCTCCCCCTCCCAAACTTGGTCTTTGTCAAACCTGCCTGAAGCTTCAGGGCCAGAGGCACAATCTAAGCCTCCATTGCCACAGAGAATCACAGGATCAGTGTTTAAGGCTAGAAGCCTTGGAGATGTTTTCATTTTACAGAGGAGGAAACTGAGGCTGAGAGAGGATAAGTGACCTGCCCATAGTCATACAGCATCACAGGAAAGAATCAAACTAGGTCTTCTTGACTTCAGGCCCAAAACAGAAGAAAAAGGAGCAAAGAGGTAGAGTCAGGTACATAGAACATAGAATGATTTAGCGTCTCTAGAATTCAACTCCAAGATGGCTACATGGCACAGTGCATAAATTGCTGATATTAGAGGTAAGAAAACTTGAGTTCAAAAAAAGCAGGAACATGTTTGAACTGTCCCCCAAGCCCCTCCAAAAACTTGTAAAAAATGACTCTAATTCTAGAGCAGCAGAACCCACAAAATGTCAGAGTGAAACAAATTTCCAGCCTAACATAACCTGGAAGGTTGACAGGAAAGGTCTATTGTTCAGGGCTGGTAGAGAAGCGCAGTCCAGCACAAAATGTACCAGCAGACTATGCCCCAGCAAACCCACAGTAGGCCTCAGGGGGCTGAATCATTGGAAGCTATGAGGGTTTCCAGACTTCTCAAACCACAAACACCAAAGACAGAGTCTGTTAGATCTGGATGAGAGAGGAACAAGGTCTAGCCCCAGCTCCAGGGTGCTGGTGGTGGCAGTGTCACAAGCAAGGGTAGCAATGGATGCTTCTGGGCTCTCAGCCCACAGACGGTGGGGGGATTGAGCAGCTGATCAGAGGGGGACTATAGGGATCTCTTTGCCGGCACTGAGGCAGGCAGGATTCTCTTGCTTTGCCTTGCTTGGATCTGGGTCACAGTCCTGGGTGGCGGTCCTGGGGCAAAGAGAAGCACTGGTGGGGTAGAGTTTGTGGTGCAGTGGAGAAGGAGTCCTCCTCATGGTTCCAAGGCAGAAAAGAATGCTTCTGGTCACTCATAGATGAGAGCACAGGCCAGGAGAGGAATAAACACTTTTCCTTTGATCATATCACCTCAGAAAAACTGAAAATTTACAAGTCTCTAGAACTATCTCTGCAAACAGGTACACAAAACCCCTGACACTCGGGACAGTACTGCTTCCAGATTGGAAGCAGAGCCCTACCTTAACAATGAGGTAAAAAGTCAAGTAATTGACTGAGGAAATAAGCAAACAGCAGGGAAAAACTCAGACTATAGAATCTTACTTTGGTGATAAAGAAGATCAAAACATACAACCGGAAAGTCAAAGCTCCTACATCCAAAGCCTCCAAGAAAAATATGAATTGGTCTCAGGCCATGGAAGAGCTCAAAAAGGATTTTGAAAATCAAGTAAGAGAAGTAGAGGAAAAACTGGGAAGATAAATGAGAATGATGCAGGAAAATTATGAAAAACAAGTAAACAGTTTGGCAAAGGAGACACACACACACACACACACACACACACACACACACACACACATACTGAAGAAAATAACACCATAAAAAAGCAGACTAATTCAAATGGTAAAAGGGGTCCAAAAAGCCAATAAGGAGAAGAATGCCTTAAAAAGCAAAATTGGCTAAATGGAAAAGGAGGTCCAAAAGCTTACTGAAGAAAAAAATCCCTTAAAAATTAGAATGAAGCAAATGGAAGCTAATGATTTTATAAGAAATCAAGAAATTATAAAACAGAACCAAAAGAATGAAAAAATAGAAGACAAAGTGAAATATCTCATTGGAAAAACCACTGATCTGGAAAATAGATCCAGGAGAGATAATTTAAAAATTATTGGACAACCTGAAGGCCATGATAAAAAAAAAAGAACCTAGACATCACCTTTCAAGAAATTATTAAGGAAAACTGCCCTGATATTCTAGAACCAGAGGGGAAAATAGAAATGGAAAGAATCCACCAATCACCTCCTGAAAGAGATCACAAAAGGAAAACTCCTAGGAATATTGTAGCCAAATTCCAGAGTTCCCGGGTCAAGGAGAAAATGCTGCAATTGGCCAGAAAGAAAAAAATTCAAGTATCATGGAGCCACAGTCAGGATAACACAAGATTTAGCAGCTTCTACATTAAGGGATCTCAGGGCTTGGAATATGATATTCTGGAGGTCAAAGGAGCTAGGATTAAAACCAAGAATCACCTACCCAGCAAAACTGAGCATAATACTTCAAGGGAAAAAGTGGACATTCAATGAAATTAGGACTTTCAAGCATTCTTGATGAAAAGACCAGAGCTGAATAGAAAATATGACTTTCAAATACAAGACTTAAGAAAAGCATGAAAAGGTAAACAGGAAAGACAAATCATAAGAGAATATGTATATATACATACATATATATATATATATATATGTATACACACACATATAAAAGGAGGCACAGGGTGAGTTGAATACGAAGGGATGTTATCTAAAAAATAAAATTAAGGGGTGAGAGAGGAATGTATTTAGAGAAGGAAAAGGGGAAAGGTAGATTGGGGTAAGTTATCTCACTTAAAGAGGCAAGAAAAAGTTTTTACAGTAGAGGGGAAGAAATGGGAGGTGAGAGGGTGAGTGAACCTTATGCTCACTGGCTTTGGCTCAAGGAGGGAATAACATACACACTCAATTGGGTATGGAAATCTATCTTACTCTACAGGAAAGTAGGGGGGAAGGGAATCAGAGACCGGAGCATGATAGAATGGAGGGCAGATTGGGGTAGAGGGTAATCAGAAGCAAGCACTTTTGAGGGACAGGGTGAAAGGAGAGAATAAAATAAACAGGTAGAAGGATAGGATGAACTATTATGGAAGTGTTTTACATGATTACACATGTATAAACTATATCAAATTGCTTGCCTTCTCAATGAGGGTGGGTGGAGAGAGAGGAAAGGAAAGAATTTGGAACTCAAAGTTTTAAAAATGAAGTTAAAAATTGTTTTTAAAAGCAACTGGGAAATAAGAAACAGAGCAATGGAGTACAGAAATCTATTTTGTCCTATAGGAAAATAGAAGGGAAGGGGATAAGAGAAGTGGAGAGGGGGAGAGAGAGAAGGGAAGGCAGACTGGGGGAAAGGGTAATCAGAATGTATGCTGTCTTGGGGTGGGGGAGGGGAGAGAAGGGGAAAAAATGCAGAACTCAAAATCTTATAGAAGTGAATGTTGAAAACTAAAAGTAAATTAATAATTTTTTTAAAAGGAAGACTTGAGTTCAAATCCTGCTTCAGACACTTACTAGCCGGGTGACCTTAAGCAAGTCACTTCACCTGTTTGCCAGTTCTTCCACCGTAAAATGGGGATAATAATATCACTTACCTCATAGAGTTTTTGTGAGGATCCACTGAGATTATGTGTAAGGTGATTTGTAAAGCTTTAACGTCTGACATAAATGTTCACTATTATTTTTCCTCTCTATCATCATCATACCCCCTAATTGTGTGTGTGCAAGGCAAAGTGAGGTCAGTCTGCTTGGGGCACACAGATTCTGTACAGGGTAATAAGCAAAGGTGAGGGAGATGCCGAGACTCCTGTAGTGTCTCTTTATTCTCCCTGCCCCCAGAACAGTACCTTGAACACATGAGGCACACTTACACATGCACCCCCACACTCCCACACACCCATGAGCTTTTGCACGTGCTTGTTGAAGCAGTGTCTTGAAGCCAGCCTGGGAAGCTTTAGAGATATTGTCTCTCTTTGAAGTGGGGGACGTTAATGACTAATGGGGTCTTCTGGGAAGATTGCTCTGGAGTCTGTGGGCAGAATGGATTGGAGGTGCAGCATGGGAGGCCAGAGGACAGCTTAAGAGGTCATTCCAGAAGTCCTGAAGGAAGATGAGTAGGCTCTAAACTAGGGCAATGGCAACGGAAGGGTATAAACAAATATGGCTCCAGGTCACATAGGCCTATTAATGGACAGGGAAGATTTTTCTATTCCATTAACATTACACCTACCTAAAGGTATGCTACAAATAGCATGTTGATTAAAATATTAGAGTATTTTCTAAATATTACTAAGGGTATTAGGATTTCTACCTAAAAAGAAAGGCACCAATTTAACAGGCAACTAATATAAAATAAAATGTAATTATGAAAACTGTAGTATGTCTATCATGAGAAAGTCCTGTAATGACAAGTTTTTGGTTTGGTTAACTGACAAACAACAGTGAAAAGAAGCATTCAGTCAGAGGAGTGGGTATCCTGAACAAATGAAAGAAATATTTTGGTTTACTTGGGAGGGTATTATCCCAAAGTAGTAATGAGTACATGTCAGGTTGACTAATTTGATCTTAGCAATCATGCACTAAGGTCATCTTGTCCTCAAGTAGGCTGACTGATCCTTTAAAGAGAATGTAAAAATAACCAACATAAACATGGCCATTAGAGTCTATTTGGGAATTATATTTCCACTGTAAATTAACAGAATGGTATTTTGGTTTCAACAAACTATGAATTTGAAAATGTGGCTCATTCCCCCAGAATCTAGTCATCTCCAGGTAAACTGACAAAATCCAATGACTAAACTTTAGAAGTCAAAGACCAGACCCTAGACCCCACCATAGCCAGTAAAGTCTGGAAATCGGCTGTAAGGTCTTCCCAATGTCACCCGGGGTGACTGGAATTTCTCCCAAAACTAATTATTTAAATAACTGAGGATGAGAGTGAGAGGGAATCTAGAAGAATGAAACTGAAAGGGAATATCTCCAAGTTCTTACTGTCAATCCTCTATGTTAAACATGAAACTCTGGAATAAAATATTTACAACAAAACATATTTCATCCCCATCCTACTTTATGAAATTATGATTATATTGTTAATACAAAAAATAACCATAATACCATCATCACCATTCCATAGCACTTTATGTTTTTCAAAACATTTTAATATTAATTCTCAATTTATCAACACAACTCACCAGTGGAAGGCAGGCATAATTATCTCCATTTTACAGTTAAGGAAACTGAGGCTTTAATGAAGTTAAATGATTTGCCTCAGATCATGTGGCTACTAAGTGGCAAAGCCTAGATTTGAATGCAGTTCTTGTGGCTCCTAGTCCCGTAGCTTTTCCATGGCAGCATAATGACTGGTTTTATACATTTTTTTGTTGATACTAGATTACTGATTGCTTGGATGCAAAAGATTATACTTAATGAAATTAAAAGTTTAGTTTCTCAGAATAAGGGATCTAAGCTCATCTAAATAGGCAAGATCTTCCTGATTTATGTGAAACAAGTATATTTTCTCTTTTAGATGCAATCATTATTACCTTTTTTCAGGGTCTTGTTGCAAACATAGTTCTACCAAACTACGGAAAGCAGGAGAAAAAGTTTTTGAGGAAAGAGTCTGCAGTCTATCACTGGTCACTGTGCGTGTCAGGCTTGAAACTAGCACACTTTCTCCAATTCCAGAGTCTACACCAGAGCGGGAATTTTTAAATCTGGATTCTGCTTGAAGGGATGCATTTTTCTCCAGTGGGCAGGAAGGAGAACCTTTTAGTTTTTGTAATAGCATCTAGCAGAAAGAAAATTTTCACTCAGATAAAATGTTCCTTTTTTCATATTTTATTTTCTTCCAATTACATATAAAAACAATTTTTTCACATTCATTTTAATAAAAATTTTGAGTTCCAAAATCTCTCCCTTCTCCCTAACCTCTCCCTGAGATGTCAAACTATTTGATATAAATTATAAATATGCAGTCATGCAAAACATATTTCCATAGTGGTTATGTTGTGAAATACAGACCCCCCCCCCCCCAAAAAAAAAATTCATGAAAAAATTAAAGTGAAAAATAGTATCCTTTGTTCTGTATTTGGATGCCATCAGTTCTTTGTTTGGAGGTGGAAAGCATTTTTCATCATAAGTCCTTTGGAATCATCTTATATCATTATATTGCTGAGAACTGCTAAATCACCCAGAGTTGACCACTGCACAATAACAGCTGTTACTATATACAATGTTCTCCTGGTTCTACTCATTTCACTTTGTGTCAGCTCATGTAAGTTTTCCTGGGTTTTTCGGAAAGCATCCTGCTTGTCATTTCTTATAGCACAATAGTATAGTTATCCCTTACACATTGTGACTTTTCCCCACTGTGGTTTGGATATATCATGGGTCAGTGTCATAAATTAAATGGGAATTTGGGGGGAATTTTGTGGAAGCCACAGATGACCACATGAAGGCCAACAGACCACAGAGCCTATGACCAAATACTTAACCCAAAATTTACATTAAAGTATAGTAAACACCCCATAAAAGAAAAAGAAAAAAACCAGACTTCTCCAATATGAAGCAGGGGGTGGGGGTGGGGGTGGGGAAACAATTATAATTGCATACCATAACTTGTTCAGCCTTTTCCCAACTGATGGACAATCCCTCAATTTTCAATTCTTTCCATCACAAAAAGAGCTGCTATGTGTGTGTGTGTGTGTATGTATGTATGTATATGTTTACATATATATGTATACATACACACACACATACACACACACACACACACACACACACACACACACACACACACACACATATATTAACAAATAAGTCTTTTTTTTCTTTCTTTTTAAAAACTCTCTGGGATACGGACTCAGTAGGGTTATTACCAGATCGAAGCAAAGGCTATTCACAGATTTATATGCCTTTGGACATAATTCCAAATTGCTCTCCAGAATGGTTAGATTA
The DNA here is from genome assembly GCA_028627135.1 of Pseudochirops cupreus. Lineage (NCBI taxonomy): Eukaryota > Metazoa > Chordata > Mammalia > Diprotodontia > Pseudocheiridae > Pseudochirops > Pseudochirops cupreus. The sequence goes on from CM053580.1 coordinate 72,547,860, forward strand.
ATTCACAATTCCACCAGTAGTGAATTAGTGTCCCAACTTTCCCACATCCCTTCCAACATTTATCATTTCCCTTTTCTCTTATATTACAGGCAATCTGATAGGTGTAAGATGGCACCTCAGAGTTGTTTTAATTTGCATTTTTCTAATCAAGAGTGATTTAGAGGTTTTTCTTCATTTTATTCAAAGACTATAGTTTTGATTTCTTCATCTAAAAACTACCTGTTCATATCTTTTGATCATGTATCAATTGTGGAATGACTTGTATCTTGTAAATTTGACTCAGTTTCCTATATATTTGAGAAATGAGGACTTTCTCAAAGACACTTCCGGTAAAAATTTTTCCCAGCTTTCTGCTTGCCTTCTAATTTTGGCTGCACTGGTTTTGTCTGTGCAAAACCCTTTTAATTTTAACATAATCAAAATTATTCATTTTACATCTGATAACACTATCTCTTGTTTACTCATAAATTCTTCTCTTATACATAGATATGAATGGTAAAATTTTCAATGTTCTCCTAATTTGCTTATGGTATCACCCTTTATGTCTAAATTATGTAGCCATTCTGACCTTATCTTGGTATACAGTGTAAGTTGTTAGTCTGTCCCTAATTTCTGCCAAACTGTCATCTAGTTTTCCCAGCAGGTTTTTATCAAATAGTAAGTTCTTGTTCCAAAATCGTGCGTCTTTGGGGTTATCAAACACTAGATTACTATGGTCATTTACTACAATGTACTGTGTATCTAATCTATTCCACTGATCCACCACTCTATTTCTCGGCCAGTACCAGACTGTTTTGATGATTACCACTTTATAATAGTTTGAGATCTGGTGTGGCTAGGGTGTCTTCCCTCACTCCTAACCCCCCCCCCCCCATTAATTCCTTTAATATTGATGCTTTTTTGTTCTTCCAGATGAATTGTTATTGCTTTTTCTAGTTCTATAAAATAAATTTTTGGAAGTTTGCCTGGTATGACACCTAATAAGTAAATTCATTTAGTCACTGTCATTTTTATTATACTGGCTCAGTCTATTCATGGGCAATTAATATTTTTCCAATTGTTCAAATCTGACTTTATTTGCATGAAAAGTATCTTGTAATTGTATTCAAACAGTTCCTGGGTTCTTCTTGGCAAGTGGACTCCCAAGTATTGTATACTGTCCACAGTTATTTATATGGAATTTTTCTATCTCTTGTTACTGGACTTTGTAATATAGAGAAATGCTGACGGTTTACATGGTTTATTTTATGTCCAGCAACTTTGCTATTGTTAATTATTTTAAATAGTTTTTTAGTTGATTTTCTAAGTATTCCATCACATCATCTGCATAGTGATAGTTTGTTACCTTACTGCCTATTCAAATTCCTTCTATTTCTTTTTCTTCTCTTATTGCTAGAGATAGCATTTCTAGTACAATATTGAATAACAGTGGTGATAGCGGACATCCTTGCTTTACTCCTGATCTTACTGGTAAGGCTTCTGGCCTTGTAACAGAGATAACTCCATTACAAATAATGCTTGATGGTTTTAGATACTACTTATCGTTTTAAGGAAAGTTCCATTTATTCTTATGCTTTCTTATGTTATTAATAGAATGATTGTATTTTGTCAACAGCTTTTTCTGCATCAATTGACATAATTATATGATTACTGTTGGTTTTGTTATTGATACTGTCAACTACACCAATAGTCTTCCAAATACTGAACTAGCCCAGCATTACTGGTATAAATCCCACCTAGTTATAGTTATGATCACTGTGGTATGTTATTGTAATATCTTTACTAGTGTTTTAAAATTTTTGCATCAATATTCATTAGGGAAAGTGGTCTATAGTTTTCTTTCTCTGTTTTTGCTTTTCCTGGTTTAAGTATCAGCACCATATTTGTGTTGTAAAAGGAATTTGGAAGGACTTCTTTGCCTATTTTCCCAAAGGAAATTGGAATTAATTGTTCTTTAAATATTTGATAGAATTAACTTGTGAATCCATATGGTCCAGGGAACTTTTTCTTAGCGAATTTATTGATGGCTTGCTCAATTTCTTTTTCTAACATAGGGTTATTTAAGCATTCTATTTTCCTCTTCTGTTAATCTGGGCAATCTATATTTTGTACATATACATCCATTTCACTTAAATTGTTAGATTCACTGGCATGTAATTGGGCAAAATAGCTCCTACTGATTGCTTGAATTTCATCTTCATTGGTGGTAAATTCACCTTTTTCATTTTTGATAGCAGTAATTTGGTTTTCTTTTTTTTTTTTCTTTGCTTTTTGGAAGGCAATTGGGGTTAAGTGACTTGCCCAAGGTCACATGGCTGGTTTTTGTGTTAAGTGTCTGAGGCTGGATTTGAACTCAGGTCCTCCTGAATCCAGGGCCAATGCTCTATTCACTGCACCACCTAGCCTCCCTGGTTTTCTTCTTTTTAATCAAATTAATATTGTTTTTTCATAAAAACCTGCTTCCTAGCTTTATTTATTAGTTCAATGCTTTCTTACTTTCAATTTTAGTAATCTCTCCTTTGATTTTCAGGAGTTCTATTTTGATGTTTAATTGGGGATTTTTTAAAAATTTATTCTTTTTCTAGTTTTTTTAGTTGAATGCCCAATTTGTTGATCTGATATTTTTCTGTTTTATTGATATAAGCTACAGTATTCCTGGGAGTTTCACTTTGGGATCTCTTTCAGGAATTGATGAGCAGATTCTTTCAACTCCTATTTTACCCACTGGTTCTAGAATATCAGGGCAGTTTTCCTTGATGTTATGGGAATCTGAAGATCTTCCCTGCCCCTAGGCCCTTTGCTAAAGTGGCTACGTGACTCTGAGGACCCTTGGATATTTGAAAGTCCCTAATAGGCTAAATGTGGTCACGTGGAGCCTGTGGCACCAGGCTTGTTTTCCAGGAATGCCCGTGCCTTG
>CM053580.1:72556988-72584494 GCA_028627135.1 Pseudochirops cupreus
CTTTCCTTTAGAAAAGCAGATCTAAGAACCTGTGCTAGCAGCCGCCCTGGGTGTGCTGGGGTGCTTGCTGATACACTTGATAATTTCTTGAAAGATGATTTCTAGGCTCTTTTTTTGATCATGGCTTTCAGGTAGTCCAATAATTCTTAAGTTATTTCTCCTCAATCTAGTTTTCAGGTCAATTATTTTTCCAATAAGATATTTCACATTTTCCTTTATTTTCTCAATTTTTTTTTTACTTTCTTTTGGTTGTTTCTTGATGTCTCTTGGAGTCATAATTCTAAGTTTTAAGGAATGATGTTCTTTAGTGAGCCTTTGTACCTCATTTTCCATTTGGCTTATTCTGTTTTTTAAAATGTTATTTTCTTTGGTATTTTTTGTGTCTTCTTTACCAAGCTATTGACTTTTTCTTGCATCACTTTCATTTCTTTTCCCCATTTTTCCTCTTCCTCTCTTATTTATTTTTAAAATTCTTTTTGAGCTCTTCCAGGTGTTGGGACCAATTCACGTTTTTCTTTGGGACTTCGCTCTGACATAATTTTCTTCTTATGAGTTTGTGTTTTAATCTTCCTATCACCATAGTAACTTTCTATGATCAGGTTCTTTTTTTGATGTTTGCTAATTTTTCCAGGCTTTTTCTTGACTTTTAACTTTATTATAAACTTGAGGTCTGCTCCGAGCATAAAGGTGATGCTGTCCCAAGCTTTAGGTTTTTTATCCTGCTGTGTTCAGAGTTAGTTCTGAAAGACTCTAAGTTTCAGTTCTTCTAAGGTGATATGACTGAAATAGGTATGATCAGTGCTCTCCTGGCCTGTATTATGGTCTGTGAGTGACCACAAGCACTCTTTTCCTCTCTAGAACTATGACTAGTATCCCTACTCCTGCTTCTTCATTGTGGGACTGGGACCTAGAACTACATATGGGTAAAACAACAGTCCTGTACCTAGGGCCAGCAAAAGCTCTCCTATAATTTTTATCTGATCAGCTGTCTGACTCATTTAATGTCTGTGAACTGAGACCCTCCAGAAGCTGCTGCTACCTATGCCAGGCCTTCTGCTGTCTTGTAGCAGGTGGGCATAGGCCCCTACTGGCTGTCTGGTGCAAGGGACCAGGACCTTACTGCTGCCTTGCCAAGGGCAGCCTGTGCTTGGACTTTGGACTGAGCCATACTCTCACCCCAATAAGACAGATCTTTTTTGCTGACTTTCTAAGTTGTTTGAGGCTGGAAAATTGTTTCATCCATCCTTCTGTTGCCTCTGCTACCCAAGATTTCATTTGGAGGCACTATTTTAATGTTGTTTGGAGGAGGCTTTGGAAGAACTCAGGCAATTCCGTTTCTTTAATCCACCATATTGGTTCCACTCCCCCCAAAATGTTCCTTCTTTAAAAATAAACACAGTTTCATTTCTTTGGAATTACAGAATCAACCTTGGGTTATTTAGAAAATATATATTTATAAATAAAATTTTAAAATTTATATAGATATAAAATTTTAAAATATATATAGAAGCTATTTAAAAAATATATAATAAAAGCTATTTAGAGTAGAAGGCATCTTATGAAGAGGGAGTAGCTCTGAGGAGAGCTTAATAATGCTTACCTGAGTCCGGTGAATATCTTGGAAAGGTACCTGCCCATTGGCTAATTCACATGCTGTAATGCCAACACTATAAATATCTGACTTCATATTATACCCATATAGATCCTGTAGAACAAAAGTAACGTGAAGTCAATAAGTTAGTAATAACTAAATGTAGCAATATAACTAAACTGGAGAACTATGCTCTATCATCTATAAGAAAAAGTAAAAAAAGAGGACAAAACGAAAACATACACAGAAAAAAGATAATGCTGAATCAGGGTGTACTTAGTCCATAATATAAATTATTTTTAAAATATTTTATTTAAAAAAAAATAGGGCAGTTGAGTGGGTATAGTGGATAGAGTGCCTGGCTCAGAATCAGGAACTCTTGAGCTCAAATCTGGCTTCAGACACTTACTAGCTGTGTGACCAGGGCAAGTCATTTAACCTGTTTGTCTCAGTTTCTCGTCTGTAAAATGAGCTGGAGAAGGAAATGGCAAACCACTCCAGTATCTTTGTCAAAAAAACCCCAAATGGCTTTGAGGGGGCAGAGTCAAGATGGCGATGTAGAAGCAGGAGAACTCCACAGCTCCCCCCCATAACCACTTCAAATACCTATAAAATATGACTCTAAACAAATTTTAGAGGTCTAGAACCCACAAAAGTACAGAGAAACAAAGCTCCTGCTGAAGGCAGGATGACAGGCAGACAGGAACGGCTCATCACAGCACACTGGGAGCAGAGACCAGTTGCGGCGGTAGTCCCAGGGAGTCAGGACAAGCTGTGGCTGGAGCACTCGGAGAGTGGATCACCAGCAGCTGTGGTAGTTTCCAGAATTATCAACCCACAAGAACCAAGGACAAAGTGAAAGGTCAGTGAAACTCAGTTAAATGTCGGGGAGAAAAGCAGGTCGACCATCTGCCCCCAGGGCAAGAAAGCAGCAAAAGTGGCTGCTTCAGAGCTCTCCTGGCCTATGGATTGCAGGGGGGGGGGGGGGCCAAGCGATCATTCAGAGCCTAAGTGCCCTTGCCTTAACCTGCCTGGATCTGGATCGTGGTCTTGGGTGGTGGCCCTGAGGTGTGTGACCAGTGAGCCAAAGTTGGTGGGGGCTGCAAAGACGGTGGCCTCCTAATAGCTCTAGCAGCTGCAAAACCCCAGCAATTTGGGACAAAGCTTTCCCCCCAGGAAGCAGAGATCTACTGTGGCTTAAAAATCAAGTTAACTGACTGGCAACATGAGCAGGCAAAGGAAGCAAATCAAGCTCAGCAATCCAACTTTAGATTTCTTTGTTGGGGACAAAAAGGATCAAAGCATGGAATGGGAGGAAGACAACACAGTCAGAACTCTCACACCCAAAAGCTTTCAAGAAAAATGTAACTTGTTACAGGCCATAAAGGAAATTAAGAAGGATTTTGAAAACCAAATTAAGAAAAGTGGAGGAAAAATTGGGGAGAGAAATGAGAATGATGCAAGAAAATCATGAAAAGAGAGTCAACAACCTGACTCAAGAAAATAACACCTTAAAAAATAGATTAACTCAAATGGCAAAAGAGGCCCAAAAAGCCAATGAGGAGAAGAATGCCTTAAAAAGTCAAATTTGCCAGATGGAAAAAGAATCCCAAAAGCTCACTGAAGAGAATAATTCCTTCAAATTAGAGTGGAGCAAATGGAAGCAAATGACTTTATGAGAAATCAAGATATTAAATAGATCCAAACAAATGAAGAAAGAGAAGGCAATGTGAAATATCTCACTGAAAAAAACCACTGACCTGGAAAATAGATCCAGGAGAGACAATTTAAAAATTATTGGACTACCTGGAAGCCATGATCAGAAAAAGAATCTAGAAATCATCCTTCAAGAAATTCTCAAGGAAAACCGCCCTGATATTTTAGAACCAGAGCAAAACCTCTTGAAAAAGATCCCCAAAAGAAAACTCCTAGGAACCTTATAGCCAAGTTTTGGAGCTCCCAGATCAAGGAGAAAATATCACAAGCTACCAAGATGAAACAATTTGAATACTGTGGAAACACAATCAGGATAACCCAGGATCTAGCAGCTTCTACATTAAGGGATCATAGGGTCTGGAATATGATATTCCAGAGAACAAGGGAGCTAGGATTAAAACCAAGAATCACCTACCCAGCAAAATTGAGTATAACGTTTCAGGGGAAAATATGGTCATTCAATGAGGTGGAGGACTTTCAAGCATTCCTGCTGAAAAAACCAGAACTGAATAGAAAATCTGACATTCAAATACAAGAAGCATGAGAAGGTAAACATGGAAAAAAAATCTTATAAGGAACTTATCAAAGTTGAACTGTTTACATGCCAACATGGAAAAACAGTAATTGTAACTTATAAAACTTTTCCCAGTATGAGGATAGGTGATGGGAATATAAATGTATATATATGCATACATATACATATGTCTATATAGGAGGGTATATATATGTGTATGAACACATATCTGAGTGTGTGTATATATGTGTACATAGACAGACGGCACAGGATCAATTGAATAGGAAGGGATGATATTATAAAAGGTGAAATTGAGAGGTGGGAGAGGAATAGAATGAGAGGAGATAGAGAGAGACAGAATGGGGTTAATCATCACATATAGAAGAGGCAAGGAATAACTATTACAATGGAGGGGAAGAACAAGAAGGCAAAAGGGAACGAGCCAACCTTACTCTCATTGAATTTGGCTTAGGGAAGGAATGACATACACTCTAAACTGTGTATCTTGCCCTACAGGAGAAGAGGGGGAATGGGGAAGAGAGGGGGATGATGGAGGGGAGGACAGGGTGGTGGGGAGGGTTGTTAGAAGCATACATTTCTGCAAAGGGACAGGGACAAAGTAGAGAACAGAACAAGGGGGGAGGGGACAGGAAGGAGGGAAATATAGTCAGTCTTTCACAATATGTTCATTGTGGAGATGTTCTGCATAATTACACATGTACAGCCTTCACTGAATTGCTTGTCTTTCCAGTCGGGGTGGGTGATGAGGGAGGAAGGGAAAGAATCTAGAATTTAAAGTTCTATAATCAAATGTTAAATATATATATATGTATATATTATTATTATTATTAATTACATGCAACTGGGAATTAAGATATACAGGCACTGGGGTAGGGAGATCCATCTTGCCCTACTGGAAAGTCAGAGGGGTGGTGGGGAAGGACATAGGAGAGAACAGATTGGGGGAGGGGGTATACAGTGGGATCGCTGTTTTGGGGTGGTGGGTAGGGGAAAGATGGGGAGAAAATTTGTAACTCAAAATCTCATGGAAATGAATGATGTAAACTAAAAATAAACAAAAGTTAATTAAGAAAAAAAAAAAAGAAAACCCCAAATGGGATCATAAAGAGTTGGACATGACTGAAAACAACTGAACAACAAATTTTAAATTTATTATTATGATACATTATTTTTTAAAAAGGAAAAATGACAGCTGATCTAGTTTACAAGAGTATAATCTTCCTCTGTAGAAACTAAAATGTTAAAAGAAATGTGGATAATAAATCTGAAACAGTTATTTCTGACCTGTCTTAGTAGTTCTGGACTCAGCCAAGGATGAACTGATGTACTGAACTGGGGAAAATCATACACAGCTCTAGACCTTTGCCCGTGGTTAACCAAACTGTAGAGACGGGACAGACCAGAGAGACATACAAGGCCATCTCCAGAAATCAAGATGTGACTGGCTTTAATACTCCTAAAACAAAAATGTGCCAATAATAAGTATGAATAAATTGCCAAAGGGAATAAAAATCAGTTATTGTATTATAGCTACAACGTAACTCAAATGGTATTTTTTATTCAAGTTTGGATACTAGATTTTATTTTCGTTAATTTATCCATGCTGCTTATGTGTCTAAATTCTCTAATCAAAGCTGATACTGTTAAATACTTAATCCTCCAGGAAACTACATTAGTCAGTAAAAGTTATTTGCTTAGAAATTAAAGTCTACAGGGAATTGTAGTACAATGCTACAAATACACAAACACACATAAATGACAAATTATTTCTAAATTCTTCCATCTAGTTTATTATATAATAACAACGTCACATATATTAAAAGAATCTGAGATTCAATGATTTTTATAAAACCAAACAATGAAGTAAAATTAACTGCTTTTATTGTTCAGGATACCAGCGAAAATAGTTTGTGGAAAAAACCAAAAAAACTTCTGTGTTTAAATAAAATATTATGGTCAAAGGATATGAACAGGCAATTTTCAGAGGTAGAAATTAAAGATATCTATAAGCATATGAAAAAATGCTCTAAATCACTATTGATTCGAGAAATGCAAATCAAAACAACTTTGAGGTACCACATCTCACCAGTCAGATAGGCTAAGACAACAAAAGGAGAAAATTACAAATGCTGGAGAGAATGTGAAAAAATTGGAACACTAATGCATTGTTGGTGGAGCTGTGAACTGATATAACCATTCTGGAGAGCAATCTGGAACTATGCCCAAAGGGCTATAAATAATTGCATACCCTTTGACCCAGTAATACCACTTCTGGGGTTGTATCCCAAAAAGATCATAGAAGTGGGACGAAGACCCATATGTACAAAAATATTTATTGCAGCTCTCTTTGTGGTGGCAAAAAACTGGAAATTAAGAGGATGCCCATCAATTGGGGAATGGCTAAACAAGTTGTGGTATATGAATGTAATGGAATACTATTGTGCTATAAGAAATCGGGAGGAGACAGTCTTCATATTCACCTAGAAAGGCCTATACAAACTGATGCTAAGTGAGAAGAGCAGAACCAGGAAAAATTTGTACACATTCACAGACATATCGTATGTGTGACAGACCAACTTTGATAAACTGGACTCTTCTCAGCAACACACAGGCATAAGACAATTCTACAAGTTTCAGGATGGAAGGAGGTATCTACATTCAGGGAAAGATCTAGAAAGACCAGAGTTTAAATGGAGCCTGAAGCAATCTACATGCTATTGTTCTTTTTCAAGTTTGGTTTTCTTTCTTTTTTCCCATTGTTCACTTCATTGGTTACAACCCTTCTATACAACCAGACTATTGTACAATGTGAAAATTTTTGCAGATCCTGTACTTGATTGCATGCTGCCACTGTGGGGAGGAGGGGAAAAGGGAGGGGAGAAAAATTGAAACTCAAGGGAGGAACTGAATCTTGTAAACTAAAAGTAAATAAACAAGTCAATGAAAATTTTAAATAAATAAAATATTACTTGTGGCAATTAAGTTTCAAAATAAAATTCTGTAATTTTTTCATATACTTAAAGCCCCTCCTAATTTGCTTTCTAAATCAAAGAAGATTCTCTTGTATAAAATCTCTGCTTAACAGATGAATCAAAAAACCATTTATTAAATACCTGGCACTGTTCAAGGTACTAGGGATAGAAAAACAAAATTGAAATAATTCCTACTGCCAAGAAGCTTCCTGTTTTTTGTCCTTGATTTTCGAAGCACATCAATGATATCACAGAGTGACATTTTGACTTGTACATGAATTAGATCTGTGAGGCAGAGTTGCATAGAATCATCAGTCTCATTCTCTATTCTTGAGTCATAAAAGTCCAGTGGCAAGACAAAAATCAGGATGACTGGTGATGGTCCAGGATGCAGTGGATGACCTTGTTGTCTTGGCTATCTGACTAAGCTCTAAGTGCTCCACAGCTCCTACTTCAGTCACCTTCATGGCCATGGGAACAAATTGTTCTCATCCACCCATTCTGCTGGGGGAAGTCTTCACATGCTTGGGGTAGACACCCCCAACTCACCAATGGGTTTGAGGCCTGTCAGTTACCCTCAATAATTTTACTGGGTTGTGGCCACTGCACATACTACAGCTTCTTGAAGTCACAGGTGAGACATAGAGCCTAATGATTACAGCAATGACTCTTGATCCACAGGTAATTTTCTGGTTAGCCAGTATGTGTCTCTATTATTGTTGAACTCAAGGAGCTTACCTTCTAACTAGAGACAATATGTATATAAGTAAGTATACGCAAAATAAATACAAGATAAATTTTTGGGTGCTATATGGTATTTGCAGCTAAGAGGTCAAGAAAAGTTTCATGTAAGAAAGTATCATTTGAGCAGAGTTCTGAAGCAAACAAGAGATTTTAACAGGCAGAGGTGAGGAAAAATGGTATTCTAGGCATGGTGGACAACCAATGCAAAAGTCTGAAGACAGGAGATGGAGTGCCATGCCAAGGCTAATACGGCTCGTTGGACCATAAAGTAAAGTAAGAAGAATAAACTGTTAAAAAAAAGGTAGGCTGAGGTCAGATTGTGAAGAGTTTTAAAAGCTAACAGAGAAGCTTATATTTGATCCTAGAAGCAACAGAGAGTCATTGTAGTTTACTAAGCAGTAGAGGAAGGACACGGTCAGATATGGTCTTCTTTGGGAAAAGATGAGGGGAAGGAGTGGGGGAGAGGAGGAGAGGAACCAGAGGGGAGGAAGAGGAACAACAACAGCTTTAGGATAATCACTTTGGCAGCAGTGTGGAGGATTAATTAGAAATGAGAGGTGAGGAGACCAATTAAAATGTGATTATACTATTCCAGGCAAGAAGTGATGAGGGTCTAGAGTTGTGGCTATGTAAGTGGAAAGAAGATAAAGGACACAAAAGATAATGTAGAGGCAGAAAGGACATGATTTGGCAAGGGCTTGGATATGTGGTGTGAGGGAGAGCGAGACATTAAGGACAAACTCAAGATTTTGAACCTGGGTAACTTTAAGGATGGTGTTAACTTTGAAAGAAATAAGAAAGATTAGAAGGGAAGTATTTTAGGGAATGAAAGTTATTAAGTTCAGTTTTAAACTTGTTGTTTCAAAGACATGCAGTTGGAAATACAGGCAGTTGGAGATGTGTGAGTATCTATCTGTGAGTCATCAGCATACATGTAATAAGTCCTTGGGAATTGATGAGCTCACCAAGTTAGTGTCTACAGAGAATAGAAAAGGGCCCAGAATGGGGCCATGGGGTACCTTCACATGAGGGGACATGATATGGATTACAAACCATTAAAGGGGACTGAGAAGGAACGATAGGACAGGTAAGAAAACCAAGAAAGAACAATGTCAAGAAAACCCAAAGAGGAGAGAAAGCTACAGTCCAGTGGTTCTCAACTTTCCTAATGCCGCGACCCTTTAATACTCATATGGGGGCATATCTGCATGTGGGCGGACCTGCCTGGAGAGGGATAGAGGAGTGGTGTCTCTGTTCCTAAGACCATCGGAAATATGTGTTTTCTGATGGTCTTAGGCAACCCCTGTAACCCCTGTGAAACGGTCGTTCGACCCCCAAAGGGGTCGCAACCCACAGGTTGAGAACTGCTGCTACAGTCACTTTGTATCTGTTATTGAGTACGACCTCTTATTTTACTGTTACTTATCCTGGGTAACAATTCCCTATTGGCCATATTTGCCATCCTTTTCTTGATAGAGAAAACAGAAGCCAAATGAAAACCTGCCCCACCTTGTTTCCAGCTTTACTTGTTTTAGTATTCTCTGCTGCAGCCCTTCCAACGCTTTTCCTCATTTGACAGGTATTTCCTTTTATTATTCTCTTTCTTTCCTTCCATCTTCTGTACACTTTTTAAAAAGTCTGTGGGTTGGTGAGTCCCACAGACAACCACACTGGCCTCTTACTTCTTCATGGGAATTATTTCTTTTTATGTCTTCAGAATTTCATTCTTGGGAGCTTCCTATCTTTCCTGGGCTGACTCCTGACAGTGATAGTTCATGTGATCCCATCTCAACCTTCCTTTGAAAATCTTTGAAATTCACTCTACCAAAATCTAGGGTATATTTTAGCGTTCTAGGGATGGTGGGGATGGCTAGTGAAAAGGCCCTGAAGTCAGGAGATGAAGTGTGTTGTTCAAGGAATAGCCAGGAGGCCAGTGTCACTGGGGATTGCACAGTACATGGAAGGGGTAAGGTATAAACAGACTGAAAAGATGTGCATGGGAGAGGAGTGGGGGAAAGGGAGGTAGGGGACAGAGGCATGTTATAAGACTTTGAACACATTTTATGCTGCAGGTAACAGAGACTCTGACACTGGGGTATATTGACTGGGGGTGAGGAGGGGTGGGGAGGGTGCTTACTATTCCCATCCCAAACTGAGATGCAGTTTGTCTGGGGATGTTGACTTGAATTCATTTAAGGCAGAAAGGTACTTTCTCCTCCTTCTTACTGAACTTGGATTAAATTCTCCTTAATCAGTTTTAAAAAAATATTACCCAGTCTGAAGGTCATTCTCAATGGCAGAGAAAACAGAAGGAAAATAGGAATTGAGTAGTTCTGTCTTCCTCCTCTTATCTGTTATCACCACCTCATCCACTCCTAAGAACTGATCTTCCTCTTTTTCATGGCTCTTAGCATTCATTACCAGATTCCTATTGGCACTGGCTTTTGTCCTCTTGGTGTGGTCTGAGACTGTTATTCTCTTATGCCAGTACTCGGGTATACTTGGATTTTTATATTTTGTCCATGTCTTTTTAAAAATCTAAGTTGGTTGATGTAAAACTATACTGGTAGTTTCTCCTTTCCTTGGGCTTCAAAATTACTTTTGTTTCATCATAGTATTGTTCTTGAAAATGGTTCACCCATCTTGAGCCTTCTCGTACAGAATTTAGGCTACTGGAGTCTTTCTATTATTTTACTCAGCCTCTCAAATCTGTTCTAAAAATCTAAGGTTCATTTCCGACCAGTAGTTCCCTTTACTGCTCTTGCTGTCTTTTGAAGAAAAAATTATCAACTCCCCTCAAAAAGATTCTTTCAACTGTTCTGCCTTTAGAAGAGCATTCCAGCAGATAGCTGGACAATTCAAGTCCCCCATCAATATTACAATATAAATCAGCTCTTCATGAGAGCTTTGTGATCTGCTTCCAGAATACATCACCTACTTCCTTTTAGCCAAGCAGAACATAGAATACATTACAATTCTTTGTTTCTCTTCCTGTTGATCTCTTTCAAAAGTTCTCCATCATGTATGTCCCTTCTAGTTTGTAGATTTCCTCAAAGTACTGTATTGTTTTCATATATAATATTATTTCTTATCTAATGCAGCTGAACTGTAGAATTTTACACTGATTCAACTCCTTTATTTTTACAGAAATCAAGCCCAGTGACATCGAGTAGAATATAAATTCCTTTTTGTCTCTGTATCTCTAGGGTCTAGCATGGTGACTTCCCATACAGTAGGCATTTAATGAAGGTTTGTTGAATTGAATTATATGATTATCTATATTTCATGATACCAAAGTTATACATGTATGAGTAGGCAGAACCAGATTTTGAATATGGATCTTCAGAATTTAAGTGAATTAAACCATTATGCTTTATATCTATTTTTTTAAATTCAAGGATAAACTTCCTGCTGCAATATTCCATTCCTGAGTCACACGCCACTAAGTCTCACTCATACCTATAAAGTTAAATTTACATTTGGTTTCTATATAAACATCTCAGGTCATAAGTATTATTATAGCCCTACTGCCATTTTTCTATATCATATCTGTTGATCTCTATAGCTGGCTTAGCAAATAGATTTGGACAGTTTTTTCCCCTCTCACTTTCTATTGTAATTTAAAGCACTCTTCGACAGATCACCATTGAGAAAGGAAAGCAATGATTACCATGAACAGCTGAGAAACATTATCAAACAGAAAAATTCAATTCATTGGAACACTCTTTCTTGGACATTCTGGTTAATGCATAAAGGGTTTTTGTTGTGTTTTTTTTTTTTAAGGAAAGCACAGAAACTTTATTCTTTTTTTTTCCCAGTTCCAATTTCTCTCCTTCCTCCTCTACCCTCCCCATTGAATGAAGAAAAAAAAAAACCTATTAAAATATTTATAGTCACACAAAACAAATTTCTGTATTAGCCAAATCTTCCCCTATTCTGTTTCTCCACTCCCAAAATAAAAGCAAGAAAAAAAATGATTCAGTCTGTACTCTGAGTCTATCAGTTCTCTATCTGGAAGTAAATAACATATTCATCATTAGTTCTCTGGAACTGTGATGAGTCATTGTGTTGCTCAAAATTATAAAGTTTTTCAAAGTTGATTATCTTTACAATATTGCTTTTACTATGTAAATTGTTCTGGCTTTGCTCACTTCATTTTGTATTAGTTCATACAGGCTTTCCCAGTGTTTCTGAAACCATCTCCTTCATCATTTCTTACAGAGCAATAGAATGTCATCACATTCATATACCATAACTTTTTCAGCCATTCCCCAAATAGTGAGCATCCCTTCAGTTTCCAATTCTTTGCCATTAAAACACAGTTGCTATAAATACTTTTTTTTATTATAAAGATCCTTTTTCTCCTTACTTGATCTCCTTGGGGAAGAACCCTAGTAGCAGTACATGCATAGGTTTTATTATATAATAGTCACCCATATAGCAATATATTGATCATCCATTGCAATTTTGGATCCCTCCCCCTTTTCCCATTTACCTGGTCTCCTGACCCTCCTTTCTATTCTCATTTTCTCCATCCAAAAGGCTTTACTAGTTGTTTATCTCTTAAGTTTTCTGTAAAATACAAATGAGTAAAAATACCTGTGAATACAGCCATTTTGGTGCAGATAGTTTAACCCTCTCACTGCTCCGAAGAGAATGTTTCCTATTAAAGTTTCACTCATTCCTTCAGGAAAGTGAGTCCTCAAGAGTTGACTTGCAGAACCTGAAAGAAGCCCCCCAAATCTTTATTTAGGTAAACATTTGAAAGGTAAACACATATCAGCCATAAAAAGTTTTGCTATTCTTCAAGTTCCAGAAATTCCTAATCAAAGAAAAATTGACTTTAAAACTCTCTAAACAAATGAAGAGGAAGAACAGGAAAGCAAAAAGGGAGTGGGTCAACCATACTCTCATTGAATTTGGCTTAGGGAGGGAATGACATACACTCTAAATTGGGTTTCTTGCCCTACAGGAGAGTAGCGGGGAAGGAGACAAGAGGGGGGGATGATGGAAAAGAGGGCAGGGTGAGGGGAAGGGTTGTTAGAAGCACCTACTTCTGTAAAGGGACAGGGACAAAGTAGAGAATAGAATTGGGGGGGATAGGAAGGAGGGAAATATAGGCAGTCTTTCACAATATGTCCATTGTGAAGATGCTCTGCGTAACTACACATGTATGGCTTGTATTGAATTGCTTGTCTTTCCACTGGGGAGATATATAAATATAAATATAAATATATATATATATATATATATATATATATATATATATATATATATACATACATATATATTATTATTATTATTTACACGCAACTGGGTAATAAGATATACAGGCACTGGGGTAGGGAGATCCATCTTGCCCTACTGGAAAGTCAGAGGGGTGATGAGGGAGGATATAGGAGAGAGCAGACTGGGGGAGGGGGTATACAGTGGGATTGCTGTTTTGGGGTGGTGGGTAGGGGAAAGATAGGGAGAAAATTTGTAACTCAAAATCTCATAGAAATGAATGATGTAAGTTAAAAATAAACAAAAGTTAATTAAAAAAAAATAAAACTCTCTAAACAGAATTTTATTTTGTTACTGATACATGGCTACCCTGTTGGATGAACAGGAAAATGATAGGCATTATTGGAAAAGAGCTACAATTCTTTTGTCCAAAGCTAATATATAATTGTAGCCCCCGCTTAGATAAAAACCTCTGCAGTTTCTGACTAGATTTCAACCTAATTTTCACTGATGACCACATCAGAATTCTTGTTCAATGGACAAAACTCAATAGTCTACTACATATCCAGAAACATTATGACTAAAAAAAAATTATGACTACAAAATAGTACATGCTAAATCACAAATGGGGCAGCTGGGTGACACAGCAGCAGACAGCTGAGGCTTAAGTCAGGAAGACTCATCTTGAATTCAAATCTGGTGTTGGACAATTACTAGCTGTGTGATTCTGTGACTTAACCCTGTTTGCCTCAATTTCTTCATCTGTAAAATGAGCTGAAGAAGGAAGTAGGAAATAGCAAACCACTCCAGTATCTTTGCCAAGAAAACCCCAAGTGAGGTCACAGAGAGTCAGACACAACAGAAAAATGTTTGAACAGCAATAAAAATCACAAATACAAAATATTTCTTATTCTTACATAACTAAAGAGCTGAGTGTAAATAATAAGATCTCTTGTTCCCTCATCTCACTATCCTTACCATAAGCCATAAATGGAGAGATGACCCAAAGCCAGCTGCCAGCTGTAAACATTGTCCAGTATGTTGTAATGTTTGGGTGCCGGAAAAAGTGGGAGAGTGTCACTTCATTCTAGGTGATTCAATAATAACAATGAAAAAGAGAAGGAGAATTTAGATTTTGGAAAGTTTACCATTAATGATAATACAAAAAAATTATCCCATTCCCACAGTGTACCACTAATAAAACTTACTGATACAGAATGCAAAAAATTTTGCTGAACTAGTAAGAAACTCTCCACTTTTTGTTTTTGTTATTCTCTTATACATAAATTTGTACTCGTACCTAGTGTGAGTACAGGTCAAGTCCTTCCTCTGAAACACACTGTTTATGTGAACTTGGGCAAGTCAACCAATGACTCAGTGCCTGGACTACAGATTGTAGAGCTAAAGTACTTGGGACTTTCCTCAGTGGGAGTTCCCAAAACTAATGAAAACATCTAACCCCCTCCCAACAAATCCTACTTATAATCATCTCTGCAGACAGACCTTACAAGTGTATCAGCTTTGAAATTTGGCGTTTTACCTGCAAAGCTTCCAAATGTTCTTCAGAGCAATTTTCCAGGTCTGTAATTTTTATAGTCACTAATGTTCCACTGGGAGTATGCCGTGCGAGGTAGACTGAAGTTAAATTGTCAAATCCCTTTCCTGTAACCATACATAATAACTGATGTTTTAATTCATTTAATGAAAACATAAAGTATTCTCTAAAGTCCATTTTTAGGACAGCTAGGTGGTGCAGTAGATAGAGTATTGGATAAATACTCTATCTTCCTGAGTTCAAATGTGGCCTAAAGACACTAACTATGTGACCCTGGGCAAGTCACTTAACCCTGTTTACCTCAGTTTCCTCATCTGTAAAATAAGTTGCAGAAGGAAATGGCAAATCAATCCATTATCTTTGCCAAGAAAATCCAAATGGGTTCATGAAGAGTCAGACATGACTGAAACAGTACAACAAAAAGTCCATTTCCTCTAAAACTTTTTCCTGATCATATGACCTCATCTAAAACTGCTGAGGTCTACTTCACCTGATAACAAAGTAAAACTTTGGCTGTAGATTCTACAGTCAAATTCAATCAACAAATGATTCCAAACAAGAAATTTTTTGCGGACTAATTCCTTAATGATTTATCAAAGAATGCTGGGGTTCTGAGAAGAGTTGAGAAAAGGTATCTTTCTTCATTGCAGAGGTGGGAGACAACAGATGTGAAATATTATATATACTTTCAGATGAGGTCATTGTGTTGTTTTTTTGCTGGATTATTTTTTGAATATTATTAAAAGGAAGGGCTCATTAGGTAGGAAGAAGAGGGAGGACATATTTGGGAATGATTGCATTCTGTCACCCTGTCAATATGTGGACTTCAATCTAAGTCTTCCTGGCTTTGGGGCTAACCTTTTATTTATTATGCCATAGTTGGATTTAAAACCCTTTAAAATATGGCTCCTACCTTTTCAAACTTATTTTATTCTGTTTCCTTTCATATAACCTATGCTCCAATCAAGTCACACTACTCTGTTCTTTGAAAACACTGCATACTATTCCTTACAACTAGCAAGGCCTCCCACTACAGCTCAACCAGTAGAAATTATATCCATTGTTAAGGTCCAGCTTAACCTGCTACATTTTCCATGAAGTCTTGCACGGTACCCTCTGCCTTTGAACTTTGATATCACTTTTTATCTCTCATATTTACTTGGATGCTTTACTGTATATATTTAGTCATTAATACAACACTATTAGACTGCTGAACGTCTGAAGACTGAAGGTGTGGCATTTTCATCTTTGTGTTCCCCTATGAATCTAATGTAATGACTAACTTACAGCAGGCACTTAATAAATTTTGCATAACATTTGAATAGATAAATTCACTCAGATTGAGAGTTATTACCTATTTCTACTTGGAGTTCATAATGAGAAACATTAGAAGTGCATAATGGCATTTCATTGCCTCCAGGAGAGGAAGGCACCCAAGAGAAGGTTGGTTCATCTACCTAAACAAAAAAGATTTTTAAAAAATGATAAATTGACTTGATTCTTTATTTATGTCGCTGAGATGTATTAAAACACACACTTGATTATATAAATCATGAAAAATCTGGCTTCAAAGTAAAAGTCCTGTGTGTATTATGAAAGGGAGGGGAGGTATCAACTTACTACAAATCATCAACTATCAACAAAGGTTTGGAAGTTAACAAATTAGAAAGGAAGAGTTCTTTTTAATTTACAAAAAGTGTTTCCAGGGAAGCCAAGGCCTGCCAGTTAAGAGCAGATAATTCAGACTTCAAAGAAGCTACTATAGAGGCCTGCCAGCTACATGGTATGTTTATGCTCCTTCTTCAGAGCCTGAGGCAGCTCTGTTATAACTTACTAAAAACGACAAAGATTTTAGACAGGAAGAATAAATCATTAAGTCAAAAATGACAGTCTAAGGAAGTAGTAGGAATTGGAAGTCAAGAGGCAGGACCATGGTAATGACATTATGGAGAGAGAGAGGAGAAGAAACTCTGTACTTTTTGAGCTATACAACAAATTCAAGGCACTTTCCATGAAGGATAATTAGACGCATTCTGAAGAAGCACTCCCTATGCAAAGCACCACGGAGGAAGGAGGTACTAAAGTCATTTGCACATAAAAGGAATCCTCCTGATACCACTAGGAGAAGGCGGTAGTCAAGGCTGGTTGGTGGCTCCCTTTTAAGTGGAGAAGATTATATGAATAACCAGAAAAGATGCTGTCTCCTTTGAATTTATATACAGTAGGTATATAATGCATCAGCCAAGACTAAACAAAATCACCATCCCTACCCACATCTATGAATTCATATCAAAATGAATAATTATAAGGAAAATCATGAAGATTTTAAAGTTTGGAGTAAGAAACAGACTACCTTAGGAAAAGATATTTTCTAATCTTCTTCCCAAAGGTCAGGATTCAATTCACAAGTATTTATTGTCAGTCTTCTCCAGAAATAATGATGATATGACTAATGTGGAAACATGTTGCATATGATTGTACATGTAGAGCCTATATCAGATTGTTTCTCATCTTGGTAGGGATAAAGAATTTGGAACTCAAAATCTTATAAAAGTGAATGCTGAAAACTTTCCTCACAGGTAACTGGAAAAAATAAAATACTATTAAGTGTGGGGGAGAAGGAAATAATGATGATAGAAAGGAACTTGAGTTCAATGCAAAGGACATGTTCAGGCAGTAGACGGTGAGATCACTTTTCCCTGACAGAAGAAAAGGGTCAGAGGATGCTTCATGGAGGAGGAGGGGAAAAAGGAGAAGGTATTTAACTGAAGTCTCAAAGGAAAGAAGCTTCAGCCAACTGAAATAAGGAAGTAATCCATTCCTTATAGGACATCATGAGTAAAGACATAGAGATGGGAGAGGGCAGGATGGAGAATAATCCAATTTTGCTAGAACACAGAATACATGAGGGGCAGTACTAGTATGAGATAACATAGCTAGAATGGAACCAGACGGTTGAGGAGTGGGATGCCAAAACCAGGAGTTTATATTTGAAAGGCAATGGTAAGCTACTGAAGGCTTCTGGATAAAGGAGTAGCATGATGAGGGTACTTACATTAAAAAGAACTGCACAATTTTTATGCTCAAGACGAACTGGAAAGAGGACAGACCAAAAGAAGGAAGACTAATTGAAAGGATACTGCAACAGTGTAAGTGAAAAAAAGATGAAAGCCTGAACTATAGTTGTGGAGAGCAGGGGATAGCCTAAGAGACATGGCAATGACATGACTTGGTAATTAATTGGATGGGTGTTTTGAGGGTGAGTAGAACTGGACAAGAAAGTAAAGTGAAAAATGACTAATTATAAGGCTGGGTAACTGGAGGGATGCTACAAATAGAAATAGAGAAGTTAAAGAAAAGGACAGGTTGAAAAGATATGATAATGAGTTCAATTATTGCAGAAATTCAGTCTGAGATATTAGTGGAATGTCAAGGCAGAGATATCTAACAAGCAACTGAAAATATTGGCCTAACACTTATAACCTATATCAATTGCTTGCCTGTAGTAGGGAGGGAGAAAAATTTGGAACTCAAAATCTTATTAAAAATGGGTGTTGAAAACTATCTTTACACATAATTGCAAAAAATAAAATACTTTCTGCAAACAAACAAAAAACCCAAAACATCAACAAAGGGAAAAAAGAAAAAAGAAAATACGGGCCTAGACCTCTGAGAAGAGGTTACGGGCAGAGAGAGATTTTGGAGTCATTTGTGGCGTCATCAGTATATTCAATGAAACTATCAGACTGGAAGAGAGCACTAATGGAGAAAGCGGTGGATCCCATATTTAAGGGGTTAGACGAAGATAAGGAGCAGTCGGAGGGCAGAAAAAGAACTATGAGAGGATACTATCGTGGAATCCAAAGGAAGAAAAGGTATCAGGTAAAGCAGGGATTCATATACCGCAGAGAGGTCAAGAAAGATGAATAAAGAAAAGATAGGTTTTGAGAAGGCACTAGTTACTCAGTTCTGAATATTTTTTCAAAAGATAAGGGAGTAAAAACCAATCACACCTAGTACTTTCTTGCAGCTACCCTATGAGTTGGTGGAAAGACTATGGAAGTGAAGAGATGACTATGTAGGTAATGTTGAAGATCTGGACATAGTTTTTCTTGGAAGATGACTTGGAATAAAAAAAGGCAGGATCCTAACAAGGGATATAAGTACATCTTTATTTTTATTTTTATTTTTTGCTTTTTGGAGGGGTAAGACAGGGCAATTGGGGTTAAGAGACTCGCCCAAGGTCACACAGCTAGTAAGTGGTAAGTGTCCGAGGCTACATAAATACATCTTAAGAAGGAATGAAAAATGTGTTAGTAGATTTGCTCAAAAGGATTTAAATGTTATATTTGGGGGATGAAAATGGGGAGGAAGAGCGGAGGGATTCAGGCTAAGGGAAAAAAAACCAGTTAAAATGAAAACTAAAAATTGGGCACTAACTGTTAAATTGAATGAAAGACAAAAGGTGGGATAGAAAGAAGCAGCAAGGCAGGAAAAACAATTCTTAGGTGAAAACAGGAAAGAAATGGGTTGAGAACAAATCTGTCACCTCAGATACACAGCGATATATGCATAGCAACAAAGAAATTTCATATTTTAGCACAAAATTAGACAGAGTCTTACAGGTATTACTGAGACTTGGTAGGGGAGGACTCAACAGGGTCACATGACAATGGATTTCAATGTTCAAAAGAAAATAGGAGGGATATAGTAGCACTCACTGTGTGCTATGAAAGTACATGCATATATACAAATACAAAAGCCTGGACTTCTGGGAGATAGAGTATGATGTAATAAGAAAGCAGTGCTCTTCAATTTCCGCCTCAAAAACATCACTGGACATGCAAAAAAACCAAAACACTATGAGAAAAAACTACACATTCAAAGAAATTAATGAGCAACAAAAATGATCTGGTACAATGAAAAAATATTATGAATTAAAGAGAGGCCAAAAACACAAGAAGAAAAACATTTTAACTCCATAAACAGAAGGAAAAAACAACAGAATTTTCTTGTCAAAAAAAACCAAACAAACTCAAAAGTTAAAGGAAGACATTAATTAAGGATACTCCTGATGATGAGACAATATTAAATACCTATGTACCTAACAGCATAGTACCTAAACTTGTAAATAAAAAATCAAATGGGTTGCAAAAGATATTTTGCATAAAAATCAATAGCTGGGGGAAATTTCAACATTCCAATAAAAAAATGATGATAAATTAAACAAAAAGGTTAATGAGAAAGTTACAAACTTGAATAAAATCTTGTCTTAATTTATATAGCTGTAGTAAAAAAACAACAGCAACAACCACAAAAATTCATTACCTTTTCCCTAAAACCCCGTCCTCTTCCAAACTCCTCTTTTTCTGTTAATTCATCCTTCCAGTCTCCGAGCTTTATAACCTGGCATTATCCTGAACTCTTCATGCTCCCTCATCCATCCAATCAGTAAACAAATCTATGTCCAGAACAGCTCTCCTACCTAACCCTTCTAACTACTCATATAGATAATACTTTACTTTAGGCCCTGATCACACCCCAACTAGATTATTCCAACAGCCTCCTAATTGATCTTCCTCCTTCAAGTTTCTCATTACTCCAATCTATCCTACACACTGCTCTGTAAGTAATTCTCTTTCAATAAAAATCTGAGCATGTGATTCCCCTATTCAACCAAGTCCAATTTCTTTCTAGTATCTGTAGGATAAAATATGGCCTCCTTTGTTTAGCCCTTAAAGTCCTATTAAACCTAGCTCCAACCTATTTCTCCAGGCTCAAGAAACATTGCTCTCCCTCCTATGCTTCATGATCCAGTCAAACTGAACTTTTCTCTGATCCACACTGATAAAAAAGAAGAGGTTCTCTTCTCTATTCCTTAGTACTCATCACTCCACAAGCTTGGAATGCACTCCCTCCTCTACCTCTTCAAATCCCTCTCTTGCTTTAAGACAAAGGTCAGGCATCATCTTCTGCATGAAACATTTCTTGAGCTTTCCATTGCTAGTGCTCTCCCTCTTAAACTTGCTTGCATTTAACTACTCTGTACATATTTATATTTATTAATTTTATATTTATGCTGTACATATTTTTATTTTTCTCCTCCATTAGAATGAAAGTACCAACAATAAGTCGGACAATAAACATTTATTAAGTGCCTATTTTGTGCTATGAATTGTGCTAAACATTAGCGATTCAAAGAAAGGTAAAAGGCAGTCCCTGCTCTCATGCACAATCTAGTGAGGAAATACAATGCATAAAAATAAGCTGAGGGGGAGTGGAGGTGGGGAGAGTACCTGGGGGCAGAAAGCAATCCTGTAGTAGGGTGAGAAATGAGGTGACTGCCCAGGGCATCCTACTGAAATGGGTGACACTTATTTCTAACTCTTTGGAAGCCACTGCATCTCACATCTCCACTGGTGCCCTCCATTCTACTTCTTGGGAATGGCTAAACAGATACAAGGACATGAGCACAAGGATGAACGTATTCATCTTAACTGAAGCAATGTGAAATAAGCATCATCAGGAAAGCAATATACACAATGGCTAAAATAATGCAAATGCAAAAAACACCAGTAAAAAATCTTGAATGCTGCAAAATTACATGACCATACTGGCCCCCAAAAGAGAAATGTGAGAAAGCAATTTCTCACTATCTTGCAAGGGCGGGCAATTATGGGTGTGCAATATTGCACATTGCAAATAATGCCACACATTTTTGATGCTACTTAATTTCTCTGAAGTGTATTTTTCCCTCCTTTTTTAAAAAAAATTCTGTTACAGAGGCAGCTGAAGGTGATCCTTTTACTCCTCTTTCATTGATTTTCTATCCCACTCATCACAGTGACTGTTTGCCACCTTCTTGTCTCTCCTCAAGCCTCCCATGACAACGTTCTACCATCCTGAGGACCTTACTTTACACATCACTAAAAACATTTAAGTCATCCACTGAAAGTTCCTTCTTTTTCCTTTCATATTTCATTAGCTCTGCTATCATCCTTCCATCATCTCCTCCTCACTGCAGCCTTTGGACAGCTGGATTCTGAGCACTGTTCCACCTAGAAACCTATGATCTTGCGAAGGGAGAATAAGTGCACTGCCTCTGGTGGAAGAAACAGTGCTTCCTCTCCACCTGCCACCCCATCCCATCCCACCCCTAGCTAATCTGGTAGCCTTGGAAGCCTCTAATACATTGGTTGTCTTAAGATCCAGGAACTTTGAGGGATCTCTATAATAGGTATGAGTCCCCTTTGACTCAAGCTCTCTACTGCCTCTGTCTCTCTGAGTCTCTCCAGATCTTTTAGGATTCTGAGGTGAAGACTGGGTCCTTAGGGGCTAGAGTAACACACACAGCACCAGCTCCTAAGCTTCAACCCAAATTGGCAGCGGAGGGAAATACTCACAAGATACTAACATATAGAGCAAGCACTTGATTAATACCTTTGATACCCTAAGTCACCAAGTTTCTGATAAATAAAAGTAGACCCCAGCACCCTAAGGCTTAAGATATCTGACAGATATAAATATTCTACATTACACAATATCTTTTACTGCTAAAATTCTGCTCCAGTTGATGTTGCTAGGGGTTGAGGAAAAGAGTCTCCCTAGATTAATCAGTGCATCAGGTCTATTCCATTGGGGTTATCAAAGTCTTCCCACACAGTCCAAATCTCTTATACTCTCTTTTCTTATAATCTTGGGTTCCTCTAAAGATCAAGTGTAAATTTCTTAGAATATAAATTTTGGTCATGGACCAAATAATGACAATGATTGGTTGATGGGTTATGCCTATTATCTTGATTTTTAGAAAGCCACTTTAAAACTTTCATGATATCCTTTTAGAAAAGAAATCTGCAAGTGAACAAAAATCCTAAAAGGAGGATTCATAGCTAATTGAATCTCTCTGGGACCACAGGTAAGCTGATACAAGTGAGCCATATGGGAAGAACAATACAGAGTTGTCATCAAATAACAAAAAACAATTTATACTTAAACCTCACCTACTTCTCAACCCACTCCATGAAAATAGGTTATATGCTTCAAAACTATACAGTGCCACTTTTAAGGTCCAAGTTATAGGTCTGCAATACAAGTTAGACACTGCTAAATGTTGTTCTTACAAAAGACATAAGATAACACTTCGTCAAACATGAATCAGGGAGTATCAAGGCAATTCTAAGCGTTATATGCTGCTTCCTGTTCTACAATAACTCACATAAACAAGGCACACTGTACATCTTCCTGTAAGAGAGTCTGATGATGTCATAAGTAAGTGTAAAGTAAAGAGGGTTGTATCTGCTACTGTCTTCCTTAGTTTGGCTTTGCAGATGGAAACAGAAAGCTCAACTTCTTGAAATATAGCATAGTTCTAGTTAGAACTGAGAAAGAACCTGTGACCATGCTTCACATTTAATAAGAGTTTGCACTGGAAGAGCAGAAGGAACTTGCCACATAAAAGGCTATATAAATCTAAAGGCTATAATAAAAATGGAAGGGGAGAGAGCCAAAGTTACAGTAAGTTATATTGTAAATTATCATAAAGTAGGACACATACTAATAAAACTTTATTATATTATCTCACAAACAATGAAAAAAGCAAAAGATGAGCAAGCCACAGACAGAAGACAAGACCTATATAATAAAATTCATTCTGATATTTAAAAAGAGATTTGTGTGACATTTTTCATTACATAGATAAATTTGTAGATTAAAGATTAAAGAAAGAAAGTATAGGAATATTTTTAGATCCAAACATATGAATAATTCATTTTAATCATAATATAGTATAAATAATTATTCTTACCACGTATTGGTGGATGCTGGTTTCAGACTGTTTTTCAGGTCTGATTGATTCAACTTGTGTCCGTGAGGTACAGAAACAATCCTTAAAAAACCAGGATTATATTAATAAATGGTGGGGTGGGGCAGTAGAGGAATAGCATGACTACAACTTACAGTGGAAGTCAGGCCTTAAGACACTGGGAAATGAAATACAAGCCTCAAAATGAAGGTAGGAGGAATTAGGTTAGCAAAGGTACTGCCATTATTCTGACTAGGCCCTGCACATTCTCTTCTCTTCTCTGGATTGCATGGTCCTGTGTTCTATTTTATATCTTTCATCATCACCTTCTACTCTACTCCATTCAGGATGGCTCTATTTGAGTTGAATAGCTAGATATTTTTCTGCTTATTATTCTCAGGTAGTTTGTACTTTTTCTTTGAGTTTACTATCATATACTTATCTATATAATCTCCTTTTTCTCTTGAACCATTTATGCTTCTAAAGATTATCATCACAATAACCAGTATTTACACAGCAGTTTAAGATTTTTCCTGACAACGACCCTGAGAGGGAGGGAGGTGTTATTATTATCCCCACTTTACAGATGGTAAACTGAGATGGGTAGAAGTTAAATCACCTGCCCTGCTTCACACAGCTAGTAAGCATCTCAGGTGACATTTGGATTCAGATCTTCCTACCCCAGAGTGGTCCAGCACTCCATCTCTTGCATCACCTCACTGCCTCTCAGTCAGGTACAAACCCTCATTGGTACATTCTAACTTGAAGTACATTTTAAATTATGCTAGTAGAAGGCCTCTAATTTACATTCTCCAACAATGTATGCCTTTTTCTCTAGGAGATTCATAAATTCTCATTCATTACTTAAGACTTCACTGGAGCTATGGAAACGGGCTCTTTGGTTGGTTGATTGGCTGGTTGTTTTTTTTCCAGAGGGATCTGCTCACTATCCTGTTTGCTTCATCCAAGACCCAATTTGCTTCTCTCTTGCTGCATGATATACCTCATAAGAATCCCTTATTAATTTGAATGATCACAGATTCTAAATATGAGATTTTCAACCTATGGCAAGCTGAAGATAGAAAAAAGGAATTGATTAACAACCAATTAGTACGAAGAAAATTGTGTGTATTTAATGGTGGCATTGGCATCATATTCTTAATATGTTTAAAGACAGGGGCAGCTAGGTGGCGCAGTGAATAGAGCACTAGCTCTGAAGGCAAGAGGACCTGAGTTCAAATGTGGTCTCAGACACTTAACACAAAACTAGTTGTGTGACCTTGGGCAGGTCACTTAACCCCAATTGCCCAGCCTTCACCCTCCAAAAAAAGCTTAAAAAAAACGTTTAAAGACACGGTTTTCAAACATTTTGATGGCAGCTATCTATACTCCAAAATTAATGTCATAATTTTAAATGAGTCTCATCTACTCTAACTCTGCTTATCTAAGGGGTCTAAAAGGTACCTCTATTTGATATGTCAGGGATTGCGTGAGCAACTATAAAAGGCACAAAATAACATCCAAAGCAAATCAAAGCTTACCAGAAGAGACATTGAATCACTTTAGTTCACAGAAAATAACATAAATCCATCTAATTTATAATTAAGAACTTCAATTTTATCTTCATTTCCTTTCACAGGAAGCAGAACTCTCCTGTTACAAAACAAAGAAATTATGTTTACATTTATATCTTTATGTGATTACGTAACAATTATAAAATAATAATATTTTTATATGCACCTCTTTACCTTAGGAAAGGAACACTCTCTCTGAAGCTGGTTCCTTGTCTGGAAAAGAGGGTGTCAGACTAGAAGACCTGTAGGCTACTCTTTCCCCAACAGCTCTAAGGCCTACAGTACAAGTGTCTGGAAATATTTTATTATATTTATCTTTAACTTTGTGTAAAGGAAATCTATTTTATCTGTAGCAAAAGATACCTGATCTGTGAGGTCAGCTAACAGCTCATTAAATTACGGTAGGATTTTGCAATCAGATATTAAGGGCAGCTAAGATTAGCGTAGGTTATACACTGGCAGTGTTTTTATGTTGTTATGTCACAACTGGAAATACAACTACAAGGATTTTTTTTTCTAGTCTTTAGGGGAAATTTTTTTTTGTGGGTTCATTTTTCTTTCCCAGAATCAGGAAGACCCAGGTTCACATCCTACCTCAGACACTACTTGGTTGTGCAACCTGGGCAAGTCACTTAACCTATCTTGGCCTCAGTTTCTCATCTGTAAAATGAGAGGGTTGGATTTGATGTTCTCTATGATCCCTTCTAGTTCTAAAATCTATCATCCTATGATCCTGTATGATAGAAAGTCAGGAGAGCAACTATTATTTCATTTCCCAGCAGTCAATAAAAGTTTTCAGTAATCCAAATTCCTATCTTCTTGGTATTTTCTGACAGATATTTGAGGAAACTATATATTGGTTTGCATGCAACTGCTGATGAACTTCAGTATAGCATGAATCCCCAAACTAATTTTGTTGTTTTTTTTAAACACGTCTAATTCTCCATGACACCCATCTGGGATTTTCTTGGCAGATATACTAGAGGGGTTTGCCATTTCCTTCTTCAGTTCATTTTACAGATGAGGAAATGAGGTAAATGGGCTAAATCACTTACCCAGGGTCACACATCTAGTAAGTTTCTGAGGCCATATTTGAACTCAGGAAGATGACTCTAGGCCCAGCTCTCTATCCACTGTGTCACCTAGCTGCCCCTCCCAAAACTGATTTTAAAAAATCCTAAAACAAAAAACTGCATGACTTTCACATCAAAAATACATAAAATAAAATATCTGTCTTTTGATCCAAAGAGAACCAGAAAAAACCCCAACATTTCTAGATTCGGATTATGAAAAATAGAGTATACACACTCTACCTCTGCCACCACCAGAGGTTTCTTTCCACCTACCAACATTATCTCCATCATTGCTTCTTAGCTATTTCATTCTCAGAAATCCTCAAAAAAGGCTGAAGGCACTTGTGATATCTATGTAAAATGAAAAGGAAAAAAGTTTTCAACAAAGAAACACTGATAACAGCAGTTTCCAAAACTGTCCTTGAAATTCCATTTCCTTGGGGCGGAGCCAAGATGGCGGCATAGGAGCAGAAAGAAATCGCAGCTCCAACACAGCCACATCAAATACCCAAAAAATATGACTCTCAACAAATTCTAGGGCTCTAAAATGCACACAGATATATTCCCTGCTGAAGGCAGCTTGGCTGAAAGCGACTATTTCAACTCTGAGAGCAGAAACCAGCCCAGCCTGAAATGGGTGGCTTTTGCCCCGGGGGCAGCTGGATGAGCTCTGTCCCACCACGGCTGGAGCTTCAGGACAGCGGATCTGCGACAGCTGTGGCAGGATCCAGAATTATCCAGCCATAAGGGAAAAAGGACTCAGGTTAGTGGAACTTGGCTAAAAACCAGGGAAGAAAAGTGGGTCCGGCCAAGCCGCCTCCAGGGCTAAGAAGCAGAAAGCAGAGGTCTTGCACCCGCCTCCACATTGCCACTTCAGAGCTCCTGACCTGCAGACAGCAGGGGGGCCAAGCGATCGTTCAGAGGCCAAGTGCTCTCCCGTTGAGCGGCCTGGATCCGGATCGCGGTCTTGGGTGGTGGTCCTGAGGTTTTTTTTTTTCAGTGAGCCAAAGCTGAGGAGGGACCCAGCAGCCTCCTAAAAGCCCCGGCAGCTGGGAAAACCCCAGTGATTTGGGACAGAGCTGTTCCCTCTGGAAGCAGAGTTCCACAGAACTAAAAAAAAAACAAAAAAACCATTGAATGGCAACCATGAATAAGCATGGGAAGCAAAGTAAGAACAGCAACCAAACCCTAGACTCCTTCTTTGGGGAAAAAAAGGAACAAAACAGGGAAAGGGAGGAAGACCATACAGTCAGAACTCCCGCCCCAAAAGCTTCCAAGAAACACAAAGATTGCCAAAAAGCTAGAAGTCAGCTGAAGAAAGATTTTGAAAACCAAATGAAAGAAGTGGAAGAAAAATTGGGAAGAGAAATAAGAATGATGCAAGAAAATCATGAAAAGAGAGTCAACAACCTGAATGAAGAAATGAACACCTTAAAAAATAGATTAACTCAAATGACAAAAGAGGCCTAAAAAGCCAATGAGGAGAAGAATGCCTTAAAAAGTCGACTTTGCCAGATGGAAAAAGAATCTCAAAAGCATTCTGAAGAGAATAACTCCTTCAAAATTAGAGTGGAGCAAATGGAAGCAAATGACTTTATCAGAAATCAAGATACTATCAAACAGATCCAAACAAATGAAAAAATAGAAGGCAATGTGAAATATCTCCTTGAAAAAACCACTGACCTGGAAAACAGATCCAGGAGAGACAATCTAAAAATTA
>CM053580.1:72584994-72629438 GCA_028627135.1 Pseudochirops cupreus
GGTAGAGAGTGGAATGGGTGCAGGGGGAGGGGGGGGCTGGATAAGAAGGAAGGGCATGTAATCAGTCTCTCACAATGTGCCCACCGTGGAGAGGTTCTGCGTAATTACACATGTACAGCCTGTATTTGATGGCTTGTTCTTCCAGTGGGGGTGGCTGACGAGGGAAGAAGAGAAAGATCTAGAATTTAAAGCTATATAATCAAATGTTAAAAATATATATGTGCGCGTGTGTGTGTATATATATATATATATATATATACATATATACAATTATTATTACTATTATTATTAACTACATCCAACCGGAACTTAAGATTCGCAGGCACTGTGGAAGGGAGATCCATCCTGCCCTGTCGGAAAGTTAGAGGGGGTGATGGGGGAGGACCCAGGAGAGAATAGATTGGGGGAGGGGTCATACAATGGGATGGCTGTTTTGGGGTGGTGGATAGGGGAAAGATGGGGAGAAAATTTGTAACTCAAAATCTCATGGAAATGAATGATGTAAACTAAAATAAATAAAATAAAAATAAATAAATAAAAATAAAACAAAATAAAATTTCATCCCATTAAAAAAAAAAAAGAAATTCCATTTCCTTACCTGTAAAACGGGGAGGAGGGATAGACCAGATGACGTGAAGTCCTTCTGACTTTTTCTACAGCATTTATTCTGTGAAGTGTGGATTCCATCAAAGGGTCACACTTGAAGACCTAGAGGGCCACACGTGGCCTGGAGGCTGCAGGTTCCCCACCCCTGATCTAGAGCTATAATCATTATGAATAAGTGTCCAGAATGTAGTGGGTGCTTAATGTTTGCATCCCTAGACAGAACACAGTCTTTGTGAACCAGAGAATTCAGGAGAGGACCTTAAAAATAATTCAGTGTAACTCCTTTGGACTACAGATGAGTACACTGTGAGGTCCAGGGAGGCTGAGAGTTCATCCAGCCTCGTACAGGAATCCAGCAGCAGGGCCGACACTCAAACTCAAGTCTTGTGACTCTGTGTCCAGGGGCTTTCTACCACTCTTTACAGCTTCATCTTGGCAAAGTTCCATGTAAAAAGTCATTTTAGATCTTAAAGGGCTACTGATCTATCAGTAGCGCTATGAATAAATACTTGGACAGAAATATAATACATACACACACACACACACACACACACACACACACACACACACAGCACTATGCAGCCAACAATCCCAAATACCACAGAGGCACTAGCACTTATGATCCACCAAAATAAAAGTTGAAACGCGGTCTGACAACTTTTTTCCTCAACTGATCTGCTTTGTTTTTGCTCTCCATATCCTGTAAAAGGTCTCTGCTAGAAAGTTCATGGCCAATTATGGAATCACAGAGGGAATGCAGGTAGCTAAGAGACTAGGTCCAACCTAAACCAGGACTGGGAATACCCTCAGCCATAACTAGACAAAGTAATCCAGCTATTTCTCTCAGGTCTCACAAGAGAGGGATGTGAGCCACACCCATCCAAGGCAATGAGGACATTTTCTCTCAATTCCTACCTATTGCCTCCAGCTCTGCCTTCTGAGGCCAAGTTGTTGTTTGTTGTTCAGTTGTGTCCATGTGACACCTTAGTGGGATATTCTTGGCAATGATACTGGAGTAGACTGCCATTTCCTTCTCCAGCTCATTGTACAGATGAGGAACTGAGGAAAACAGGGTCAAGTGACTTGCCCAGGGTCACACTGCTAGTAAGTGTCTGACGCCAGATTTGGACTCAGAAAGATGAGTCTTTCTAACTCTAGGCCTGATGCTCTATTTTGACCCCTAGCTGCCCTCTGAGGCCAAAGAGAAAAAGTCTAATGCCTCTTTCACATATTAAATAACTTAAATAACTGAAGACCGCTTTCATACCTCTCTCAAATCTTTCCTTCTTCAAATATAGTGTCCCCTAGGACCTCAAAAACATGCCCCACGCCCTGCATTTCAGTTCCTTTTTCATGAAGTTTCCTCATGTTAGAATGAAACCTTCTCCAGGGCAGGGACTGTTTTTCTTTTTTGTGTATGTGTATTCCCAGCACTTAACAAAACGCCTGACACGTAGTAAGCAATTAATAAATATTTTATCTATCTAAACATTCCTTATATGGCATAATCTCAATACCCTTCCTTAGCCTGATCACTTTTCCCTGGACATTCTCCAGCTTATCAATATTCTTAATAAAAAGGAGGTACCTAGAACTGAACGAGTAATTAAGTTGTAATCTGTCTATTCAGTGTGACTATCATTTCCAGCATTCTTGACACTGTGTATATACCTCACTTAATGGAGCCTAAGACTGTATTAATTTTTTTTGCCATACTACATTATTGGCTCATACTGAATTTGTAGTTTATTAAAATCACCAATTAAATCCAAGAAATATTTATTAAGTACCTGGTATGTACAAAGCACCACACTAAGTGCTGGGGATACAAATACACAAAATTAGATAATCCCTACCTTCAAACAATCAGTAAACATTTGTTAAATACTTACTATGTGCCAGTACCTGTGTTAATCTCTGGAGATACAAAGAAAAAGTAAAAACTCTCTCTGCCCTAAAAAAGCTTCAACAACGAGTACATTCTAGGTAAAGAGTAAAGAGAAGTAAGCCTTCAAGGGGGACGTCCTAGCAGCAGCTTGGGACACCAGAAGAGGCTATATTCTTGACTCTCCAGATCTTCTTCTCCATACCATGGAAATCTCTTCACTATGGAAGCTCATTCTGTCCCTGAACTTCTCAGAGTGGAAGCACTTCTCCACTTCCGCAGCCTCTCTCTTACTGCCCAACTCCTCCTACAACCTTGATGTTAGGGAGGCTGCCCCCTCTTCCTCCTCGCCCCTCCCCCCAAGCATATCTTCATTTCTCTGCAGGATGCTCACCTGAGTCTCTGGATTTTCCTTGCCATTCCCCTATCCACTATTCCCCCCCTACACACACACACACACACACACACACACACACACACACACACACACACACCCCTCCCCTTTCGGCTTTCTTTTATATATTTAGTATTCCCCCATTAGAATTCTTGGGGGCAGAGACTGCCACTCTTTCTGCTTTTATTTTCATTCTCAGCACTTGGTACAGTGCCCAGCACATAGTAAATGTTTAATGAATGCTTCTTGAGTTGGATTTTAAAAGCCTCCTTTAAGATGTGTGGCTCAAGCATATACTTAACGTAAGTCAGAGATTCTGTGGGGTAGAGGTTTGGCAGGAGAACAATCCAGGCATGGGGACAACCAATGCAAAGGCATGGAAACAGAAGCTAGAGCATCATGTGAGAAGAACAAAGAACAATTTACATTCTACTTTTTTTGCTACTGCGATCCGCTATTGCTGTTGCTATCTAGACATGCCACCTAGCTATCTGCTAGTACTAGTAATATTACTGCTATCAAATCATGCCTCTCTGACTTATAAGACTGAACTTTTGAAAGCATAGAACTTTACATTCATGCCTATTAAACTTTAGCCACTCAGATTCAACCCCATGTTCTAGTCTGTCAAGGTCTTTTTGGATCCTATCATCTATGTTAGCTATTCCTCTCAGCTCTGTGTCACCTGGAAATACTGATAAAAAATGTTCATCAGCACAGAGACAAGTACTTAAGATAAAGCACAAAAAAAAGAATTTAACACCTGAGCTACTGGAATTTTGTTTAAGAGATGTTTCTATCTGATAGTCTAGGCAGTTTTTCACTCCTGCCACCTTGCTGTCTGTAGCAAGTTGCCCTTTATCTTCTCCCTCAACCCCTTGCTAAAATCAAATCAATATTACCATTTATTACCTCTAGAAAGGGTAAGTCAATCTGAACCCCTAGGGCTCTAATCACTACCCTACCCTCAACTTTCTAAACTAAAATTCCCCTCCCAAGTCATCATTCCCACATATCTACTGTCTCCTCTATAAGTACAGAAATTGTTTCATTTTTGTACTTATAACCCCAGTGTTTAGCACAATGCCTGGCACCTACTGATTAATAGATGATTTTTCACTTGTTCATTCAGCTGGGACATACTAGGGAATAATCTCAGTGCCTTCTCCACTAAGGTTACTTTTTCCTACTCTATATTCATCTTATATATACCTCTTTATATACATTTTGTCCCCTAGTTAGGAAGTAAGTTCATGGTGGACAGGAAATGCCATTTCTTTTTCTTTGAGGCCTCTCTTTATAAAAAGGCAGTTTGGAGTAGTAAATACAGTCAGTCTTAGAACCTGGAAGATCTTGGTTCCAGTCTTGCTTTTGACATATACTGTTTGTGACTCTGGAATTAAGTTCTCAGTATTCTGGGACAATTCTAAGACTATATGTTGCAAATAAAATACCAGCCTACATTGGTAGTGGGAGTTTCCTCATTCAGGGAGTTTCTATGCCAAAGAAATCTAGTCCCTGTCTTTTGTATCACCAGAATCTAACCCGGTGTCTGTCATATAGAACGAGCTTAATAAATGCTTGATAACTGATTACCTAAACCAGGCCTATACAACTACCTTTCAAACTACCCAAATAATGATGATGGTCATTACAGCACTGATAATATTTTCATATATGAGAAGTAAACAATTTGACCTTATTGAGTCCCTTATAATCGGTCTTTAATATTTATCTTATATTTCTCCTGGATATTATATGTTGAATTTTCCATTAAGCTCTGCTATTTTTGTCACATGTATGCAAAGATCTTTTAATTTGTTAAATATTCATTTTTTTCAGTAAGGATTATACCTAACTATGCTGGGTAAGTCACCCTTGGTTGTAATCCCAGCTCTTTTGCTCTACAAAATATAGTATTCCAAAACCTATAGTCCTTCAATGTAATAGCTGCTAGGTCCTGTGTAACCCTTATTGTATGTCCATGATAGTTAATGATCTTGCTCCCTGTGGTCCCTCCAGTGGCTGCAAACTACAGCTGTCCTCTCTGTCCTGGAACTGAAATCAGGACTCTGCTCTCCTCCAAGCGCCCACAGCCAGCCCTGCCCCTTAGCTACTACACTCACCAGGTGTGTGCTAGCACGTCCCCCACAGCCACAGCCCAGGATGAGTCTTGTCCGCACAGTTGTGCTTGGTGACTGACCTTCGACAGTGCTTGAAGGTCTTTCAATCTTCTACTCAGCCATTAGATCTCTACACTGCACTCCCACCCCCTCACTGTCAGTGACATGAACATTTCTAAGGTTCAGGCTGCCCTCAGGACTTGTTTGTTGATTCCACAGCATGGGCCTGGAGGTATTTGCACTTCACTCAGGCCTCTGCCCTGCAGGCTGGGTCTTTCCCAGGCTCTTCTCAAGCTGTCTTAGGAGAACAACTGTTTGTTGATTTCCACTACCCTAGGTTTCCTCTGAGGTGATGTTCTTTTTTCCGCAGAAGAAATTTGGAGAGCTAAAAGTTTTCTGACTTACTCTGCCACCTTCCCAGAATCCTCTCTCAGAGATTTAAATTTAATAAAACATACCAAAGAGGATTCTGGGAAGATGGCCAAATAAGGCAGGAAATTACCTGGATCTCCCAAACTGATCCACAAATAATTTAAAATAATGCCTCAAAGTGAACTTTACAGCAGCAGAAATATTAAAAGTTGGGGTAAAGCAGTTGTCTAGTCTAAGATAACTTGTAAGGACCTTAGGAAAAACATTATCTCTCAGAGTGGTGATCTGGCCTGATTAAAAGTCAGATACTGCCAGGCAGATACCATCAAATGAACAACCAACCAGCCTGAGAGGCAACTTCAGCTTCAGGAACTTTTGCCCCACAGCACTTGGGGTGTCATAGAGCTGATCAGAGGAAGACTGCTAGTACTGGACAAGGGGCCTACGTACAATGACCACACACAGTTCCAGATTGTGGCTGCACATGCCAGTGAGTGCAGTCCCAAGGGGCAGAGCCCTGCTGGCTATCATCACTTGCAGGAGAGTGGAGTGTCTGGTTTTGGTTCCAGGTGAGAGGGAGGAGTTGAAGTGGAAGGACCGCAAGGAGTTAAAAGTGTGTGCAGTAATAGCCTTCCTGTGGGCCTTGGTCACGTCTCAGGGTAGAGAGAAGTCTCTGAGG
Organism: Pseudochirops cupreus; assembly: GCA_028627135.1. Taxonomy (NCBI): domain Eukaryota; kingdom Metazoa; phylum Chordata; class Mammalia; order Diprotodontia; family Pseudocheiridae; genus Pseudochirops; species Pseudochirops cupreus. Next base: position 72,591,054 of record CM053580.1, read on the forward strand.
TCAGACCCCTAGATAGATCTCAGAAAAGAACAGCATGAAAAACCAGAAGCTTAAAACATTATTCTCTACACATCAGGACTAGAGACCAACTCTAACATAAACTCAACTACCAAGAAATAAGGCACTAAGAAATGAGTAAGCAAAAGAGAAAACTCAATCATAGATAGCTAATATGGTGATAAAGAAGATCTGAGTTCAAACTGAGAAGAAGACAGTGAAGAAAAAATAGCTACTTCTACTTCAAAGAAAAATGTCAAATGGCCACAAGCCTCAAAAGTGTCCTTAAAGAGCTTAAAAAAAGATTTTTTAAAAATCAAATAAGAGAGGTTGAGGAAAAGTTAGGAAAAAAAATAAGAGTAATGAAACAAAATCATGAAAAGGAAGTTAATCAACTGGAAAAAGGCATTCAAAAACTTATGGAAGAAAATAACTTAATAATTAGAATTGGGCAAAGCAAAAACAATGAGACCACAAGAAATAATAAAACAAAATGAAAAAACATAAGAGAATTGAAACATCTCATTAGAAAAACAATTAACCTAGAAAACAGATCAAGGAGAGACAATATAAATATGCTTAAAGTTATTATTTAAAAAACTGTCTACACACTATACTTCAAGAAATTATTAAGGAAAATTACTCTAAAGTTTTAGAACTAGAAGGTAAAAAGGAAATTGAAAAAAATCCATCAATTACCCCCTGAAAGAGATCCTAAGATGAAAACTCACAGGAACATCAAAGCCCCCAGTTTAAGAAGAAAATAATATAAACAACTAGAAAGAAACAATATAAATACTGTGGAGTTACAGTCAGGATAACACAAGATTTAGCAGCTTCTACATAAAAAGACTGAAGGGCATGGAACAAGATATTCCAAAGAGCAAAGGAGCTTGGTTTGCAACCAAGAATAATTTACCCCGGCAAAGCTGCATGTAATCCTGCATGGGGGAAAAATGGATATTTAACTAATTAAAGGACTTTCAGGTATTCATGAGGAAAAGTTCAGAACTGAAGGAAAATATGGCCTACAAGAATCATGAGTAACATAAGAAAGTAAACATAAAAGACTGGTTATAAGGGATTTAATGAGGTCAAACGGTTTACTTCTTATATAGGAGAGCATTATCTGTAATTTAAGAGTTCCAAATGAAGTGTGAATGAAAGAACTGTTATAGTGCAGGGCAGGAGGGGGTGGAGGACTGGTAATTATAGAACCTTATTCTCATCAGACTGGCTTAAAGAGGAAATAAAATACATTTAGAAGGGTATAAAAGTCTTCTTAACTTACAAAGAAATTGGAGGGTGAGGGGATAGGATAAGGGAGGGACTCTTAGAAGGATTTTTAAATTAAGGAGTAGGAAAGCAAGGGGAGAGGATAAGGGAGGGATTCTTAGAAGGGGTGCAGATTAAGGAGTCAGTGGTCAGAAGTAAATTAGGTATCTGAGGAGAGAGAGTAAAAAGAGAGGGAGAGAAGGATAAACAGTAAGGAAAAATAGAATGGAGGGAAATATATAACTAGTAATTATAACTTTCAGTGTGAATGGGATGAACTCACTCATAAAATGGAAACATATAGCAGAATAGATTAAAAACCAGAATCCAACAATATGCTTCCTGTTTATAAAAAACATTTAAAAATGTGAGATACATATACAGTAAAAATAAAGGGCTGGAGGAGAATTTATTATGCTTCAACTGATACAAAAAAAAAGCAGATACAGCAATCATGATCTTAGACAAAGTTAAAGCTAAAATAGACTTAATTAAAAGAGATAAAAAGAAAACTACATTATGATAAAAGATACCACAAATAATGAATAGAAAAACTAAACCTATGTGAACCAAATTCCATAGCACCCAAATTTTTAAAGGAAAAGCTAAATAGATTATAGGTAGAAATAGATAACATTTCTGCTTTTCAGCATTTAACTATTTATTAACTATGATTATTATTATTAACTATTCTTATTAACTATTCATATTTAAACTAAAGTTTTTATACCCTAATACATGGTCAGTTTTTGTAAAGGTACTATATACTACTGGAAAAAAAAAGTATATTGCTTTCTATTCTCATTCAGTTCTTTTCAGGTATCTATTATATCCAGCTTATCTAACATTCTGTTCATCTCCATGACTTCTTTTTATTTTTATTTTTGGTTAGATTTATCTAGTTCTGAGAGGGGAAGGTTGAAGTCTCCCTTTATTATAGTTTTATTATCTATTTCCACCTATAATGGTCCATGAGGTTGTTTGGTTTGGGGTTTTTTTGGTGTGCATTTTTTTTCTAATTTATTTATTTATTTTTAATTTTCAACATTCATTTCCATAAGATTTTGAGTTACAAATTTTCTCCCCTTCTTTCCCCTACCCCAAGACAGCGAGCCTTCTGAATACCCTTTCTCCCAATCTGTTCTCTCTTATATCCTCCCCCATACCTCCCTAACTTTCCAGTAGGGCAAGATAGATTTCTATACCCTAGTGCCTATATCTTATTTCCCAGTTGCATGTAAAAAACAATTTTTTTAAAACATGTTTTTAAAACTTTGATTTCCTGATTCTTTCCCTCCTCACCCACCCCCACTGGAAGGACATGCAATTCAATATATGTTGTACATGTGTAGTTACACAAAATGTTTCCATGGTAGTTATATTGTGAAAGACTAACTATATTTCCCTCCATCCTATCCCGCCCCCACTTAATCTATTTTCTACTTTGACCCTGTCTCTTTTCAAAAGTGTTTGCTTCTAACTATCCTCTCCCCCAATCTGCCCTCACTTCCCCCCTACTTTCCTGTAGGGTAAGATACACAATTGAGTGTGTATGTTATTTCCTCCATAAGCTAAATTCAATGAGAGTAATCGTTGTTGTTTTTTTAAAGAAAGACTTCACAGAACTAAAACTTTAATCCATTTTTTTGTTTGTCTTTTTTTTTTACAAAGCAGTAAAAAAGTGTCCATCTACTGTGGGTGTAGGTATATCCTGTATTTACAGTTGTTGGCACACTGTTTCCCTGGTAAGAATGTTAGCTCCTTGTGGACCGCACCAGTGTTTTTGCCCTTTTTTGTATCCTCGAGGTGTAGCTAGAACATAGCAAGTGGGAAATAAATGTTTGCTGACTGAATGTTTGAAAGGAACTACAACTCCAGGGATCTGACTCATGATCAACTATTTACTGGATGGACACAAATTCAAGGGAGATGGGTGGAGAAAATCAAAAGCAAACTAAAAAGTTGGACACTTTCTACTGCTTTGTAAAAAAAAAAGATCAAAGCTGTAGTTCTGTGAAGTCTTTCTTAAAAAAACAAAATAAAACAAAAACCCAAACGACCTCCTGGACTAGAAAAGAGCAAAAATAAAAGACAAGGGACCACTTGTAATTTAAAGCTCCATTTAGAGCATTTGGCAGTGCCCAAGGTTAAAACTCATTCAGAAATCAAAGTTCCCTTCTTACTGCCTCTCTTCCCATCCCCCAACCCCAGTTCAGGTGCAGTGGCAGAGTGGTAAGTAGGGTGACAGGGCAGCAGGCAGACGGAGTGACAGAGAGTGTGACAAGCAGGTAGATTAGGTAAGAGACTGAATGACAGTGACAGGCAGGCAGGGTGACAGGCAGAGTGACAGGAAGACAGGGTAACAGTGTGAGGAGCAGGCAGATATGGTTAACAGTGACAGGCAGTAGGGAGACAGAATGACAGGAAGACATAGGGTGGCAGGCAGAGTGATAGGTTGGCAAGGTGGCAGGCAGGGTGACAAGGTGGAAGGTAGAGCGGCAGACTGACACAGTGACAGGCAGGATAATGAGGTGACAGGGAGGATAACGAGGTGACAGGCAAGCAGGATGACAAGGTGACAGGCAGCCAGGCAGGGTGACAAGATGGAAGGCAGGGTGGCAGAGTGACATGGTGACAGGCAGGATAACAAAGTGGCAGGCAGGGTGACAAGGTGACAGGCAGGATAACAAGGTGGCAGGCAGGGTAACAAGGTGACAGGCAGGATAACAAGGTAGCAGGCAGGGTGACAAGGTGACTGGCAGGGAGCGAGGAAGCGTGGCAGGCAGGCAGGCTCGAGGCGCCTCCCGGGGTTCCATGGGGGCGGGGCCGCGTCCTCCCGGCCGCATTCCTCGGCCCCACCCAGCCCCCCCCCCCCACGCCCCGGCCCCCAGCTGACCGAAGGGCCCCAGAACCGGCACTCGAACTCGGGACCATCCCCTGCTCCCCCCAAGGCGAGAGCGCGGCCTTGGCCTCAGCGCCCCTTCCCAGCTCGGTCTCCTCCCCGCATCTCCCCTCGCTTACCCTGCAAGCGGCGGCGCGGCCCTGGCCCCGGCCCGGCGGCTCCTCCTCGAAAAGACCGGACAGCCCGGAGCCCTGTCCGGGCGGAGGGTTGAGGGCGAGAGTCTCAGACCCGCCCCCTCGAGCCCGACCGGGGAGAAGAGGGGAGAGGCGCGTTAGGCCGGGACCTTCCCCCAGAACACAGTCAACCCCATTCCCGACCCCGGGGGCCCGGACTATCCTCGCCCCGGCTCCACCCCCAGCCGCTCGAGCCGGCGCCTCGGCCCCGCCTCAGCCAAGCCGCCGGCAGCCAGCCGTTAGCGCGCCACCGGGCCAGCGAGAAGGGAGCGGGGCGGGGCGGGGCGGGGCAGGCGGGAGGAGGGGCCCCGGGAGAGGGAGCAGACGCGGAGCCAGAACTCCAATTCCCAGTGACCCCCGCGTCAGAGCCTCCCAGACCGGCACTCCGTAGGCCGGGTGTCTCACTGCTCTGGGTCGGGGAGGTCGCCACCGGGCGCGGGTCGCTAGGTGATGACGCTCACGCTCTGAAGCCGAGTGCCAGTCTTTCCTCCTCCCCCCCCCCCCCCCCTGCGGCTGCTCCGGCGCTGCGGCGGCGGCTTCTGCGGCTAGCTTTTGTTGGGACCCTTCGGAGGCTTGTGCTGTCTACGAGCCTAGGAGGCCAGGACCGCGTCGGTGAGTGACCTCTTGCTCCTCTTGGCTCCGCCAGCCGCCGGACCACTGGCCGGTTGACCGTCCCCTCCCCGTCCCCCCGCCCTTCCCTGAGCCTGGGGTCCCTCGAGGTCACCGGCGAGGGAGAAGTGCCGGGAGCGCCCCCCGGGCTCCGACGCTCCCCAGGCCAGCCCTTAGGCTGCCCCGTCGGTGCCTGGGTGGGCATAGAGGGGTGGCCTCAGGAACCGGGTAGGAAGGACTGGTGCCACATCGCATCCCCGAGAGATGCCGTTGGGCCACCCAGGCGAGGTCACTTATCTCCCACCTTCTGATTAGAGGTGACACCTCCGGGGTGGGGGGGAGGGAGTGAGGCAGCTTCTGCTTTTAGGTCGGTTAGCATTTTCAAGCATCCATCCCCCCTTTCGCTCAGAGTCCTTTTTCTCCTTCCTGCTGGTGTTGTTGCTCCCAGACTACCTTGCATTCTCATTTATTCTGCACCGATGTGTGTGTATATTATAAATATATATATATATGTACATATAATATATATACACACACATATATACATTTATATATGTATTTTCTGCCGTTTTCCGTTAGAACGTAAACTTCCTCAGGGTTGGGATTCTTTCATTCCTTATATTGTATCCCCAGGGCCTGGCACATATTGTTTCTGTCCAGTTTGGCTCTGTGTGACCCTGTTTGGGGTTTTTCTCAGCAAAGAAACTGGAGTGGTTTGCCATTTCCTTCTCCATCTCATTTTACAGATGAGGAAACTGAGGCAAACAGGGTGAAGTGACTCACCCAGGGTGACACAGCTAGTGCCTGAGGCTAGATTTGAACTCAGACCCAGCGCCCTGTCCATTATGCCACCTAGCTGCACCATAGGAGGAGCTTTAATAAATGTTTGTTGGGTTTTGCAACTAGGTATTGTTTTATTATTTGTGTCTTCAGTACCTAACACTGCCTGGTGTTTAATAAATGTTTGATTGATTGATTTAAAAAAATATGGACTGTTTCATGTCTAATTAAATAGATAGTCCAATAGAATATAAGCTGTTGTAGTTCTGGGACTGCTTTTGTTTTGGTGTCAGCTGGCCCCAACCTAGTGCTTTGCCCCCCTTGTAGAATTCATTAAATTACTAGACCTGCTGATTGGTAAACAAGATATTTTATTACCATAAAAATACTAAACACATCGCTTTTCTCAAATTTGAGTTCTCTTAGGAAGAGTTTAAATGCTTTTTTCTTAACCGATACATTGAGGATTAACCCTGAATTAATAGAAACATAGGGAGATAGCTTTGGCTCTCTGCAGGCCATTAATTTTCTCCCGCTAGGCCTTCAAAGTCTGCTAGGGTGCTGAATTTGAAGTCTGAGCGACCGAACTAAAAAACATAGTTATTTAGAGGGATAGTGACATCTGCAAAACAAATTGAGATCACTCCTTGTCTCATGGTGGGAAGATGATAGACATAAGAGAACTTTTAGACTTTTAATGTTAATAATGGATCAAAACCAATAATATTTGAGAACCCTGTTATCTGAATGTTAATTTGTAAACTTAATCAGTTCCTTTCTTATACCAATTTTTTACCTATAAATCAAAGAAGCTTATCCCAGCTTTACAAATGATAAGTATTTTACTAAACATTAAAAAACAACTGAAAAGGGATAAAAGAAACTCTATTGTGAATAAAGATGGCAGGGACATGTAAACAAAGGAAATGATTTCTGTGAACTCGGCCATGAGCTAGCAGTGTGACCTTGGGCAAGTCACTTAACCTATTTGGGTTTCAGTGCCTTGTCAGTAAATTGAGGGGTTGGACTTATGATCTCAGATGACTCAGCTTTGAAATTCTGATTCTGTAGGTCAGACTAAAGCCTAAGTAGCTCACTTTCTACTGTAGATAGGTTTATTTTGTAGTTAGTTTTAAGGGTTTTTTTCCCCTAAATATTCAGGGTACTCAAAATGTTAGCTACTGTTGCAAGGAATTGGAATAATGACAATATTAAGAAAATAGCTGTTCCTCTTGATCATTTACAGTTGGTACACTGCATTTTATTTTTATATATTGTTTGCTTCATCTCTAGCAGTAAATGCTTCCACTGGATACTGCCCTCAGTAGGTGAGAAGAACTGAGTCATTGAGATAATTTTCTCAAGTTTAAATGAGTGACTAAGTTGTAATTAAAATTTAGCCACATTCCTAGTTATGTGCCACACAGCCATACTTTTGTAATGATAATTTTGGGTTACAGGTTAAAACAAAGATTCTATTGTTAATATGAAAAAACTGAAAGGACGCATGATTAATAATTTAGGAGGAATTTAATTTTTAACCATGCAGAATGACCTTGCCAGGATTTTATCCTAATGGTTGGTCACATATGTAGGAAAATAATATTTAGTAACTTTTCCCACTCTTATGAGGAATTAAATTAATACATGCTATTTTTCTGCCCACAAACCCCATAATTATGTAGTCTTAAGCAGTTAAGACTCAAGATCTTTCATTTTTACTGAATACCAAAGTGCTGAAAGGTTAATGTATGTCAGTATCCTTTTAAAAATGGAGATGGGTTTTCTAAACATGAAAACTTAAGCATAAGGACAAACTACACTCCAAAAAGAAAATGTAAAAATAAAGGTATCCCAGAAAGAGAAGCGTGAGTTTTAAGGTTCAGAATTAGAACAGACGTAAACTCTGATTAACCTTCTGCACCAAGTAAATGGTTTAAAAAGTGGAGTCATGGAATATATTGAGCCAGAAGGAACTTTAAAAAGACTATAATTCATCTGCGCCCGCCAAATTTTGTTTCCATGTTATTTGCTGTTTCAAACACGGTGTTTGACAATCTGGCAAAGGTCATACTTCGTCTCTTAGATCTTGTCATGGAAGCTGTTTTAAAATCTACAGTAGTACAAATTTTGGGAAGCATTGTAGTTGTCAAATAAGTAGCACTCCCCAAACCTGACTCCAAAGAAGTGAGAAAGGATACCTCTGTCCATCCTTTGCACAGGTTGGCGGCTATGGGTGTGGAACAACATAGAATGTTTTAGGTTTGGCAGACATGTTTACTGATCACCTATTTTCCCTCATTTTTCTTCTTCTTGTAATTATTATAAGAGATAACATTATTCTATGGGGAGGGTAGGAGAGGGACATATTTGGAAGTGAAAGTAGTATAAAGACAAAAGATACAAAACAATGATGTTATGTGATGCAAAAATAGATATTTCCATTTTGGTATATAATTCTCTCTTTTTTTTTTTTAATAAAAAAGCAGGGAAAACAAGTTTTGTTCTGACACTACAGGTATTTGTCAGCCAGCACAATTTAAAGGGTTTCCTTGTCCCTTTTCTCTGCTACCAACTGGTATAACTCTGTCAGGTGAGAAGAAATAAGTTAGAAAGGAAAGAGATGTGGGGTGCTTTGGGTGTGAGCAGGATGGACAGGGCTTAGAACTTGTCATTCAGCCATGTCTGACTCTAAATGACTCCTTGGACCATGCTGTCCATGGGATTTTTTGGTAAAAGATATTGGAGTGGCTTGCCATTTCCTTCACCAGTGGTTAAAGGTAAAAAAGAGGTTAAGTGACTTGCCCAGGGTCACACAGCTAGTAAGTGTCTTGAAGTCCCGTTTGAACTAAGGTCTTTCTGACTTAGGCCCAGTGCTGTCCACTGAGCCATCCAGCTGTCTCAAATGAATAGATAGGGCTTAGAACTAAGACTGCTTAATCAATCAATGTATAAGCATTTATTAAATGCTTTCTGTGTGCCAGACACTTGCTAAGTATTGGGGATATAAAGACAAGCTTTGCCCTTGAGGAGCTAACGTTCTAATAGAAGAGACAACAGTGTACCTATACACACACGTACAAAATACATACTAAGTAAATATTAGGTCATTTTGGAAGGGTCTGTCCTAGCAGCCGGGGGAATGAAGAAAGGCTTGATGAAGAAGATGGTATATAAGCAGAATCTTGAAGGAAAACAGGGATCCTACAGATAGAAATGAAGAGGGAGTGCATTCTCTACCAAAAGACAGAGTGAGGGAGGCAACTGGTACAAAAGGCATTGAAGTGAGAGAGAGGGTGTCATGTATGGGAAAGAGGGGGTAGGCCACTGTGTTGGGATTGTAGAGAGTGAAGAGAGGAGTAAAGTGTAAGCAGACTAGAAAGGTAGGATGGGCCAGGTCTTGGAAATGTTTACATAACTAACATCGTAGTTTATGTTTGAGCTTGGAGATCACAGAAAGCCGATGAAGTTTGTTGAGTAAGGTGATAATATGATTAGTCCTGAACCATAGGAAAATCACTTTGGCAGCTGTAGACAGAATGAATTGGAGCAAGGAGAGTCTTTTGACTCTAAAGTTTAGAGGGACACTTAACAAGTCCAGGAGAGAGGTAAAGGGGATCCGAATTAGGGTGCTTGCTATGTGAGTAGAGAAGGTTGGATGGATTCCAGTTAAGTTGTGCTGAGATATGCAAGTGGAGTGAGGGAGAGGTTACCAGTCTGGATCCATGGGCAGCGATCCTTCGTAAATCCTTGAATAAAGAGCTTTGAGGAACATGGTGATGCCGGAAGGATAGAGCACAAGGGGCACATGTGGATTGTGTGATTTTGTCTCCATCACTAAGTGAAGGACTTTACATAGTCTCCTTATGTTGAGAAGCTCTCTGCCGCTGTGCTCACACTGCTCCACAAAAGCCTGGCATTTTTAGAGCTGTGACGTACTGTATAGCTTGTGTGAACATTAATTTAGAGCTGAGGAAGGGACCCACGGAGGTCACTGTTTAACCTTCACGTTCTGCAGGTGAGGAATGGAGGACCTGCCCAAAGGCATACTGCTAGTAAGCAGCAGTGGGGAATGGAAATGCGTTCTTCCTCCTCTGTTCTTACCACCTTGGCAGGCTGTCCCATCCTGGGATAAAAGTGGACTTCTGGAATTTATTGAGGTTAGCGCTTCCATGCAAGAGCATTATAGTAGGCATTGCTCTTTGAATCAAAATTAGGTGTCAGACTTTTTTTTTTAATGTACCTTGTTATCTCCCTATATAGTTCTTCTCCCTATTAGAATACCAGCCTTGTGGGGCAGAGAATGTTTCCATTTTCCTCTCCCAGAGTGCACCATGGTGTTTTGTGTGTCTCGGGCTCTTTATACCAAAGCCTCTGTATCATCCTTTTTGATTGACTCATATAATGAAGTTTGACCCACATTGAAGGAGTCATTCTTCCATCTTCCCTCGTCCAGTAACCAAGCTGAAACTTTTTTTTCCATATTTTTATTTATTATCTCTTTGTCTGGTTTGTAAATTACTTGTACATAGGCATTCTATAAATATTTGTTAATAGTTGCAGTGGATTTTTTTTATTTCAAAAGATTGCCTGGTTCCTTAATATTAGTTTAGAAATTGGTAGATAGTTAGGGTGAAGGGACTGAGGAAGGACTATAATCATTGTAAATGAATGGAATAATCATCTAGTTTTATTCCCAACTGTAATCAGTTGACTCACAGTTTGGCCTTGGAGAAATCCCTGGTTCTACCTTTGTTGTGCTTATAGCAGGCCGGAAAATGAACATAAAATGCTTGCCTCATAGCAGTGAGGTGGAACTAATTAGTATTTGTCAAGGGCTTTGAGGTTGTTGGATCCTACTTTTTGGAAGGGGAAATGATTAACAACAAGTTTTGAAGCCACTTGTTTTGGTGCTTGCCAAAACCTCACATGCTGTGCCTTGAGGAAGCTTGGAAACATACCGTGTACAAGTCAAGCAACTTTTCTGACAGTTTGTTGTGCAAGAGGAAACAACAAATGACAGGACAGCAGTGTTTCACTCTTAAGAAATTCCAGTGTGCTGTCATATGGCTGGCAGTGTATGAGGTCATCGTTCATGTTACAGAAGAATTTATCACAGGTTCTCGTTGTGTGGCCAAAGTAGTTAAGCTTCAGCTTCAGTATGTGGCCTTCCTGTGAAGAGCCTGAATTAATTTCTCTAAGTATTGACTGATTTGATCTCTTTGCTGTCCAAGAGACTCTCAAAAGTCTTCTCCAGCACCACAGTTCGAAAGTGTTAATTCTGCAATGCAACTTGCATGTGTCTCCCTATACATGCATCTTGCAATCCAACTCTCACAGTCAGATGTTACTACTGGAAAAACCATAGCTTTGACAATGTGGGCCTTTGTCAGCAAAGTGATACCTCTGCTTTTTTAATAAGCTGTCCATATTCTTCTTGTATGGCTCATAAAAAAGCTCTGGGGGCAGCAGCAAAGGAGGTTTTCTGAATATGTTTTGAGCAATAAAAGCATGGCTTGAAACAAATGTAGAAAGTCCTAATCTTGGGGAGCTATACATTTATTCCAAGTTATGCTTTCAGTTCTAAAAAGAATGTGAAGAATAGCCTCGTAGAATGAATCCTTAGCTCCTTTCACAGCCCAGCTTAAGTGCTACCTCGAAGAGGAAGCTTCACCTCATTTCCTCTCCTTGGGCTCCAGTTGCTAGCACTATTCTTATGAAATTACCCCATTAGACTGTGAGCCCCTTGAGACCAGGAATTGTTTGTTTGGAGGGTTTTTGCCTTTCTTTGTATTCTCAATGCTTAACACAGTTCCTGGCACATAGTAAATACCTAATGGATGCTTGTTGATTGCCAGCCTGAGTAGAATAAATATTCTCTGGTGGTACAAAACAAAGACCAGTTTTGCTTCCAGTTCTGGTACTCTGACAAATAGTCATTAGTGTGAAACTAATTCTAGAAAAAAGCTTATAGAATCTTGGTATTGTGACATGAGCACAGGACTCAGAGTACTAGGATCTAGATTTCAGATCTGACCTAATACCTTACAACACTGCTCAATCCAGTGACCACGGCTTCTTTCCATTCCTTGAACAAGACACTAACATCTCCTGGCTGTGCATTTTTCACTGGCTATTCCCTGCATCTAGAATGTTCTCTCTCATCTCCACTTCCTAGCTTCCTTCAAGTTCCAGCTAAAATATCACCTTCTACTAGAAGCCTTTTCCAATGCCCCTTAATCCCAGTATCTTCCTCCTGTTGATTATCTCAAATTTATCCTGTCTTTGGCGTACTTATACAGCGTTGTCTTGCACGTTTTCTCCCCCATTTGAACTGTAAGCTCCATGAGAGTAGAGACAGTCTTTTGCCGTTCTGTGTATCTCCAATGCTTAGCACCATGCCTGGCACGTCAGAGACACTTTCACAAATGCTTATTGGTTACATGATCTTGTGACTTTACTATTTAGGCCGCAAAATGAGAGGATTAGATTAAAAGGTCTCCAGGGTCCTTTCCAGCCCTAAATCTATGATCTAATTTTAAAAGTTCCAACAGAAAAATCTTACTCTTATATCTCTCATTTACTTGAAAATTTCAAGTAAAAGACTATGAAAGGACAATATTCCAAGAAACACAAGGCTTTTAAAAAAATAATATATAGAATTCTTTCTTTGCTTTTGAAAGCACAACTGTGTCCCTAAGTTTGTAGCACAAACTCAAACCATGTCTGTATGTCTACAGATTTTGCAGCTGATGATTTATAAATACATTTAAACAAATCCTCCCAGATAAAAAATTTCTTTAAAAAGATAATGAATTTGTTATTCCTCAATTTCTAATAGAAGTCTTATGTATAATTATTCAATTCAATGACTGGAGAGAAAATAAAGGCAAATTCAGTAATCCATCACTAGGGGAAAGGAGAAAGATATTCCGTGGGTGAAAAAACAGCTGGTTAAATGACTGATGGGATCAGATCAGTGAGTGGACACTGTACTTCCAGCCAGAGTGTGATGGGGAGACCCAACTTAAAGGAAAAAAATGATATTTATGTACTTCTCAAAATAATCTTTGACAGTACCATTGAAGTGCTGACATGATTCTTTCACAACGTGGCTCTCGCAGATAAGCAATATCTCTCAAAAACATCTAATATAACTTAAAGACAGTTTCAATTGGTGCTGTTTTTAGTCAGTTCAAACATGTCATCAGAATTTCATAAATTATACTTCACATGAAACCTGAGCTTTTTCCAAAACTTTTTGGTTACTTCCCATTATTACATTGTCTTAACACTAAGTTTTTAAAAATTGGTGGTCTTTCCCATCTTAAATAAGAGTCACACAATTAAAAAAAAAAAAACCCTTTCCCTGTCACTTCCACTCTTACTAGGGTGGTGGTTTCATCATTGTGAGTATTTCCTCCAATCAGGAAGATCCCAGGCCATTCATGACTGTCCTTCATGTGTGTGTCTATACTGGCTACAGAGAATCCCCTCAGTATAGCATTGTAAAGACACAAGAGGAGCATGTCCCCATTGGTTGGAGGCTGTCCCATCGGTTATTCCATGCTTTAGGTATGTGATTGGCCTATATCCTTTTCCAGTCATACTTTTTGATGACATTCTTTGCATCATGTCTCCAGCATAATTCCTTGTTTGTAATGTGATAGGCAACTTATACATGATTTTAGTGTGATTTGTAACCATTAACTCTTTCTAAACATTAAATAAGGCTTAAATTAGTACAAATAAGATATTATAAGCTATCTCTGCTTTATACTTGCACAAAATAACCCATGAGTAGATCTACAGCCTGCACTGGATATAGCAAAGATGGTAGAATAAGTGGTCCTGGTAAATTACTTATCTTTTAGAACCACATTGCTTAAAGGCGATAGGCTATTTACTTGTAGAACAAATAATTTTATAATTTCTACTTTTAAAATACTCCTGCTTTATGGATTTAAGTGCAAAATTAAAAAAAAAAAACTAAAAGATTTAGGACCACATAAAGCCCATCAGGAGTCTGTTTACATTATATTATATTAAGGGAAGTAAAGCAATAGTCATAGGAATTTCCAGCCTCTGGTTTTTGAACTATTGCTATTTTTAGAATTTTTTTCTCCCTGCCACAGGAAAATAAATGGTTCTTACATTATTTAATAGCAGTCAAACCACAAATAAAACTCTAAGCCTAAAATTATAAAACAATAATATGTAAATTTTCCAACCTAGCTACATTTGTGCAGTATTTTATTTCTTGATTTATCTATGCTTTTATGGCTTACAGCTGATTGTTCTTTTTGATTTGACTTCACATCTAATTTTCACCAGTCAGCATTAGAGTAAAATGTTTACAGATGTTTTAAAGAATTAGTTTGTCTAGTTCTAAAAATATATCACAGTTATGTTTCAGTGTATCCATAAATCTGTTGCTTTAAGATACAAAGATTTTAAGGATTTTTAACCCCATTGAGAGAAATAAGAACCTTTTGGAAGTATTGTTAATATTGTTTTTTTAAAAAATCTTCATTAGTATCAGTCTTTGTTCAACTCCTCTTTCTGTAGCCTTTTGTATGCTTACAAAGGTCTGGGTTTATAACGTCGAAAAAAAATTTTTTAACGTTACATCTGTTTTGTTGGTAATACTTTCTTTGAACATATCAAGGCAGGCCCGGTTGAGAGAGGCCTCTCAGGGCTGGGGTTATCCTTGTACGACGTAGTGCACATGCTCAGTTAAAAATATTACCTAATGACTATTTGAATGGTGTCTTCTGCCCATAATCTAATTTATCAAATTTTAATATAGTAGTTTTTAAATGATGGTAATGCACCAGGCATAATAGAATGAAAACTAAAGAGAAACAGTCCATGTCTTCTTAGTAGTTAAGAGAGTCTACTTGTAATCAAGAGCTTATTGTCTCGTAAAATAAGTTTCAAGTAAAGTCTTTGAGCCAGGTTGCCTCCTTTCTTCTGAGAAATCAGTTAAGGACTATCATGTGAATTTGATACTGTAGTCTGCCTTTGTGACTGATACTGGAGAAATTGGTCTATGTTAGCTCTTATTTCCTTCTGCTAACAACCATGTGACTTGGTTTCCACTGCCAAAGAAGAGTTTGGTTTTTTTATTTCCCTGTTATTCCAAGCTAATAGCAACCTTGTGATGAAATGAGTAGAAAAACCACTTGGAGAAAGGTGGGATGGAAAAGTAGTATAACTAAAATTTCCCAAATGATTTGAAGTGTTGGAAATATATAGTTTAATGATACTTCATATTTTGATCACACTTTTTTTTTTAATTTTTCATGCTTTACAGTATCCCTTTGAGGTAATGTAGAGAAGTCGAATCACAGGAATTTTTTTTTAATTTGGACTATTTACAAGTTCTTTAATTTATCACATTTTATGCAAGGATTTGGGGTCTTTTAATAAAATTTTTTTTGGCATTATATAATTATTGGGCTTGTTTGGATTCATGGAATTTATATGACAAATTTCAGTGAATGCTAATTCAGTTCCTAGGAGCCTAATTGGAAATTTCCTGCATAGTTTGTAATTAATGTCATAGAGAAAAATTATTGATAAAGAGTACTGACAGTTTGGGGCCACATTTTAAAACTATAACGTTCTTGAACTTGAATTCTGCCTCATATTGCCCTCTTCGACCATTGAACCAAATACATGATCAAATGATCCAAACATCTGAAAATCAGAATGCAAAATAAAGAAAAACATTTGTCTCTATATTGAGTTCTCCTGTGCTAGTTAATATCCTTTAGTTTCACACTTTCCTGCCGTGAAATCTGAAGCACTATAGCTATTTTAATAATAATAAGAATTGCCCAGAAAAGACCAGTCATCTAATTTAATGGCCTCATTTATTATGGGATTGAGAGACAGTGTGCTAGGGAGAGACCAAGAAAGCACCGAGGGGCCCACCCATTAGAATGTAAGCTCCTTCAGGGCAGGAACTGTTCTTGCCTTTTCTTTGTAACCACCTAATTAACATTGGTTGATTGATTGATTTCTTTGGCTTTGCCTGTAGATAATCTACTTTGAGATTTAGTCTACAAATCCAGAGGTTTGAACCTATTATCAGCCTCCCACTATTTGTTCCAAAATTATTACCGTCAAGTGTTTAATCTGATTATCATGTATCTAAGACTATTCATCAATCCTATTTCTCCTTTTTGATGAAGAGAAAGTGATAGCTGCCTACAGTGATAGACCTTATGCTTTGTTAATGTGTTGACTTTGCAAATCTGTTTTGGTGTTCATTTTGCAGTTCCAAAAATACATGTTAAAGCTAATTGCTTTAAACATATTCTTACCATTAAGTTTTAATTTCAGTATGTTTCAGTAAGAATCTGAAATATACCTTGACAGCTTTTTCTCTGAAGGCTTTCCTCTTGATACGTCTTACCTGGAGGAGCCTAAGGTATCCGGATAAGTATTCTGTGGTTGGGTTTGACCTCTTAAATTCAAGCTCAAAGCCCTCCTAACTTTCCTATTACTCTCTAGGGTATCACTGCCGTTCCAGTCACCCAGGCTCACAATGTAGGTGTCATTTTCTATTGCTAACTCTTTGCCTATTTCCTCAATGATAAAATGGGGGCAATAATGGCACCCACCTTCCTGAATTGTAGTGAGGATCAAATGAGGTGATGCTGGTGAAGCACTTAGTGTAGTGCCTGCCAGACCTGCTTAATAAATACTTGTTTCCTTCATTCCTTCTTTCCTTACCTCCTCCCTATTTCCAATCATCTTTCAGATTAGATTTTTGTCTAATGCCTGCCTGATAGGTCTTCCCTCTCTTGTACTGTGTCTTTTGTTTTGGGTGGAACCTGTAAGCTCTTGGTAGAAGAACAGGCTTCTCTAAGTAAATCTGCAGCTGCTTTGCCCTTGACCTTCTTAGAGAGTTGCCTGGGGAGGGGGGAGGGGTAACAGGTGGGGGTGGGAGTTGCAGGGTGGGTGACCCTGAGAGTTTAAGTGACTTGCTGTGGGACAGGTGGAATTGAATCATCCTGGTCTTCTAGACTCTAAAGTCAGGTCTCTATCCACTTCATCACACGCCTCTAATTCTTCAGAGCGTTCAGATGTGTAAAGGCATTAATGAGAATTCATTGACAGGCAGAAAGATGTTAAAAATCTTAACAAATGGTAACTTTTCGTCCCTGGCTTAAAGTGTGCAGTTATTAGCAAAAGAATAGCTGGCCTGTGACAAATGTGCCTTCAATATAGTATATTTATGTCTTTAAAGCAAATCTCTTTTATCCAAGGAACTCTGGTATCCCAACAAGTTAAGAATAGAGATTTTGTAAAAAGAATTTAGATGCAATATTTTTCCTTCTAAAAGGTTCAGTATGAAATTATATTAGGTGTACTATTTGTCACTATGAAATTTGGCTTAAGTTTTTCCTCAGAATTTCCCAAACTCCTTTTCATCTGATGTACCCCAGTCCCCTAGATGTGTAACTCCTTCTATCCATGACCACTCAGGGTTCTATAACATAGTCAAGCCAGAAAGGACTTTGTTTCTGAATGAGTTTAGGAAATTTTCCAATTGAGGACCTGCTGGCACTAAATGACTGTTGCCCTCCCTACCTACTCCTCAAAGCTTTTCTTTCCTCTACTGTTAAGAGGGTCTGCTACTTACCCCTCCTACTAACTGCTGTTCTCCATCTGCTTCTGCTGTTAATCTGATCCTTGTCCAATATGTGTGCTATAAAAAATCTCCTCCTCCTCCATTCTTCCTTTTTTCCCCTTTGCTTTTCCTGGTTTCCTACAGAATCCTACCTCTATCTCCTTATTATGGTCTCCTCTGATTAAGCACTTACATTCAAGATTAAGACCTAAAAAAGAAGTTGCTTTTATTTTTGTTAATAATAACTCACATTTATCAAGAGCTCTATGTTTTACAAGACTCTTTTTTCCCAACAAACCTATGATTTAAGTAATATAAGTATCATTCCCATTTTACAGATGAGGAAAGTGGAACTCTGAGAAGTTAACTGGCTTGACCATGATCTCCCCAATAAACAGTAAGTGAAATGAGATTCAAACCTAGGGCTCTGGACTCTAGACCTTGGTCTCGAGTTGTCCTGCCCTTTCTTACAAGCATTGCAATATTTTCTTTTACTTTTCCTGGCAAATGTACCATCCTTCAGGTACGTTCTATGTTAAATGAATGTTTTGTGGGGTAATCTGGCAGCCTAACTTCTTTTTATATATCACATTATTCCTTCGGGGAAGTATTTTCTTTGTACCAGACAGCTGGCTTACATTTGAAAGTTGGTGATTGCCTGTGTATAATGAATCAGTGTATATCGAATTCACTGAAAATATTTCTTTTTTCACAAAGAAATAAAGTCTCTGTGCTTGTGTATATCTTAGGTTAGTTTTGAGTGTCACTTTTTAAAGTGAAATTAACATCTACCATTGGCATAGCTTTAGAACCCATCTTCGACAGCAGGGACTGAGCTTATCAAGGAAAATTATCTTTTAAACTAAGTATGAAACCTGTTGGATCTGTGAAAATGAATGAGGATCCAAATAAGTTTCTACCAAAGGAAGGTTGTGTTCAGGTCAATTCAAATATTTATTGAGCACCTGACTCTTTGTGACCCCATTTGGGGTTTTCTTGGCAAAGATACTGGAGTGCTTTGCCAGTTCCTTCTCCAGCTCATTTTACAGATGAAGAACTGAGGCAGACAGGGTGAAGTGACTTGCCCAGGATCATACAGCTACTAAGTGTCTAAGGCTGGATTTGACCTCAGAAAGATGAGCGTTCTTGACTTCTATCTGCTGCACTGCCTAGCTGCCTCATTCATTACTTTGTCATGGAAATAGTAATAAACAAATAAAATTGTACTCTAGTGCCCCAGGATCTTCCTTATAATCCCACTCAGGGAACCTGCCGGGTGAATAAAATGCTTGACCTGGAGTCAGGAAGACCACTTGAGTTAAAAGCCAGCCTCATTGTGATCCTGGATCAGTTACTTAACCTCTGTCTGCCTCCGTTTTCTGATCTGTAAAATGAAGATAATGATAGTCTGAATTTCCCAGGGTTGTTGTGGGGGTCAAATGAAACAATATTAGTAAAGTGCTTTGCAATCCTTAAAAGCTTTTATTAATTACAGTTATAGTCGAATCCTTTCATAACTATAGCTATGTTTTTGTTGTGATGTTATATACTTCGATGACAGTATCAGAGGATGGAAGAAAGGAAAAAAATAAGAGATGTTTCAGAGTGAAATGTTCTCTCGTATTTATTTAGCTCATATAATTATTGGTGATATTAAAGTTCTACTAAACTAAAAGCTCTGCTTCCTCTCTCTCATCCCAGAGTGGGTTCTTCCAAGCTATGCCAGTAGAATGAGGAGGAATCAGGGCAGTTCCTACCATAGCCTTGCCTGCCGGCAGAGTGTTGGGAAGTGCATCTGCAATGGGAAGATCAGCCCTGGGCTTTTAGAAATTTGCATTTGAGAAAGTGCAGAAAAATCTTTGCAGGGCTCTCAAGTGATTGCTTTTAGAATTGAATTACCTAGAGCCTGCTTACATTACAGTAAGCTTGGCTGGTATATTCCTAAGGTATATATCCTATAGCTAAACCCCTAAAGAAAGAGAAAAGGAGCCCTGCAACCCAGGAGTGCTTTGCTAAAAGCTTTAGCTCACTCCTTTGTCTGTGCAGCATCAAGTACAACAGCAGCTCATTGAAGACAACAGTGAAGCTGCCCTGCGCTTCACCTTCCTTTATGAAACAGCTTCTGCCAAGATTAGATGTTGGAGGGAAGTGGCTAGAGAGTCTTTCTATTTTTTTAAGGCTTCTGGAGATTCCAACAACCTAGGGACTCACATGCTCGGACCCTATCTTTAGGTCCCCATGGTGACAGAATGAGCCTTTAATTCCATGGCTGGGCTAAAATTGTTTATGTGATTAGCCCTGCTATTTCCTGCTGGCAGTATTTATTTTGATGTCATGCCATTGTGGTTTGACTTAAAAAGTCTTACTCTGAATAAAGAAATTACTGGCCCTCTTCATTTTCTTTTCTCCTAAATGCTGTTGAATTCCAAAGTTTCCCCCCCAAATCCCATGTGCTTGGTTGATTGTTTTAAATGAAAAGTAACAAAGTGCTCACTTGAGAGAGTGAATAAGTCAAGTCTAGTACAGAAAACAGAGAAACAGCTCTTTCACTCTACGTTCCTTCGAAAGGGTTTATCTTGAGTACTTATCTCATGAGGTTTATTATCGTAGGACTCAATAGGACTCAAATGACATGATAAATGTAAAGAGCTTTGTAAACCTTAAGGCACTACCTAAAGTGAGTTGTCATGCCAGTCAGTTTGTTGTCGTGGCTAGAGCACTGGATTTGAAGACAAGAAGACAGAGATACCTCTAAGGATCTCGTAA
This sequence comes from Pseudochirops cupreus, assembly GCA_028627135.1. Classification (NCBI taxonomy): domain Eukaryota; kingdom Metazoa; phylum Chordata; class Mammalia; order Diprotodontia; family Pseudocheiridae; genus Pseudochirops; species Pseudochirops cupreus. Next base: position 72,611,200 of record CM053580.1, read on the forward strand.
GCCCTCAAGGCATTGTAGAAGCAGCACCCCAGGGCAATGCCCTCCCCCTCCTCCTTTGTAAAATGGGCAGGTTGGACGAGAAGTCTCCAAGGTCTTTTCTGATCTAAATCTATGATCTTGTGTTGAGCATAGACATTGTCAGCAAGTATTTGTTAAATGCCCACTATGAGCCCACTAACTAGTATGGTAGCATTAAAGGAAATGGTGATTTAAGAATTTTCGAGGGTACAGTAGGTGTCTATCCATGGCTGACTAAGGGATAGTCTTTTGGGTCTGTGATTAGAGCAGGGGGAAGACTACAGAGGCCCACAAATTTCAGGCAAAAAAAAATTATTTCCCCTGAAACTTTCTAATTTTGTGGGCTAACAACCATCTTGAAAGAACTTTTTATTTTCTTCTCAGGCTTTCTGGTTTCCATTGAGGAGCACAAATCCATTTTCCAGACTATGTGGTGGAATTGCAGTAAGCCTGGCTACTATATTCCTAGGGTGTATATCCTACAGCTAAACCCCTCAAGAAAGGGAAAAGGAGCCCTGCAACCCAGGAGTGCTTTGCTAAAAAGCTTTAGCTCAAAGGGTCAAATCCTGCATTTGACCCTTATTTTTGTACTATTAGGTTAGGTAACTCTGGAGTTTGCCACAACTCAGAGGACTAAATTTGACAGTGAGAAGAGTTGGGAAAGAATATCTCATTCTGAATTAAGGAAACTTGAGTGAGTCCCAGGCTCACAAGCTACGAGGCTGATTATAACAAGACAAATCACTTATCTCTCTGCCTCCTTTTACTCATCTGTAAAGTGGGTGAGATGACCCCCAATGCCCCTTTCAGTTATAAAATTTTCTGGTTTTATTAGAATATAAATAGCCTGTGGTATGGAGTATAACCACACTCTAACGTAATGGCCTTCTTATACAAGGGCACTGCAGGTCTCCTGCTTCCCACTTCCACCCCATCTGTGATAGGCTATTTAATTGGCTCATGCCTACATACGTCCTCAGATTTATTTGTGACCAAAAGCCCCATCCCTCACCCAGGCAGCTGGTTAACTGGTGTGTATTAAGATTCTTGCCCTCATTAGAACCATACTTGAGTTAACCTTTTCCAAAGCAAACCTCCGAAATATTTTGACTTATTGTATTTTCTTACCTCATCCATTTTTGTTAGTATTTTTTACTTGAAAGGAAAAATCATAGAATTATAGGTTTAGAGCTGGCAGGAACATCAGAAGTCACCTAGTCTTCTCCTTCATTTTATAGAAGAGAAGCCTGAGATCCAGGGAAAAGAGCCTTGCCCAAGGGAAAGAGGCAGAAGTCAATAGTAGAACCAGGAATCAAACCCAAGTCTTTGGAGTTCAGACTTAGTGCCCTTTCCATTGTACTCCCACGGCAGTAACCAGAACAGACAGTAGCTGGCATCTGTGCAAGGGCTTAGAAATGGCAGGTGGCAATGCCCTCTAGGGCATGATGCCTTAGAAAATCACAGGTATATCAGGGGTTGAAGGCTGTTAGGAAACCATGCTCTTCATTCATTAGCCAGAGAAACAAGAGAACACTGATTGAGATGAAATAAAAGGACACAGAGCTGAAATAGATTAAAATTTAAAGACTTTATTCTGTATAGGCATTAAATCACCTATACATTTACTACTACAATGTAAGGTGCTACCTGGGCTAATGGTTTGGCTGACTCTGAGGGAGGAGCTGAGTCAGCCTTTTTGGAGGCTCTTTTGATTGCCTGAAAATAAAGAAAATTGGTAATGGCCATTGCCGTAAATATTTGCACAGTGCTTTTATGAGATAATTTCCAACAGCAGATTTCTACCACAGTTTATACTTGTCTGGTAAGAAGCAGCCTACCGTAGTGGATAACGGAGATAGGAAGACCTGGATTTACATCCTGCTTCTTCCAGATAGTCACCATGGGGACAGTCACTTGGCCTCTTAAATCTTCATGCAGATCTTTAAGACTTCAAGGTAAAATGCTCGCCAATTGGATTTTCAGTGGTGAAGGTAGCATATCGTTGTTAAGTTGTTTTACAGTCATGTCTGACTCTTGGTGACCCCATTTGAGGTTTCTCGGCAGAGATACTGGAGTGGTTTGCCGTTTCCTTCTCCAGCTCGTTTTACAAACGGGGAAACTGAGGCAAGCAGTGTTAAGTGACTTCCCCAGAATCACACAGCTAGTAAGTGTCTGAGGCCAGGTTTGAGCTCAGTCTATCTGCTGCTCCATCCACCAGCCCTTGGCCACCAATAGCCCTAGGTAATGTATTAGAAGTTTCTATTCCAGGACTTTTTTTAACTGAAGAAATCACACACACGTACCAAAAAAAAAACCAAAAAAAAACAGAACAAAACCAAAAACTTCTGGCTTATTGTAGCATTTCCTTCCCATCCAATGTAACAGAGTAGACTTTAATGTCCCAAGTTAATTTGTCTCTTATGCAGATAGAAATTATTATCAGTTTGTCATGGCCAATATGTCTATGGATTGATCCCTGTGAGTATTCCAGCAGTGCGGATGACGTGGCTTACCATTCATGACTGATCCTGTGCAATTTATGACCATGTTCTTCCGTAAGTTTTCTATCGTGAACCTTCCTTAAGTTCTTCTGACCTTGGACTAATGGATCACTTGGGCATCACTCATCCGTCATTAATTCAAAGGGACCAGCCCATCTTAATCATACATGTCTTTGATGGCGTTGTTTACACGGCTTCTGCTTTGCGGTTCTTGTTTGTAACACGGTGCTGCCCGCTCAGTCCCGCCTCCTGTTGCCTTCCCTGGCTTCCTTGCGTTCCAAACTAAAACCACATCTTTTACGGGAGACCTTTCCCAACCGCTTTTAATTCTGTGCCTTTGATTTTTAAATTATTTCCTATTCATCCTGTATAAGCTTGCTTTGTGTGTATTTGTTTGCATGTGGTCTCCCCCATAAGATCAGAAGCCCTTTGAAGCAGGGCCTGTCTTTTGCCTCTTTGTGTCCCCAAGGGCTCAGTGCGTAGTAGGTGCTTAATCAATGCTTATTGATTGATTCTGTGACTCAGGACTACATTGTTAAAATCCATGTGTCGGACATATGTAAGCTGAACCAAAGGCAGCTCTGTACTTGATGGAGAAAATAAGTTTGTTATAAAAATCTTTGCCAGCTTTTCCATCTGTTTTGTTGTCTTCCCTATTTCATCCTTAAATACCCTCAGGATGAGTTGAGTCTCTTACCAAATTTTTTTAAACTGGGTTTTCCCTCAGACTTTAAACTGTTTTATGAAATGGTACCGCTTATAATCTTCCAGTCATTCTCCATATAGTTTTATAGATGAGTTTACATTCTTAGCCCTTTTGGATATATCCAAAGTATTACCTTGTGAAAATGTTGGCTTACTGTAACTTCTTAATGGGAAGTGCAAGACTGGGAAACTCCAAGTGAACATAAAATTTAAATACAGTTTCATGTATTTATGATTGCTATTGGACTTAAGGAAGAGCCTGTGGGAAGTAAATTGGTGAGGTGGAAAGATTGCTGGATTTAGAGTAAGAAGATCTGGGCTCAAACTCCAGCTTTGCCTCTTTTTACTTAGGTGACATTGGTCAAGTCACTTAACCTCTGTGGGCCTCAGTTTTCTATTCTGTAAAAGGAGAGAATTAGATTAGGTGAACTCTACAGTCCCTTTTATATGTGGGCTGCTCTTTTACTGTCAATTAAACAGTAAAGACTAAAAAAAGATTAATATTTTTATCATTGAAAAATGGGTTCTATGGTGGAAAACCCATAGCTTTACTTAAAAAAACTTTTTTTTCTTAATTATGGGCTATCTGAAATTTTTCCTATGCTTTTATAAGCATCTGAATTTTTAAAATAAGGATTTCTAGAAATGTGTTTCTAAATTTTGTTTTGAGACTTTCATATCCTCCCTTCTCTGCTTTGACTTCTACCTCAGGTCCTTTCTCTCCTTCCTGCCTTATAAAGGGGATCAGGAATGAGGGAAAGAATACTAGTCTTGGAATGAGGAGATCTAAGCTTCAGTCCTAACTTTAACTCTTATTAGCTATGTGATCTTGAAATGATTCACTTACACTCTCTGAGTTTGTTTTCTCATTCATAAGATGAAAGGATCATATTTACACTATCTATATCACAAAGTATTTATTAGGGAGTGAGTTTTTAGCAGAGGGTGGATGGTTTTTTGTTTTGTTTTGGTTTGGGTTGTTTTTGGCAAAGATGTTTTGGAGAAGACTCATATTCTTCCGGTAAAAGTTAACCTAAATAGCTTCCGACTGAAATTCTTGCCAGGGAAGTTCTGTGATCCTATTGTAAAATAGATTTTGGGTTGGGAGGGACTTCTGTGATCATCTGGTTTCACTCTTTCATTTTACAAATACAGAACTGAAGTCCAGAAAGACAAATGACTTGGCCCAAATCATACAGGTAGTAATTGGAAGAGCCAAAATCTGAACCCTGACAGTATTTGTCCAGTAGAAATGTTGCAAGTGGTGTACAGGCTCTTGAGCCAGCATACGAAAACCTATTTAATCCCATTGTAATCTCTTTGAGGGCAAGAACCATGTCTTACTTACACTTGTACCTCATATTGGTCTGATCAGCCACAGTCAGAAGTGTGCATTGACCCTGACTTAGTGATGTCATTTTGATCCTCTTTGAGTATGAAAGACAGCCTCCTTCAGTGCCTATATAGTCTTACACGTAGTAAACACTTAATAAATATTGTTTGAATGAATCAAAATAAGTTTCTCCCTTATTTAATCCACCTATGAATTTAGAAAGTATAAGCAAAAAAAAAAAGAGTGTAAAACTGGAATTTTAAATGATTCAGGTGTTTTTTTTTCATTTAATTGCTGTTTTTGTTGGCAACAAATAAATTAGAATTCACATGATGGTGGGCTTCATTATGAATGATAATTGCATAATATAGGTTTTTTTTTTACTGAATGTATTCCTTTGTACTTAATAGGCACATATGTATTTTAGATTGATTGCTACTAGAGCCGTGGTTCTCAACCTTTCTAGTGCCGCGACCGTTTAATACTCATATGTTTGTGGGTAGACCTGCCTGGAGACGAATAGAGAGGAGCAATGTCTTGGTTCCTAAGACCATCGGAAATAGGTGTTTTCCGATGGTCTTAGGTGACCCCTGTAACCCCTGTGAAAGGGTCATTTGACTCCTAAAGGGGTCACGACCCACAGACTACTGGGACCTTTAAAATACTAATTTAGAAAATTTAGGTCCACACAGATAGTTTTATCTGAAAGCTCTGGATCAACTCTATTTAGTAAGCATTATGAGTGCTTCCTTAGTATTGGACCTTTACTGTACCCCATAAATGACTCTTCCACATATTTGTGGTTTGTTCTTATGATTTACAAAGTGGTTTCAGTTACTTTTTGTGTCAGTCACTGAATTCATGCACTTTGTAATAAAGGCAGAGACTGATCTGTAGAGCTGTTGTCTCTGGGAGAGCTAGAGAGAGATTAGGTTATGATTTATCCTTTTTTTCTTCTTTCCTGCAATGTTAATCATCGGGGATACAACCTAGCCACAGAGCTGAGTTCCATCCTTGGCTTGGGGAGTGGGAGATAGGGAAGGAATGTTGCATATTTCATAAGCAGTGTCTGTGCCTGATTAGATCACTTCCTTAGAGCACTAGATAGAGTTGAGGATATGGAGGCAGTTCTCAGTGGGCCAGTTAGTATACTCTTAACCTTAATCTGGGTGACCAGAAGGACTCAGAATCCTTTATGTCTCAGTGGGCCTGTCCTGCCAGTGGTGGCTTTTCTTACATAAAAACTTTAGGTTGCACACACATTTGGAGACAAGCAATGCTTGTGTTGGGTGGAGGAATACCCCTACTCTTGTTATTCTCATGAATTCCCTCCATGCTTCTCATTCTGTTCAAGTCTTTAAGGCCCAGCCTAACTTTCCTTCCTCCTAGAAAATTACCTCTTTTCTATCCGACCATATAAAGGTCTTGCAGTTCAGGTTATCTGACCTTTCTAAAATACATACTTGTCACCAAATCCTTCTCACAAAATGTATTGTGAATCTTTACCCTACTTGTCTGAAAAGAAGGATGCTCTCTCCCTCTTGCAATTACTTTGTATTGATTTATATGTGTAAATATTGTATTCCATCCATCTCTAATAGAATATAAGCCTAATGAGATCAAGAACTTTCACTCTGGTCTTTGTATCCTCTCCAGAACCAAGAGCAGCGCCAACCCACGTTCAGAGAATTCATATGCTTATTTAATCTAGCATGTGCTCCATCTCCCTGCTCACTCTCTCCCCAGGCTCTCAATCCATTCTATCCTGCCTCTTTCAGAGCACTTTCCTCACAACAACCCATCCAGGCAACGAGGACTAAAAAGAGCTCTTTAACATGCTTCATATCTTATTTTATCTTCACAATCACCCTGGGAATTAGGTGCTATTATTATCTCCATTTTATAGAGGAAACTGAGGCCAGCAGAGATTAAGAGACTTGTCCAGGGTCACACTGCTAGTAAGTGTCTGAGGTCAGTTTGAACTTGGGTCTTCCTGACTCCAGGTACAGAGAGTTCTGTCAGCTGACCACCCAGCTGCCTAGTAAATGAGAAAAATGAGACTCACAAGTTGAAACTTAGGGGTAGCAAGTGTGAGACCCCAGGTCTGTGGATTTGGGGTTCATTGCTCTTTGTACTCCCTGACATTACTCCCTTGTACTGGCATCATTACTGGGGAACTGCTTATATGTTGTCTCCTCACCCTTCTTTATGGGACTAAGTCCACTAGGTGGCAGAAAATCACATCCTTATCTGTTTCAGAGGGAGCACCCTCCAGAGACAGAGTGAAGGAGTCAAACTTTCCTGGGACACTGGCCTGGACACTGATCTGAATTTATTAAACTGAAATTTGGAAGTTGTTCTCATACTCTGGAACACACGTTATCCAAGGCAATTAGCCTGAACTCATTGAGGGCAGCTAAGTAATCTCTGATTTTGACTTTCTAGTCAGAAGATAGTTCTTCTGGGTAAAGAAAACAAAGGTAAAATAGTAAAGAAATTTTTTTTAATCTTCCATTATCATCTTCCCATTGATATCAGAGGACCCTCTATTTTTTAAATAACCTTTCTTTGACTAATATTTCATTTTTAAAAATTTGAATATTTTTTCTCCAATTACATATAAAAACAATTTTAATGGTCATTTTAAAAAAATTTTGAGTTCCAGATTTTCTCCTTCCCCCTAATCTTTCCCTTCCCTGAGACACTAAAGCAATTTGATATAGGTCATACATGTGCAACCATGCAAAACATTTCCATTTTAGTCATGTTATGGAAATTCATGTTATTAAAGGGAATAGAAAGGGAAAAAAGAAGGGAAAAAAGTAAAAAAAAATAGTATACTTCACTCTGCATTCAGACGCCATCAGTTCTTTCTCTGGAGGTGGGTAGCATTTTCCATCATGAGTCCTTTGGAATTGTTTTAGATCATTGTATTGCTGAGAATAGCCAAGTCATTCACAGTTGATCATATAATATTGCTGTTACTATGAGCAAGCCTGCATATCTCTTGTAGAACAACAGTATTCTATCACAATCATGTACCACAACTTGTTCAGCCATTCCCCAATTTATGGGCATTTCCTCAATTTCCAATTCTTTGCCACTACAAAAAGAGCTGCTGTAACTGTTTTTTGTTAAAATAGATCCTTTTCTCCTTTTCAAAAAATCTTTTTGAGTATTGTTGAATGAAAGGGTATACATAATACATAGTTTTATAGTCCATTGGGCCTACTTCCAAATTGTTCTCTGTAATGATTAGACCGGATTACTTGTCCACCAACAGTTCATTAGTGTACCCATTTTTTCCTCATCCCCTCCAGCATTTGTCATTTCTGATAGGTGTGAGGTGGTACATCAGAATTCTTTTAATTTGTCTTTCTCAGTTGTGATTTAGAGCATTTTTTCATATGACTAAAGATAGCTTTGATTTCTTCATCTGAAAACTGCTTGTTCATATCCTTTAACCATTTATCAGTTGGGGAATTCAGATTAATATTTAATTAAAATTGTATCATCCATCCCAAACTGATCCTTTGAAAGCACTTTTCAAAATCACGAAATTCAGAATCTGCAATTTTCCTGGCCTTTTACAATCTGACCACAGCCTGCCATTCTGGCCTTTCTTTCCATAATACATAACCTACATTGTACTCAGTCTGATTAAGTAGAAGTCCCAAACACATTGTGCTTCCCCTCAGTACCATTGTTTATGCTGTTTTATCTGTCTAGAATTTGTTAACATCCTTTCTCCCACCCTAATCCCTAGTTTTCACCTTTATCCAACAAGAACCAGCCAAAATGCTATCTCCTTGGGATGCCTTTACTGTTCACCTGTTACCATGTTACCTGTGTTGGTACCGCTCTTGTGACATGTTTTTTTTTAATTTATAGACATACCTCATATATGGTTGTCTCAGCTACTGTTGTTTAGCAATAATATCTTTAATACTGAAATGGAGGGTCAGTTGAGATAGACTCGTCCAACATAATAGTCCTTCCTACTAGGTAGGAAAGACTCCCTACACTGTTGTCCTAGATTTCTTGACTGACTGTTGAGTCAGGCATATTTATTCTGTAGCATTAGTGTTAAACTCATATAGAAAAAGGATCCTTGCAGGCAGCTTTTGACTTTAAAAAGACCATAAATGAACAATCTTTGTTGTGTTTTTATTTCTGTTGTTAAACATTTCCCAATTAGATTCTAACCTGGTCCAACTTCACTAGAGTAACATTGACACCTTTGTTTTATAGGACCTTCCCTTGCTCTGATTCTTCTTATTCACCCAACCAGCCTTTTGATTTGATCCAACTTGCCAAGATAAAGTGACCAGATCCATTTATTTTACAAGTGACATCTTTAACATATGTTTGGTTTTAGGTGATGGCTGGCCCAAGAGATACAGCCGCTTGAGACCATGTAAAGTGCAACAGATGTAGCATTTGACCATTTAGAAGCATCCAGCTTTTTAAAAGTTGTGATCTGGCCTGTGGGTGTGGAAGTAAGGTCACTAGAACACTTTCTTTCCTGAATGGTTTGATGGCTTTCTTCTCTGACTCAAACCAAAGTAGTTGTTCTCTATCAACACCAAAAAGGACCGTGGATGACGCTGCCTTGGAACGCCATCTCTGATTCACTGACACATGAAGAAAACCTCATGAGTAGCAATCACAGAGACTCAGAGAGCATCACTGGTGAGTCGATGTGTTTAAATTCTAGCTAGATCTGAATGAGTAAAATTCTTTTTTGCAACTTCAGACATTGACGAGTTCTCACAGTTCTTTTCAATTATGCGTATCAGAAGAAAACGCCCAAGAAATGGCATCAGTTTTAAACAAATGCAGCATTTGTTCATTATCACTTATAAATGACTTGCTAACCTGTTCTAAGCTGTATAGTGAGCTATGCACAAGTGTGGGTCAAATTTTTTTAAACATACATTACTGTGAAAAACTTGAATGACAGATTTATTTCAAGCAGTTTTTTATATATTTCTGTATGAACAGCAAAACAGCAGCAAACTGGACAGTCTCATGGAGATTATTTATAATGTTATTTCACTGATGGGGCTTGGTTGCATTTTAGGTTCCTATCGTACCCACCTTAAAGGAATATTATTAAGGCTTAAGGATGGACTGGAGTTCTTAACTCTTTGATAATATTAGCCTTTGTAGATTAGGTGAGGAGAAAAATTGGAACGATAGTCAAAAGTGTGGCAGGAATTAAGCACAAGTTGTGTTTAACATTTTTTATTATTATTTATTGTCTTTGGGTTAATTTAATCCTAGGCATGAGTAGTTTAACATTCTTATCAATTTAATAGTTTTCCTTGAGTTGGGCATTATTTGCTATGGACTTTGAATATGTTTTATTTTGTTCTCCAAAGGAATTCCAGACAAAAAGATGAAGAAGGAGTCATTGGCTCTTAAATCCACATCCCAGAGCCAAAGCTTTCTAGTTCCACCATGAATGCTGTTTATCTTGTCATGGGGTGGGGGCAGGGTGTTTCTATTTGTGTTCTCTTTGGTGTAGAGAACTCCCTTTGAGGAAACTCGCAGGTCCGTTTATATCAGTGGTTCTCAACCTTCCTAATGCCACGACCCTTTAATACAGTTCCTCATGTTGTGGTGACATCACCTCCAACCATAAAATTACTTTTGTTGCTACTTCATAACTGTAATTTTGCTACTGGTATGAATCATAATGTAAGTATCTGATATGCAGGATGTATTTTCATTGTTACAAATTGAACGTAACCCACAGGTTGAGAACCACTGGTTTATATCTCCTCTGCAACATAGAGTCTTTAAGAGTAGACTAGATACTGAGGAGTAAAGTGACATACCCAGCCAGTGCATGTCAGATATGGGGCTTGAGCCCAGGTCTTCCTAACTCCCCAAGTTATTCCCATCCACAGTGCTACACTGCCACTCATCAGAAATGATGACTTCATTTTTCTTTGTAGCATAATATGAAAATACATCCAATTAACGTGGTATCTTTTTTCATAAGATGTCTGCTCCAATGAGGATCTCCCTGAAGTTGAGTTGGTGAGCCTGCTAGAAGAACAGCTTCCCCAATACAAGCTACGAGTGGATTCCCTCTTCTTATATGAGAATCAAGACTGGACTCAGTCTTCTCATCAAAATCAACATGACTCTGATGCCATCTCTCCAGTGCTTGCTGAAGAGACTTTCCGTTATATGAGTAAGTATCACGTGTTTAGAAACCTCATAAGGCTATTATTGTTATATATGTGTTGTAGATATGATCATGGGGTTTTTTTAAGCATACAGAAATTTTTCTTTCCAGCATGACCCCACATTAACAGGCAGAAAATGTTCTCATTTGAAACATTAAAGTTTGGTTCTAGAAAGCCTACGTCATTTTGCATATGTAGGGCAGGGAGGGCTAGTTTTCCCTTCCTTTTCCTTTCCATCTCATGTTCCGGATTTCCCTCTAGATTAAGTGGAATGGAAGTGAAAGAAACTTATTGTTTCTTTTTGTGGTGATTGAAGCAAGTTGACCTGCCAGTCCCCATATTTAATGCCCTCCTACATCAGTATTCTCAGTTTCTGTTTCACCATCCTTCCAGATCACTACTGCAGAAAGTCATGAAGAATTTTGGTACTTAGAGGCACAGCTGTTACAATAGTGCCAAAGAAAAACGAATACAAATTTATCCCATTTTAATCCAAACCATCCTATGTAGGGATACATGGGGGGTATTTAGAAGATAATCTAAATCATGCTTGATCTGCTAGGATGCTAGTAGCCCCAGTATCCTGAATTTCACGTAGGACAGCAATTCCCAGAAACGGGCACTCAGTCATATCTGATACCTGACTCAAACCAAAATTTTTTACTCAAAGTCGGGTTATGTTTTTAATATCCAGTTATTTCTTATATTGTTGTTTTAGCAATTACAATAAAATAGGACTTCATAGATCCATATGGGAGCAATGACAGATAAGCAACAACCTAGGAGGAAGTTTCTAAGACCTGGTCAGTTGGAGAGAAGAGGTAGGAATAGATATTGATCAGATAGTAGTTGGCTGTGTTGGAGACCCTCCCTCAGACAACTGCTTTGGGCAGCTTCTCTTTGCTTTGGGGCTTTAGGAAGAAGCCAAACAATTCCCAATCAAAGGCAGTTGAGCAAATTGGCCTTATCTCAAGAGAAAAGGGAGAAAGCCTATTATAAATGGGTAGCCCTTGCTCAGGAGCCCCCAGCCACAGGTGTGACCAACAGGCGGTTCAAGTCAACAATAAGACCCTGTACTGGGATCAGCAAATACTGGGGGGAGAGGGATATACAGAGACACAAAGGACCAAGTCCTTGTCTTTTGTGGGCTTCTTTTCTACTGTGTACCTAGAGCCTGTTCACTGGGAGGCACGGGGTGTGGTGCAGTAGAAAGACTACTGGCTCTGGCATTTGTGGGCCTGGATTCAAATCCCACCTCCCATTCTAATAATTAAATGATAACCAACATAGAGCGCCTTAAGGTTTGCATTGTGCTTTTGTTGTATTATTTCTTCCAATCCTCACAGCAGCTTTGTTGGTAGAAGTTATTCCTGTTTTGCGAATGAAGTAGTACTGTACACTCCGGCTTTCTTGTCTACAAGTTCAGCACTCTGCCTAGCTGTCTCTTAACCACCTGTCCATCCTTGGGTAAATCCATTAACCTCCTTAGACATCAGTTTCTTTATCTGTAAAATGGGGTCAAACTAGATGGCCTCTGAGGTCTCTCCTAACTCTAGATCCGTGTTTGTGTGATAAACAAATGCAAGAAAACAGCTAAACTGCAAAGCCTGATTATGGCAAGAACAGAGGCTGGTGGGAATACATGGACCATAATTATGACCCATGTGATAGGAAGGTCAGACACTGACTTCCTCAGTTTGAATACTCAGAGCTAGCTCTGGCCCTAGGCTGCTGCTGTAGCCAAAAGAAGTGGAGACTACTTCTGGATCCCAGAGGCAGGGTCCCTTTACCCCCCTCCCATAGCGACCCTCAGTAGAACTGTCTTAGCCTGCCCACCTGCAGCCCTCATAGAAGAGCAGGCTGTGTTTTTCTGTATTCTCAACAAGACAGCCAGTAATGTCATTGATATGTCCCCAGAGAGCTCCCCGTGGCAGAGGGTGGGGGGACTTAAAGGGGAGGGCATCAAGCTGCATGAATACACAGAAGGAGAAAGACAATACAGCATCTGTCTGGTTATGCTGAGCAATAGCTTGACCTATTGGAAGGAGTTGCCACCATTGATGTCACTCAGATCCAGCTATCAGTGACCCTTCTTCCTTTGAAGACTTGTAGCAGGCCTCCAAAAGAGCTGTTTGTGCCAAAAGCACCCTTAGGTCCAAGTCTATGCAAAAGAGAAGCTGGTAGTGCATTTGGGATCCCATGAAAACAGTTCCTGGAAACCCTGTTTCTCTTATTCCTGCTACCCCTCCCCCCTTCACTGGCTTGTATAGAAGCACAGATTACTAATTCCAGAGAAGGAAGAACCACTGGAAGCCAAAGGTTTTTGTATAACAAGGGAGAGGGGCTCATTGAGACAGAATGAGATGAGTTCCTATGAAACTTTTGTGCTGTGTACCCCTGACTGAATAACTAAGGAGGGATTAGGGGACAAAGAGAGACTGTGTAAAATGTAATGGCCCTAGCAGGGTTGGGAAGGGGAGTGGAGGTGAGACTTGGACATAAATATCATTTGGTGATTTAAGATTGGGAGGAAGAAATCTGACCCTGACCTCCCTGGAAGGAATTAGCTTCAGTGTTGAAGGCCAGGCTGATGGTTAGGGCTAGGAGCTGAATTGGTTGTTTTTATTTCTTATATCTGTCATTATTACATGTATATTCATTTAATTTGTATAAATTTTGGTTTGTCACCCTCCATCAGGTATATCCATCCATCCTGGGGGCAGGATAAGGGAAGCAAATACAAGGTAACTTGAGTAGGGAGAGAACACCTACACCTGGGGGAGGAAATTGGGTGATCAGGAAGAGCTCTATATAGCTGAGCTTTGAAGAAGAAAGCAGAGGAGGAGGGATCCCATTTCAGGCATGGGATGTTTATGTGAGGGCACCGAGGTAAGAAGTAGAATCCTCTCCTCAGGGAAGAGCTGGTAGTTCCATTTAGCTGGAATATGGAGAGCTTAGAGGGGAAAATATGAAATAAGTCTGGAAAAGAAGGCACAGTGGAACTGGGCTTTAAGGGCAAAGTCCTAGCATTTGTATTTTATCCTGGAGCAACAAGAGAGCCATTCTAGGTTTTTGTGCAGGGAGGTGCCCTGGGGCCATTGTGGTAGGATTTAGGCACTACAGGAGAGGGTACTTACAGCAGATAGCCACCATTTTCTTAGTAAAATAGGAAGCTGTGTTGAAAGAGAAGGAGTGATCGCTGTTCCCCATCAAGAGTGCAGATGAGATTAGATGACATGAATTTGTAGTGGATGTGGTTGTTGGCATTGCATGACTTCCAGCAAAGTGGAGGCAAGAGAAGCCACTCAGGGTTGTGGTTTGATGAGGCATGAGACTATAGTGGGACAAGGGGCTAAGAGAGTCAAGGATGGAAGACAAAATATATTTGAACTTGTCAGTTATAGGTTCAGGACTGTGAAGGGAAGAAAGCAGAGCCAGAGCAAGAATAAGAGGGCTAGAGATCTGTTGAGGACAAATGGTGGGTCTAAAAGGAATGAGGCTGAGGGAGGATGAGGGCAGGGATTGGGATGGAAGGGATGATTGTGTGCAAAGTACAAGATGGAAGAGTAAGCCGAAGGCTGATAGAGGATTGTAATAATGATCTGAAAAGGGTGATAGGACAAAGTAGCCTTCGAAAAACATATGAAGATTGGAATAATTTTGAGGGGAAAAGTTTTAAAATTGAAAAGAAGTTTGTTCATAATGCAACAAAAAGTTTTCAAGGGGCTGGGAAGAGTACAGTTGAGTTGGATGAGAATGAGGAATCAGGAACGGTAGCATGGGAAAAGGGTTTTCACTTTGGCAAACAGCAGCTCTGAATCATAAGAGATTAGAGGCGGGTATGATTCTTGCCCTTTGGGATTTCATGAGGTTAATAAGAGATATTAGAACAAACTCAAAAGATTGAAGGTGGAAAGAAAGAAAATCTAATAGATCTGATATAAAAAAAACTGATCTGAAAATAGGTGAAGAGACAATTTGAGAAGCAATGGACTCCCTGAAAACCATGATTTAAAAAAAAAAACACAGCCTGGAAACTATATTTCAATAAACTATAAATGAAAACTGCCAAGATCAATTACAGACAGAGGGCAAGGTAAAGCAGGGATGGGAGAAAAGAGTTAGGAGGAGGAATAATACTGAAGTGAGGAATTTTTAAAAAGGGAATGGGGGAGGGGGGTGGCTAGGTGGTGCAGTGAAGAGAGCACCAGCCCTGGAGTCAGGAGTCCCTGAATTCAAATCTGGCCTCAGACACTTGACACACTTACTAGCCATGTGACTTTGGGCAAGTCACTTAATGCCAATTGTCCTCCAAAAAGCAAAAAAAAAAAAGGAGAAAGAACTAGAATCTAATAAAAGATAATTTAATAAAAAGATTTGTTCTGTAAAATTTGGACTCAGTCAAAAGGCTACACCCGAGGACCCAGAAGGCCACATGTGGACTTGAGGCTTCAGATTTCCCATCCCTCCCTTAAATCACTTCTTAAACATTTGGAGAATAGCTTAACAAATTGTGGTATGTGAATGTAATAGAATATTATTGCACCATAAAAAATGACAAAAGAGATGATTTCAGGGAATTCTAAGTAGTGTGAACAGACCCAGAATGGAGTCAGCAGAACCAGGAGAACAGTTTATATGAGGACAGCAATTTTGTAAAGAAAAACGACAATGCAGTGAACAGCCAGGTGTCCACAGGACCTATGATACAACCTGTTTCCCATTACCCACTTGACAGGGAGATGATGGACACAGTAGAGAAAGACTCAAATGCTTCTGGGCACGGCAGCTAGGTAAATTTGATTTTGTTTTGACTATGCTTACTTGTTACAGTGATTTCTCTTTCTCTTGGTTAATTAGAAGGAGGGGGTTAACAATAGCGATGCCAATAAAAAAGGGGCCATAGCAAAAAAAAAAATTAGGCACAGAAGAAAACATAAGGCTGTTCAGAAAGAAACATGGAAGCAGGATAGTGAGTAGAATTTTTTTATGTGCTTTAAAAAAAATCATGTGAAGTGGAGAGTGATGTGTTTCATTGAGTATTCTCTC
The DNA here is from genome assembly GCA_028627135.1 of Pseudochirops cupreus. Taxonomy (NCBI): domain Eukaryota; kingdom Metazoa; phylum Chordata; class Mammalia; order Diprotodontia; family Pseudocheiridae; genus Pseudochirops; species Pseudochirops cupreus. Next base: position 72,627,006 of record CM053580.1, read on the forward strand.
TGTGTTCTGCTACACGTATGGAAATTCTCTTTTGGTGTTTTAGGTTCAGATAGGATCGTCTTTTTTTGTTGTTTGTTGCTATAGTCAAGGAGTTATTTTGGGGGGGTGGTATTTGAAGTTTAGAATAAAAACATCTTTTTTAAAAAAGAACTTTTTGGAATAGTCAAGAGTCCTAACTGAATTTACCGTCTCTCCATTTCTCTAAACATTAAGCGAATATAAAATTGATTTTCTAGTTTGATTCCCCAGATTTTTCTTAATTTGTTTGTGTGAAATCTTCTTGAACACAAGGTTTTTAGAAAGGATCCTTTTGTTATGAAGAAAATCCAATTCGTTCAGTTCTCTTATTTCTGTGACATTTTCAGTTTGAAAGGTTAGAATAAAATACCAAACTGTAAATTCTTACATATGCATTTATTCAGTGCATTTACAGATATATGCTTTATTGTGGCTTGAGTTTGAACCAGTCTAGGTGGGTCTTTCGGTAGGCACTGAAAAACACTTGTTTATGACACACTCAGGTATTATACAAGGCATATGGCAGGAGGAGAAGAGAGGAAACGGACCTTTGAACTAATAAAGTACAGTGTCTAATGACAGACAAAAATGTCTCAAGGGTTATGGCAGTGAATGGAATGATTCTTTAAAGAAGAACTTGTTTTTAATATTGATCACTGACATCTGATATTGCTTGAAGCTTGCCAAGTGCTCTACACACAGTTATCTCCTTGGATTCTCACAGTGATTCTGTAAAGTAGGTATTTGCAGGTGTTGCCATTATCCCCATTTCACAGATGAGGAAATGGAGTCTTGAAGAATCTAGATAGTGTGTCTGGTCATTTAACTGAGTCAGAGAGGAAAGAAATCTCATAGGATTAGAACTCGGGTCTTCAGGGCTCCTATCCATTTTATTGCACTGCCTCTCAAATCTGAGATCAGTCTCATGAGAAACATTTGTGTTCTCTTTGCTGTACTATGGCAACAGGTAGAGAAATACTAAAATATGGAAAGAATGTTTTCCAGGAGTAGCAGATCCTCTTAGGACCTCCCTGATTCTATTTATTTTGACTTCTTCCATACAAAGTGGTATAGTATATTCATTTGATATTAGAGGATAGGATAAACAAAACTGACCTGCCTTTCATGGTATACCATTCTTTTGGAGAATGAGGACTCAATTGTTGTATTCCTTAAGAGACAAAGTGGGAAGAGGACAGATTCTGCTTAAGCAGTTAAAACAGTAAACAAGCTAGGTTGTGACAGATCATAAAGAAGGAAGGTCTATAATGCAGAGGAGTAATAGCCTTGTAAAGTTCATGCCCCTGATTGGCTTATCTCTAATTTTCCCATGCTCAGGCTCCGAGTTGGGGAGGGTGGGGCAGTGTTGACTTCTGTATTGCTTGCTAAGCATTGGGCCAGTTCATAGAAGTCAGTAGATCTGTAATTTCTCTCCGTGTTATCATTAAGCTCCTCCTTTTTTTTTCCAACTCTCTGAATGTGTGTCTAAAAGAAGGCCATAACATTAAGTGCACACCAGAGAACTGACACACAGGGTTAGAAAGACTGTGCCAACGTACATCTCTGACCTGGAGCATCCTTAGGAATACCCAGAGGATATCAACGAAGACTCACATGATGGCCCTTCATAACAATAACATTAACTATAATGAGGAGCTCCTTGCAGCCTTTACTTTGCGTGGTGAGGGGGCATGTGTGTGGTTTATGTCTAGCAGGGTAGGGGGAGAGGGTTTGACATTTTTGTGGAATTAGGTAACTGTGGCAAAAGAGTCTCCTTGTTGGGGGGTGGGTGGCTGGGATGGGGTGGGAAGGTACAGAGGAGAGAATAACATTCATTGTCTTTCATTTATCATCTACCTTCTTATCTTCACTTCATAGGTCTTATAGAGGTAGAATGTATGAAGATCTTTTTTTAAATTAACTTGTGTTTATTTTTAGTTTATATCATTCATTTCCACAAGATTTTGAGTTACAAATTTTCTCCCTGTCTTTCCCCTACCTACCACCCCAAAACTGTATACCCCCTCTCCCAATCTGCTCTACCCTATATCCTCCGCCATCCCCTCTCTGACTTTCCGGTAGGGCAAGATGTATCTCCCTACCCCAGTACCTGTATATCTTATTTCCCAGTTGCATGTAAGTAATAATAATGATAATGATATATACATTTTTTTTAACATTTGATTTTAAAACTTTAACTTCCAGATTCTTTCCCTTCCTCCCTCATCACCCACCCCCACTGGGAAGACAAACAATTCAGTACAGGCCGTATATGTGTAGTTATGCAGAACATCTCCACAGTGGACATATTGTGAAAGACTGACTATATTTCTCTCCATCCTATCCTGCCCCCCCACCTGTTCTATTCTCTACTTTGTCCCTGTCCCTTTACAAAAGTGTGTGCTTCTAACAACC
>CM053580.1:72629938-72715434 GCA_028627135.1 Pseudochirops cupreus
CCCCCCTCCTCTCCTATAGGGCAAGATACCCAATTTAGAGTGTATGTCATTCCTTCCCTAAGCCAAATTCAGTGAGAGTAAGGTTGACCCATTCTCTTTTGCCTTCCTGTTCTTCCCTTCCATTGTACCAGTTATCTCTTGCCTCTTCTATATGAGATGATTAACCCTATTCTGTCTCTCCCTGTCTCCTCTCATTCTATTTCTCTCCCACCTCTTAGTTTCATCTTTTAAATATCATCCCTTCCTATTTGATTGATCCTGTGCCCTCTGTCTATGTATACCTGTACACATATATACTCACACTCACATATGTGTTCATATACATATATACCCTCCTATATAGACATATGTGTATGTATACATATATACATTTATATTCCTGTCAACTATCCTCATCCTGAAAAAAGTTTCATGAGTTACAATTATCATTTTTCCACGTAGGCATATAACTAGTTCAACTTTGATAAGTTCCTTATGAATTCTTTTCGATGTCTACCTTCTCATGCTTCTTGTATCTGAATGTCAGATTTTCCATTCAGCTCTGGTTTTTTCATCATGAATGCTTGAAAGTCCTCCACCTCATTGAATGACCATATTTTCCCCTGAAACATTATACTCAGTTTTGCTGGGTAGGCGATGCTTGGTTTTAATCCTAGTGCCCTTGATCTCCAGAATAGCATATTCCAGGCCCTTTGATCCCTTAATGTAGAAGCTGCAAGATCCTGTGTTATCCTTATTGTGCTTCCACAATATTCAAATTGTTTCTTCTTGGCATCTTGTAATATTTTCTCCTTGATCTGAGAATTCCAGAACCTGGCTATAACATTCCTAGGAGTTTTCTTTTTGGGATCTTTTTCAAGAGGTAATTGGCGAATTCTTTCAACCTCTGTTTTGCCCTCTGGTTCTAAAATATCCGGGCAATTTTCCTTGAGAATTTCTTGAAGGATGATTTCTAGGTTCTTTTTTTGATCATGGCTTTCAGGTAGTCCAATAATTTTTAAATTGTCTCTCCTGTATCTATTTTCCAGGTCAGTGGTTTTTTTCAATGAAATATTTCACATTGCCTTCTATTTTTTCATTTGTTTGAATCTGTTTAAAGTCATTCACTTCCATTTGCCCCAATCTAATTCTGAAGGAATTGTTCTCTTCAGTGAGCTTTTGAGATTCTTTTTCCATCTGGCAAATTCAGCTTTTTAAGGCATTCTTCTCCTCATTGGCTTTTTGGGCCTCTTTTGCCGTTTGAGTTATTTTATTTTTTAAGGTGTTATTTTTAGTCAGGTTGTTGACTCTCATTTCATTATTTTCCTGCATCATTCCCATTTGTCTTCCCAATTTTTCCTCCACTTCTCTTATTTGGTTTTCAAAATCCTTCTTAAGCTCCTCTATGGCTTGTAATAAGTTTACATTTTTCTTGGACGCTTTTGGTGCAGTAGCTCTGACTGTGTTGTCTTCCTCCTATTCCATGCTTTGATCCTTTTTGTCCCCAAAAAAGGAATCTAAAGTTGGATGGCTGTGCTTGCTTTGCTTCCTTTGCCTGCTCATGTTGCCAGTCAATTACTTGACTTTTGAGCTCTTTGCCACAGTAGAACTCTGCTTCCAGAGGGGAGAGCTTTGTCCCAAATTGCTGGGGATTTCACAGCTGCCAGAGCTTTTAGGAGGGTGTCGTCTCTACGGCCCCCACCAGCTTTGGCTTATTGGTCACACACCTCAAGACCACCACCCAAGACCACAATCCCGATCCAGACAGGTTAAGGCAAGAGCACTTAGCCTTTGAATGGTCACTTGGCCCCCCTGCAATCTGCAGGCCGGGAGCTCTGAAGCAGCCACTTGGAGGTGGCTGCAGAGGCCACTTCCCCCCACTTCTGGCTCTGGAGGCAGAGGGCTAGACCCACTTCTCCATCTCCCCCAAATTCAATCAAGTTCCACTGACCTTTCACTTTGTCTTTGGCGTTTATGGGTTGATAATTCTGGAAACCGCCACAGCTGCTGGTGATCCACTCTCCCAGATGCTCCAGTCAGGCTAGTCGGGCCACCCTGGGGCTAAAACCACGGGCCTGGGCTTGGCTCCCAGGATGCTGTGATGAACCCTTCCTGTCCACCTGCTGGGCTGCCTTCAGTGGGAGCTTTGTTTCTCTGTCACTTTGTGGGTTCTGGAATTACAAAATTTGTTTAGAGTCATATTTTATGGGTATTTGAGGTGGTTCTGGGGGGAGCCATGGAGTTTTCCTGCTTCTACGCCGCCATCTTGACTCCGCCCCCTGAGATCTCTTAACATATACAAGGAAGTTACAGAAATCATCTATTCCTTCAAGAAGATATAAACAATAGAATTCTCTGAAATAGTGCACTAAGAAAATTACACTTTTGTATGAACCAAACTGATCCTTGAAAATATTACTAGTTTGTCCATCCTAATAATGTCTAGCGCTTTTTAGAGTATTTAATACTTGGCATCAAGGGCTGGATATATTTAAAAGATATGTAGATTTGCCAGGAAAATTGCATTTAGTAAAATTGATTGTATTTAAAGCCCAGAATACTTAGAAGATGGCTGTCCTCTATCCATAGTTAGCAGAAAGAATTGAGTGATGGAATTTTAAGCTATTTAACCACAGTATTTTAATAGCTTTTTTCTAAGTGCTTTTGGAAATATCCCTAGCAACATGTCTTTATATTAGCATCATGTGTTAAAGGACAGGAGAGTGTGGATTAGAGGGATTTGGTGTTTTCCTGTCTGCTTTATGACTATCTGATATAGAAAGTAGGTGCCTGAGTTGCTAAGTTGCTATGTTGACTGCAAGTCTCTGAGCATAAGGGATCTCTAGTGTAGGCTTTTTTTTTTTTGGTACGAAAAGTAGGCAAATGGGCTATTCAGTTTATATCTCACATACTAAATTTTCAATAGCCCTTTATTTACTTCAGTAATATTATGGATACTCATAACTGAATTCAGAGACGTGGACATAATAAAATATTTTATGTTGAATGATCCATAACCACATTCATTTGTTTATTCATTTAAAAAATGCTTGCTGTATGCCAGACTACTTGTGAGGAGGCCCTTGGGACCGTATAAAACTAAAATGGTAAACTGAGCTTTAGACAAGATAAACAATTCAGGTAATCTGGGGCCTTCTCTTAGGCCTCTAGGATGAGTGGATAGATAATCTCTCTATCTTGGAGGAATAATGATGTTAAAAGGCCACAGTTTTTTAAAAATGATGATCATTTATAGAAAATAGATGTGCTTCAGATTTCAAATACTTTTTGAAAATTAAACTCATATAATTCCTTCCATCTTTTTAGTTCCTTTATTGTCTTGTTTTCATCACTGTATATGACTTCTGACACACAACTTAAGGTTTTTACATTCTTGACCTATTCTTAATTGTTTTATGGTTAGTCATTAGCTTACTTGCCTACGTCATCTTCAACTTTAGTTCACTATTTATGTTATAAAAAAATTTTTTTGTTACATATAAACTTTGTATAATCACAGTAGGAAAACAAGACTTGTTACTGTCCCTAGGACATATTGAATTTGTGCTAATGGTATTTGAAAATTAGTATTTTAGTATACTTAATGCAGGTTTCAGATAATTTTACTTTAAACATAAATATGCCTTAACTCTTTGTGGCAGTATTTGTGGAATTAAGGTTGTGTGTCTTTTTTTTTTTAAGATTGCATATCCTTTCTTAAATAGAGCTATTTTGCCTCTGAATAGATTCAAAATAATTTTTAAAAAGAATATCCATGATTCTTCCTTTTTTTCTTTTAGTTGTCTGACGTATATAAGATTTAACAGCACTGTTTCACTAATTTGAAAAAAAGGAATTGTAGGAAAATGCCATCATGCTAAGAGAATCCCAGATCACCCCTCAAAAAGATTCTCCAAGTTAGAGGGCTAAATTTCTGACCTTTGATTTTCTCTGATTCTGTTAAAGAGGCAGGACATAGAAGTGACTGTATCTTAGGTTAAGAAAATTACTTGGCTAACCCCTGGTTCCAGATTGTTAAGAGTGTATCATCAGTCATATTAATGTGGTTAAATGATTGAGACACAATAGAAGTCTTAGGGGACAAAAGCCTTTCTTACAAACATTATTTTGGAAATTTTTTTCTTTCTGGTTTTCTTTTTTCCAATTTCATGACCTTTTAAAATGAAGAATCTTTCTGTTTTAAAGTTTAAACTTCTTCAGATATCCTCAAATGCCATCATCCTGATTCTTTTTTTTAAATCTGTGATAATTAATGAGGAATGGAGATTATGAGCAGGTTGTTCAAATCAATAATTGGTATTTAGACTTCATTTTTTTTACCCTGAGCGTGTACCTTCTTCCTTACCAAGTCTTTTGTCTGAATTGCTAACATACATAAAACAAAATTGATTTAAGTTTTGATTTACTTTATCTCTGATAAAATACCAAAGAGCAGTGAAATGGTCAAATAGCAAACAGAAAGAGGAGAAAGACACAAAGAATGACAGTCAACAAGCATTTACTAAATACCAGTTATATACCATGTGCTGTGTTAAGTGCTAGGAATACCGTTAAATTAAACAGTGCTTGCCTTCACAGAGCTTATGTTCTATCAGGGCAGACGTTTTCATAAATGAGTTTGTACAAAATTTATACAAGCTTGAAAAAAATTTTTTGAGGAAGAGTAACTGGGGAAATTAGGAAAGGCTTCATTTAGAAGGTACTGCTTGAGTTGAGTTTTGAAGGAAACAGTGGCCTGTAACAGGCAGAGATCAGGTGGGAATACATTCCACCTCTATAAATCCAGTGTACAGATGCAAAAATAGATTAAATGTCATTTATGAATGCCAGCAAGTAGGCCCATTTAACCGGCCAGAGAATATTAGAAGGGGAATAATATGCAGTATGATTAGAAAGATATATTAGAGATGGATTGTGAAAGGCTGTCAAAGGTAAACCTATAGGCAAGAGTTGGAAAGCCTTCAAGTATATTTAATAGGGGAATAACATCAGACCTATGCTTTCAGAAAATCAAAAATAAAATATAATGTAATGCCTTCCTCATAAATCTCAAAGGATTAAGAGACTAAAAAGGCTAAAGTAATAATCATCAGGAGTTGTCTTCCTTAGTGACTAAAAGTAGAAAACAGTCAATAATCATGTCCCCCGCCATGCCAAAGAGGTAACAGTCCCAAAACATTTTATACCACCACTCAACAGAGTAGTGCTGATCAGTGCAAATCACTTATAAATTGGCTGAGAAAAAAATAATTTAATATGTTGCCAAGGCAGATTTCCCACTGTTCAGATTATCTGCACTATTAGCATGAAGAGTTGAGATTGTATGTAGTATCAAAGCCACAAGTTGAGAAAATCCACGAGCATTTCATTAATTTTAGGTCATATTAATTGTTCTCATCATAAAATGTATTTAAACTAAAGTCTCCTTTGTTTATTAAGGATCAGTAATTACTACTAACTGAGTAAAACAAAGTGCTGGAAGGTCACACAGTTGTAGAATATGCAATATTGCATATAGGCCTAGTGTGAGGCAGTATTTTTTAACAACTTTTCACCATGACTCAGGGTTTTAATTAAACCAGCATTAATGATTATATTTCAGAAAAGAGCTACATATAGATATCTAATTAGTAAATTTTCTTGTTTTCTGACATTCACCCACATTTAATAGACCATAACATAAAATAACTACCCTCACATATAAACTTAATTGTTAATAATTAGATTTTTCATTTACTATAACTTTTTTCTTTTTTGTAAATAGAATTTCATTTTTTCCAATTACTTGTAAAGATAGTTTTCAACATTCATTTTTTATAAGATTTTGACTTCCAGATTTTTCTCTCTCCCTCCTTTTCCCTTCCCCAAGACAGCAAGCAATCTACTATAGGTGATATATATGTAATCATGTTAAACACATTTCCACATTAGTGAAAAAAGAATCGGAATAAAAGGGAAAAGCCACAAGAAAGAAAAAAACAAAAAAAAGTGAAATTAGTATGCTCTAATCTGCATTCAGACTCCAAAGTTCTTTCTCTGGATATGGAGCATTTTCCATCACAAGTCTTTTGGCATTGTCTTGGATCATTGTATTGCTGAGAAGAGCTAAGTCTATCATAGATGATCATCACACAGTGCTGCTAACTATAACTTTTTAAGATTAGAAAAAAAATTTGTAAACTTAAAATCCAGCAAACTCAAAAAGTAAGAAAGTAAAGAAATCCATATCATCATTATGGAAAAGTAATTCATATGTGTTAGTTGAAAGTTACCCAGTTGGCTCTTGGTGGAAAAACAGAGCACATCTACCTGACCTTCCAAATTTTGCATTCTGTGGAACTCCTTTAATTACTATGATAGCTTTTTCATCACATCCATATATTCTTTTTTTTTTAACAAGTTAATCCTTTTAGTTCTTCTAAATGCTTATATTCAGCCTTTCTCATTGTATCTGAAATAATTAACATTGGTGTTGATTTTTTTTTCCTTAGTTCTAGGCACAGAGAGGGTGGAACAGATGACCAGAACTTACAATGACATTGATGTGGTCACACACCTTCTGGCTGAGGTAGGATCAGATCTTCCCCTTGAGTAAAGATTAGTAGCAATAAGGAAATTAATTCTTTGGCTTGTCTTATTAGGGGTTTCTGTAACTTAAATACTTGGAAAACCAAAAGAGTAGAAGGTTGCTTCTAGCAATAGCTGCCCCACTGAGTCAGTATTTATTTGGATCTGATTCGATATTAAAATTCAGGTGCAGAGTAATTAGAAATACTGTATTGAAAACTTTCTTACTTTAACCCAATTAAGCATATAGGTCTGTCACTACCTATCCCTGAATACTTATTCTCTTACCCCATATCTATCTAGACTTTGAGCCTCAAAATTCTTGGTCTTTTAGCATCTCTCCGGGTCTTATTTTCCTCATCTGAAACATGAGGCGGTTAGACTAGATAATTGTTTTATAAAGTCTCTTCCACCTTTAACCATCCTATGATGCTACTCTGTGAAATAACATTGTCCCTATCTTCTAGAAACTTAGCTTGTATGGAGCCACTTTCTTTCCTTTTCTTTTTCTTTTTCTCCTCTCTATTGTACTCACTCTGGGAGTGCAGCAGCCAGTCATGGGCTTGATCCCAGTACTGATCACCTCCTGCTCTGTTTCTTCATTGTGGCCAGCCTAGTGACCCTCTACTCCCAGGGGCTTACGCTGTTGGTGCTTGACTTCATCTCAGATGCCCAGTTTGATTTAGTCCTACTACATTTCAGAGCTCTCAAACTCCAGTGATTCCCCCAGCCTCAGCCTCCCTCAGAAACAGGGCTCATACAGTATTGCACCACCATACCCTGCAGTAGAGCTGGTCCCAACACACCTAACTACGGGCAGTTCGTTTCAATGCCCCTTCTTAATCACACTGCTTAATAATTGTATCTCCTGGCCCTACCTCTAAGGGTCACATTCACATATATTCTCTAGTGCTCCACAACCTTGAAGGCTTCAGGACCCTTGTGTAAGATAATGAGCAATAACTCTCAATATGAAAAATTAGATATTGATTTGCATTTAGCACTGAGCTGAAAAATTTTGGCTGAAAAATTTTCCTCATTTTCTCTGAAATTAAAATGGAATTTAACACTTTCTAGGAATTTGCATTTGTTACTAGAATTTCTGGAGTGTATTGGATTAAGTAACATTTTACTTACTGCCAAGTGAAAACTCTGTTTGATGTTTGAGCAGAGAGATCGGGACCTTGAGCTAGCGGCTCGCATTGGACAAGCTCTCTTGAAGAGGAATCATGTTCTATCAGAACAGAATGAAGCCCTTGAAGAGCAGTTGGGTCAAGTCTTTGATCAGGTGAGTGGTTTTCCTGAATGATAGAGGCCTTGAGAGAGCAGAGTTATCTACTATGGTGGATTCTCTGAAATGATTCCATCACGTAAGGCCACTCTGTCAGGCGGAGTATTTTGACTGCCATTACAGTGAACACAGTGATGGAAGGAGATGTTGTGAAGGTTATTTAGTATGTGATTATGCTGTTATTAATCATGTGAAAGTAACTTAATACTTGTGCAGGAATACTTTATTTTGCCCCTGTTTTAGCCGTGCTATTTATGTTTTATGATACTTCATCTTGAATTTACATTAAAGATCCGTCAGTATTTAAGGGATCTGTAATTTGATCAGTGATGGTGTTCCTCCTATCACCAATATTGATCACAGCCAACATTATATCACTTAGTAGATGGTCTTTCTGAACTTAACTTGGTTGGTCTTTGGACAGTGTGGCGGCCCCAAACCCAAAGCTTTGGCCACTTGGTGTAGCATCTGCCAGTGTTTGCCTTCTACTAGTGTATCCTTTGACATCCTAGAGTCCTTTCTGTGACTTCTTGAAACAGAGAAAGGCTTTACTGGAAGATGTGAAAGAGAGGAACAACTCTCTTTCCTTTGATGCCTTTAGTCACCGTTATTCACAGCTTAAATAGAAAATTTGGCTTGCCCTCTAACAATAAGTTTGTTCATTTGAGTTTATTTCTTTTGAACTGTAACGTATCAGAATGCTTATATTATTAAAACTTCAAAGCTGCATTGTAGCAAAAATGTCCTCAATTGGTAGCTTGAGGAAGACTGACTGAAGTTTTTTCATCTTTTACTGTCTTTCATGTTGGTCAGGAAAATGTTACTTTTAGAGTTGTTGTCTTAGTTTAAACTGTGGTACAATTCTCTGAATCCATAGGCCATGTTGTCTGCTATATAAGGCATGAAACAGGAAACACATATGGTAAATCAGATACCTTTTGTATTTAGGTTAATCAGCTGCAGCATGAGTTGTCAAAGAAAGATGCGTTACTTCGAGTTGTTTCCTTTGCTTCAGAAGAGAGTGAAACCGATTCTAGCTGTTCCACACCTCTTAGATTTAATGAGTCTTTCAGCCTTTCTCAAGGTCTTTTACAGCTGGACATGCTACAAGAAAAACTCAAGGAACTGGAAGAAGAGAATTTGGCTCTCCGATCTAAGGTAGCCTAATCCTAATCTCCTCTCACTTCCCAGTGCATGTTAAAGTTAAGGAGTTAGAGGTGGGGTGGGGTGGAAAGGAAGATCTAGTATGTTTAGAGCAAGGTTTCCTTAATCTAGGGTCCATAAACTTGTTTTTTTAAGAAATACTTGTAAAATATTTTGATAGCTGTATAATTAATTGGTTTCCTTTATAATCCTATATATTTCATTTTACTCATTCATTTTTTAAAAAGATTGTTCTGAGAAGGGCACATAGGCTTCATCAGACTTCCAAAGGGGATCCATGACTCAGAAAAAAAGGTTAAGAACTCCTGATTTAGAGAATGCTCAAGATTTCCTTTAGGTTACACTATTTATGCCTGTCTATGCATTCCTATGGTCCTAAATTTACATACTTTAAAAGGGAGAGGGTATTGAACTTTGCAAGAAAAAGAAGTTTAGAAAATTCTCTAGCATTCTTTTGATAGACTGCTTCACTCGAATCAACTTCAGAAGTATGAACTATAACTTCAGTCTTGAGTATACCCGAAACACATCTATTCACAGAGATTGCTTTTTTCTGCACCACTCATTGGTTGGTATGTGTGAGATTGTGTCCTTAACTATTTCTTCTCCATCCAGAGTATCTAACCTAAATAGAGTTTTCAGTATGTTGGGATTTATTCCCTTGGGTCATAGTGGAACATGGGATGCTACAGTGAAAAGAACTCTCAGTGAGGAGTCAGGAGACCCTAGTTTGAATCCCTGTCCTGCCCCTTCCTACCTGTATCACCCTGGGTAGGCCTCTTAATCTCCCTGAGTCTCACTCAGTTCCTTGTCTGTCAAGTGAGAGGGTTGGACTAATTTGATATCTCAGTTCCCTTTCAGCTTTTAAGTCTATGATTCCATCATCCTTCTTGGGTAGGGAATCTTGTGATTATCCTTCACCGGCTTCTCTTCCTCCTTTCATTCCCTAAAGGGAGGTAGATGTTGTATAAGAGCCTTACTCTTTCCCTCCCTTGGTGAGCTCAGTATTCCACTCCTGCAGCTTCAGCTTATCACTTCTTGGCAGGTGGCACCTGAGTCCACGTCCCAAGCCTGCCTTAACCTTTCTTCCAAATTAGAGTCCTCCATTTCCTACCCCCATGCCCTCCAATAGTGCAAATCCTGACAAAGATGCAGCAGATCAGCCGTGTCTTATCTGAACATGGAGTCTCCCCCAGTGTCTAGCACAGGCTCTTTACACGGTAGGTGCTTAGATGTGTGTTGAATTTTAATCATTTGTTCAGCAAGCATTTACTCAACAGCAGGTATGTAAAAGACACAGCGGTAGATGCTATAGATACAAAGACAAAAGTAAAACAGGTCTTGCCAAAAAAAAAAATAAAAGAAAAATTCTCTCTAGGGAACCATAAGACATATTTCAAAAAATATGATATCTGGGTTTGGAAAAGAAAGCCTGCTCTGCAGTGGGAGTCATTCCTCACCTAGCCACTAAGTGACCCAGTGGATAGAGTACAGGACCTGAAAGATCTGAGTGCAAATCCAGCTGCAGAGGACATTTACTAGCTGTGTGATGCTGGGCAAGTCATTTAACTCTCTTTGCCTCAGTTTTCTCATCTATAAAATGAGCTGGAAAAAGAAATGGCAGACCACTCCAGGATATTTACCAAGAAAACCCCAGATGAGGTCACGAAGAGTCAGACACCACTGAAATCACTGAACAACAACAAAAATTAATGCTTGTTGATTTTATGTGACAATCATATTTTTGCCTTGCTTTTTATCCTCAACACTTAGAAGAGTGCCTGGAACATAGTGTGTACTAAATAAATGTCTGTTGAATGGCAAAAAAAAAAAACCAGGTCTTGCCCTCAAAGAATTTATGTTTTCCTGTGGGAAAACAACATGTGCATCAGTAAGCCAATGCAAAAGATATACAAGATAAATAAATACAAAGCCCTGGGATTGGGAGAAGGGCAGAGAGAGAGAAGAATAACTGGGGGAATCTGGATGGGCCTCTTGTAAAAGGCAGCGTTTGGGCTGAGCCCTGGACATGGTCTTTTGGAGAGGTAGATGTGTGAAGGGAATGCATTCCGTTTGTAGGGGACAGCTTAGGAAGTTCATGGAGGCAGGAGCTAAAACATAGCATAGGGTGCTTTGGTAAGTAAGTTTTTTCAAGCTGGAACACAGGATTAACAAGGGAGGGCCATACATGTGAGATCAGCTTAGAAAGTTAGGGTGGAATCAAGCCATGAAGGACTTTAAGTGTCAGCCAGAGGAGTTTGTGCTCAGTTCTAAAGGCAGAAGGGAGCTACTTGCTCTTCTTCCTAAAGTGATTAAATACTACCTACCCCCATCTTTGGTAGACTATTTCTCCCAAATCAACTTCAAAAATATGAACTATAACTTCAGTCTTGAGTATACACGAAACACATCAATTCACAGAGATTGCTTTTTCCATACCACTCATTGGTTAGTGATTAAACACTTTAGGAATATCATTGTGGAAGCTCTGTGAAGAATGTATTGGATAATACATATTGGATAATATCTGGAGACAGGGGGATCAATTAGAAGGCTGTGGCTATCGTTTAGGCGAGAGTTGATAAGAGAAAAGAGCAGATGAGGCAAAATGCCAGGGAAATAGAATTGACAAAATGTAGCAACTGACTGGATATGAGGGGTGAGAGACAGTGAATAGGAGAGGGTGATGAGGACTGCTGATCCAGGTGATGTGAAGGATGGTGGTTTCCTCAAAGGAAATAGGGAAGTTAGGAAGAAGGATGGGTAGGTCTTAGGAGGAAAGATAATGAGTTCTGTTTAGATATGTCGAGTTTGAGGCACCATCTGCAGTTGGAAATATTGCTGTTGGCAGTTGATGTGGCAGAACCAAACCTTAGGATGTGGACTAGAGCTGGATTTGTCGATCTGGGATTCCTCTGTATAGAGATGATTGTTAAATTCATAGTAGCTGTTAAGATCAAGAAAAGAGAGAGTTTTCTTTAGGGGCTGGGCCATGGATGATGGACCAGCAAAAGAGACTGAGAAGAAGGTGGAGACAGCGATTAGCAGTGCTGCAGAGGCTGAGAAGAATGAAATTAAGAATAATCCTTCTCGCTTAGCAGTTAGCAGCCTTGAAGAAAGTAATTTCACTTGAGCGTTGAGGTCATAGACTATATAGAAACGGATTGAGGAATGAGTGAAAGGAAAGGAAGTGGAGACAGTCTCTAGGAGTTTGGCTGTGAAAGGACGCCAGCTTGAGAGATGGTAGGGGCAGAGTGAAGGTCTTGATAGGACGGGGAAGACCTGAGCAGGGATAAAGGGAGAGATTAAGGAATAGAGCCGGGAGGGGTGACAGTGGATGACAGAATAAACTGCTGAAAGGTGAGATCCAAAGACATCAAGGGTGGACCTTTGTCAGAGAGAGTCAGAGAGGGCGGTGGGTGATAGCAAGGTGTGTCTGTAATTTGTGACCTGGCACATTAATGCGCTGATTAATGGTCTTAGCTTTCACCCGGAGGCTTGGGTCCCAGACCTAGCCCGCTTCATTCCATAGACATTTGTGCTTTACTTTCTATTTCCTACCAACTCACTTATCATTTGCTCACAAAGACTGCAATAAAAATTCCTTTGTGACGAATTTTTGCATTCTCTTTCCTTCTAAGAAACTAGAGTAATACTGTTGCTGCAGATGTTGTCTTGGTTTTTATCTTTCTAAAGTCTAGCATGCTCTGTTTTTGTGTGGAGTCCTGATAGTCATCATGACACTGTCTTTTCTTCATCCGCCTTTCTCCCGTGCCTACTTGTAATAAACAAAAAAGTTTATTGTATCCTTGGGGTGTGTGTATATATATATATATTTAAAGTGCCCTTGGGCTTGTACATCACCTGTGTTAAAGCTTGCATGGAAAGTGTCAAGGTTATTCTTAGTTCACTGTGACAAAGTTCTGTGGAAGTATCATTATGAAATCCCTCGTTTTATGATTGACAGTGTTCCAACACATAGTTTTATGGAGGTATCTTCATGAACTTGAATATTCTCGTATCTTAAATGAGATATAAAGGTTATCTCAGTTACTCATAACTCATTATTAAAGCATTAAAATATACTGCTATTACAGAACACTCTGCAATCACTATTTTTTTCTGTTAAAGGCTTGTCACATAAAGACTGAAACAATTACCTATGAAGAAAAGGAGCAGCAGCTTGTCAATGACTGTGTTAAAGAACTCCGTAAGTATTAGATTTCCATTCCATCATAGGAACTCAGGTATAGACAGTTCTAGAATGGCCTTTTTTCAAGTTTAGCAATGCTTATTTTTAGGTGAATATCTAAGTCTACAGATATTTAAGGGCCTAACAATAAAACAACTTATTTCCTCATTCTTTAAGCACCTGCTATATGCAAGACAGTGAATTGAGTACAAGGGTTTACAGAGACAAAAATGAAGTAATCCTTACCCCTAAGAAACTTAAATTATGTGTTTCATAAACTTCAAGTTTGCAGTTGACTAAATTTTTATTTAAAAATCAAATTGAAGATTTCCCTAAGAATATTTCAAACAGCAGTTTGAAGAAATACATTTTCATATCTTTGTATGTAGCCTCATATAGCCTTCTTGATTAAATGAGAAAGGTGGACTAGGGTGATAGCCAAGGTTCTTATGTTTCTATGACCATAAAGATCCATAATGTCAAATAAAGCGCCAGATTTAATTTTTGAATATTTTCTTTCCCTTGCCCCTAGTTGTTAAATCAGATTTATATTGCTATCCATAATACCAGAGTACAACTGCTGAAAAGATGTGGGAAAAGACAGTGAGCACGTCACCTAAAAGAGGGATAAGGGAGCTCTTTCTGTAAAGAACCACTGACATCCAAAACTATCAATTAGTAACAACATGAATGAAAATTCAGTTTAGGTTTTAGGTCAAAAAATGTTTGAGAGAAAGGATAAAATGTTCCAGACTAATTTTTAAACTAAAGATAGGAAATGCAATTCTGTTCAATGCATTTGAACAATTTTTAAAAAATTTTTTAGTACTATGTCAATTAAGAGGAACAACCAGGAAGAAATAATAATAATAGTTAATCATAATAATAGCTAGCTTTTATATAGTGCCTACTGTATGCTAGGCACTGTGCTAAACACTTTATAAATGACATCTCATGTGATTCTCACAACAACCTTGGGAGATAGGTGCCATTATGACCCCCATTTCACAGATGAGGAAACTGAGGCAAACAGTTATCAGGTTAAATGACTTGCTTAAGGTTACATAGCTGGTAAGTGTCTGAGATTGGATTTGAACTCAGGTCTTTGTTACTCTAGGCCCAGGGCTCTGTCCTTGTAACTTCCTAAAAAAGGAGGTGGGACAAGGGAAGGGAAGAAGAGAGAGAAAAAGACACCAAAGGAGAGAAGGCGACTGTAGCTTATATAATGAGTGTGGCTATTAGTCCTTCCCATTCATTTAGGCTACAAGCATCTATAGATTAAGTTATCCCAGAATTTTCGTGCTCTAAGAAACTTTAAAAATCAAATCTCTCCTTTTACAGATGAAGAAATAATCTCAAATTGGTTAAAGGACTTCACAGAGCTGCTAAATTGCAAAGCTAGCTTTCTGTTTACTCATTACTCTACTCAAAGTCTAATTGACTCTCCACCAATTTAAAAGTCTTTTCTGAACTGAGAAATAGCTGAGAGGAGTGAGGAGGAAGGGTCTGATTTTTTGTGTTTTGGTGGGCTGTTCTTTCCTCTAAATTTTAAAGTTTATTTTTGAAATAAATATTTACTTTCTCTTGGAATCCTCATAGCTTAACATGGGTGAAAGAATGACAGAGGTTTTAGAAATTTCCCCTAAAAATGTTAAGCATTTTGCTAACTTGCCTAAAAATCTGTCTGATTTGCTTGTCTTTTGAGTGATGAGAATTACCTCCTTTCTCAGTAAATAAGCTGTCATTTCTTTCATTTTTCAGATTTTTTCAAATCAAATCTTTTGTTTTTTAAGATTTAGCTCGGTGATACTACAGATGACCAGATGATCATGAGCATTCTCCCCAGGGAAAACTCAGTGAAAAACCTTTGAGGAATCAAGTGGGCTAGGTGTAGAAGATTGGGTTTTGATTGTTTTTTTCTTCTAAGTGGGTCATGTGTTATTTTTATTTATTATTTTTAGCTCTGTATTTTTAACCCTGCTAGGTTAAGAAAATGCTAGTTACCTATGCCTGGGACGACGTTTTAACACCTTAAACATGACTATTATGTCTTACCTATTATCCTGATGAGAGCTGTTTTTGAGTCATGGCCCAAATATCCCACCCTCCCAAAAATATCTTAAAGAAATTATACCCGTATTAGAACTAAATGTAAAGTTCTTTCTATGTGCTTCAGTTGATATTTTGGTTTAAATGCCTTAATTTGCATAAATGACTGCTTTCTTCGCGAGATTGGTTTTCTTCTCTCCCTCTACTCCTCAGTCCTAGTTTAATAGAAAATAACTAAAAGCATAGTTGTTTACATTTTTGAAAGACGGCAGTTCCTGCCTATTGTGTAGGATGGCAAACTTTAGTTACTATGTATATTTAGCCTTACATATTAAATATAATGCTACTGAAAATGTGATAGGAAAAAAACAAAATAAATGTTTTATTTACAATTAGGAGAACATATCATGTATGCCTTTTGGGGAGACATAATGGGGTCAAAACTAAGTATTTTCTTCAAAGAAAAGTGCTTGAAAAGTAGTGATTAAGTATCTTTGTTTCAAAGACAACATTGTATAGATTTGAAAAACATCAACATTTTTTATGTTCTTTTAAAATAGAATACACTTTGTTTAAAAAAAAATTGTATTCGAATTGCTACTCTGTTCAAAATTTGCTTAACTTGACTAATTCTTTTATTGTTGTTCAGTTGTTTCAGCCATGTCCAATTCCTTGTGAACCCATTTGGGGTTTTCTTTGCAGAGATACTGGAGTGGTTTGCCATTTCCTTCTCCAGCTCGTTTTACAGCTGTTCTAGAAGTCCTCATCTTGTTCGAGCTCAGACCCTGGGTGTCACCTTTAACCAGTGTTTGCCCTTGGTTATGATGGTCTTTCATCTTTTGCTATACCATGAAAGAAGTTCATACTCCATAGTGGTATTTTTTAAGGCAGATCCTACATTCATAAATCATCTGGATTTGAGAAAGTTGTTCTTTGGCAGGGTTAGAATTTACAGCTGGCATTGCCAGCAGCCTACTGAAAAGTAGTCAGGGATCTGAGTTACAGACCCTGGCTATGGCTCCATAGCTGGGTGATCTTGTTCAGATCACTGTAGGCAGAGAAATACCACTGTTTGTTCCCCTGGTGGCCTTAGAGTTATAAGAATCATTCTTTTAACTCCATTTATCTCTCAGGTGAGACAAACGCACAGATGTCCAGGATGACAGAGGAGTTATCAGGGAAGAGCGATGAACTGATTCAATACCAGGAAAAGATCTCCTCCCTCTTGTCGCAGATCCTTGATCTTCAGCACAAACTTAAAGAAGTAGGTTCAGAAGCACAAGTTGTTTTCATGCCTGTCTGTGCAGTTTTTTTCACACACACCCCATCCGTTCTGTTAGTGCACCATGCCACCTGCACTGTAGGACAGGCCTTTGGCTGTCAACCAGGCTGTCACCATCCCTTCCTCATCCGTCTAGTCTGTCCAATGCACCACTGCCAGTTCAGTCATCATAATGCACATTTCTGATCCATTCACGTCCCTGCTTGAAAACTGGCCTGGTTCTTCATAGTCTATCAGATAGTTATGTCTGCTTAGCCTAGAGCTTGAGACCTAGACAAACTGACTCCAGTTTGCCTTCAACCTGTCTCCCATGACTCTCTGTCATAGACTGTCTTCTTCAGCCAAACTGGGATACTCGTGATCCCCTAAATATGCTTTCCTGTCTCAGCATCTTTGCATATACTGTTGCCTCTGTCTGGAATACAGCTCCCCACCTCCATCTCCACTTCTGAGTCTTTTTCTGGAAAACAGAGTTACTATTCACCTAACTCAGTTGGCTGCCATGTGACCATTAGTAAATCATCCTTTTAGTTCTCTGGACAATTTGGAGGAGAAATAGTTTTTGTCCATGTTAGACTTTTACAGTTATTTTATAACTATGAGTCGAATGTTATAATTAGGATTTTATAAAGTTTCTTCATATCAGAGTTTCTTATGATATATGCTTCCTTCATAAAAAATAATAACTATGTTATATGCTTAAAATTTTAAGTGTTTCTTTTTAACACGGCACTAGCATGTGATTGAAAAGGAGGAACTGAGGCTTCACCTACAAGCTTCCAAAGATGCCCAAAGACAGCTGACAATGGAGGTAATTTGTTTTCTTGTCTTTTTTGTGTCTCTCTTTTTCTAGTGAATGGAGGGTTCACTCATTCTTCAGTGGTCTTTATGAAGAATTATATAATTTGAGAAAATGGAGAAAAAAATTTAGTCAGAAGACATTTATGGACTATTATTGTCATGTTCTGTGAACAATGAAAAATTTTGAATTCTGTAGAATCCTTCAGCAAAAATAGATTTTTCAGTCTAATTCAAAGGATCACTAACAAGACAGTTCCTTTTACATAGGGTTGATAATCTCAGATGAGAATGGCAGAGTTTATTGTCGTAAAGGATCCTACCTTGTCAGCGTACTGCTTTAAAATAGCAGTAGAAATAGCAAAAGGAAGCAGAACTACCAGAAACCCTCAAAAGCTGGAAGTCACTCACCGAGATGATGGGTTCAGTGGTCGGTCTCCCGTCTGTGATGGCTGGTCCGTGGTACTCCTTGGTTTCCTCCCAGAGTCAGAGCCACGTAAGAAGGACTCTGGCATGAGAAGTGGCTGGCTTGTAGGAGGACATGGAGGAATGGGAATACCTTGTGGGAAGAGCGAGTATGAGTGGCACAGTGGATAACAGTGCTGCACAGGGAGTCAGGAAGGCCTGAGTTCAGATTCTGCCTTGGACATTTGCTTAACTGTGTGACCCTAAGCAAGTCATGTAACTTCTCCCAGCCTCAGTTTCCTCATCTGAAAAATGGGGATAACAGCAGCACCCACCCCCCAGGGCTGTTGTGAGAGTCCAGTGAAATGAAATACGTACAGTGTTTTACAAACTTTAACATACCACATAAATGTTAACTGTAATTATTCCCCAAAACAGGAAAGGACAGACAAACTTGAATGCAGTGTGCTGAAAGTTGAGATTGGCATTTATTTCAGAATCAGCTTTGTAAAAATAACTAAGCATTGTTTTAACAAACAAAATACTTAAAAGATCAAGATAACTTTTAAGAGAACAGGGATTGGGGGTGGCCAGGTGGCGTGGTGAATAGAGCACTAGCCCTGGAGTCAGGAGGACCTACATTCAAATCCAGCCTCAGACGCTTGACCCTTGCTAGCTGTGTAACCTTGGGCAAGTCACTTAACCCCAACTGCCCTGCCTTCCCTCCTCCAAAAAAAAGAGAGAGAGAACAGTGATCATCACATGTAATGCTTTAATCCATAGATACTTTTCAGCCATGGATAACTATGATATATCAGTGGAATCACCAGTAATGAGGTTAAAGATTAGTACTATTTTAAGTAACTATTGAAAGACCCTTCAGTGCTTGAAGAGAGAGAAGGAAGAGAAGGATGTTTCCCTTCATAGATCCGTGAGGTGGGGAGATGAGACATGAAGCGTTAAGCTTTTGTAAAACTTAATAATATAAAATATGTGGACTTTTCCACGTGTGAGTTTGAGGAAGGATTAGTCTAGTGAAATATAGGTGATCATATTCCTTCTTTCAGATGATCCTTTTGCTTTAAAGACATTGCTTTACAAATATCGCTATGTGACTGGAAGAATTTTTTAAAAATCCCATGTCCTCCAAAATTTCAAATATGAAATCACCTGTGATTTCACCAGGAATTCCCCATGGAATTGCCCTCTACCAAAGCAAATGGCAACTCTCCTTGCATTTTGTCATCTCAGAGGGCTGCCCAGAGGATCAGATATTTAGGCAAAACAGTTAAAAACCCATCTGATTTTCTTAGGTTCTTCAAAATGAGCCAGTCTGCTAAATATGCTTACAAATGTATAACCCCTCTGACATTTACTATCTACGTGATTCTAGACAAGTCCTTCATCGATAAAATGGAACAATAGTGCTCAGAGCTGGGGGGAAAAGACTTTGTAAACCATAAAGCATTAAAGAAATATAAACGTTTGTGGTTAATTTGTTCAATGAGTGTGAATTAATTAGGTCTCTAGAAAGACAAATGTAACAAGGAGATCAGTAGAAAATGTATTTTGCTCTCAATTAACCAACATTTATTATGTGCCTGTTTTGTGCTAAGCACTATCTATGTGGGCATAAAGAATGATTCCCAAACCAGGGAAATAAATCCTTTGTTTAGAAAAATTAAGTACCTGAAAATTAGGTAAAAGAGTAATTCTTAAACCTTCCTGACTTTAGTATTTTTTTTTACTTGAGCGTGATTTTATTTTTTTTTAAATTATGAATACTATATGAAATGTGACTAATAGCTAATCTGCTTTCTTCTTGATATTCAAATGGGATAACAAATTTGATACAAATTTGATGATCAAATGGGAAAATATTTTGCAAATTTTAAAGTACTATATAAAAGCATATTATTATTACTCTAGACTATAAATTTAAATTTCAGGGTGGGAAGAATTCTATCTAATTGTCTCTAGCAGGGATATATTTTTTGGCATTTCATTTAGTATGAAATACTTGACAGTAGTGAAGAAAGTTCATTTCTTTCTGGGAAAAGCTTGCTAATTAGTGGAGAAATTTTCTTCCATTGTTGTTCCTTCATTGTGTAGTAAGTTACATTGATCATTCCTGTTTCTCATTTCAGCTGCATGAGTTACAGGATCGGAATGCAGAGTGTCTGGGAATGCTGCACGAATCCCAGGAAGAAGTAAAGGAACTCCGTAGTAGATCTAGTCCTGCGGCACATTTATATGGGCCCCAACAGTGTGGAGCATTTTCTGCGGTGAGGAAACTATACATAATCTTAAGGAAATTTGGGGTTTTTAACTATATATGCTATCAGCTACATACCATCAGGACAGTCACTCAGTCAACAGTTAAATAATGAACATTTTTTAATGTACCTGTTATGTACCAGGCATTGTGCTAAGATCTGGGGATATAAATACAATTAGAAACACAGCCTCTGCCCTCAGAGAGCTTATATTCTAATGAGAGAAGACAGCCCATAAAAGGAAGGGGGGAATTGGGTGGGATAGGTGAGGATGGACACAAGTATCCAACAAGGGGCCATGGAAGAGAAAGTCCAGAATACAGCCAGGAAAAGGAGACATGACTGGCCTGGGCACCATCTTTAAATGGAGGTTCTTGGAGAAGCCATCCAACCAAAGGGAGAGTGACTTCCACTCTGTGCATTTCCATGACTAACAGGAGGCTGCAAAGCTGAGACATGATGGAGGAAATCAGGCATGCAGCCTGGAGAGAAGGAAGCTTCTTTCTACAAGTAGGCAGTTGCTTTAATATTTAGTTGAGGTAGATGGAATTCTGGGACTTGAGTGCTTATATATTGATGAGGAAACATGCAGAGCCAATGTGGTTTCCCTTCTCGTATGTGCCATCCGTCCTTTTGTCTGCCCCTTGCCCTGACATCTGGGAGTTTCTTTGGAGCACATGCCTTGGTGTTTTTCCTCACATGACTTCAACTTTCCAAGTCAATCATGAACTGTGGTCCTCTGCTTAGAAGGGGTAGGAGGAGTTGGGAGAGATGAAGGTCATATGTGACCCGATGCCTCTCACAAAGAGACTCGCATTACTTCTTGAACCAGAGCATTCCTCATCTAAACAACTGTTTTCCTTATAACCAAAATAACATCTCCACAGCTTCTGCAGTTCCTAATGTTGCGTTGCACAAACCACGTAAAATGAGGGTAACTTGTCTGTGGTTTTCCTTCATCATCCTCCACCCCCAAGTCCTCTCCAGACAAAACATTCCTGTGGTGGTTCTTGTGATGCTCCAGGCAGAAATTCCTCACCATTGCTTTCCTCCATACAAATCCCAGTTTGTCCTTTTTAAAGGCTAGCAGCCACAACTGGAGAAACTACTCCAGCTGGGGTATGACAGAGCAAAAGACAACAGGAAGACTCCCACCTCCCTTATTCAGGACTCTGTGTTTTTATCTATTGCCATGGCCTAAGCATATGTGAGCCCCAGGGGCCTCCATCCCATGCCATTGGCTTGTATTGAATTTTCAGTTCGAGAAAACCTTTGTGTCTTTTTCACTCCTGTTTTGTATTTGTGCATTTGTCATTTTAATCCAGTTCTATAAGTTTAATAAGCATTAATGTAAATTGGGCCCCTATTTTTAGTCTATTAGGACCTTAGGACCCTTTTAGCATCCTGATTCTGTTATCCAACTTGCTATCTACCCATCTCAGCTATATGTCATTTAAAAGATACTATCATCTATGTCTAATAATTGTTGAATAGAACAGACCTGAATATGGAGCCCTGTGGAACTCTATGAGTTACCTCCCTCCAGATTAGTACTAACCAAGGTATTCACCAAGTTCTGGTTGCACCTGACCCTGCTGTCATCCAGCCCCTATTTCTCTGTCTTGTTCAAAGGTTATACTTTGGAGACTTTGTCATATGCCTTCCTAAACTCCAGGCCTACTATAATCTTAGCAGTCATCTACCAGTCAAGTTGCCCCCCCCCAAAAAAAGGACATGGTATTTTGAAGTATGCTTAAATAGTACCCCCCAAATTGTTTAAACTGAAGGAAATAGAATTGAAATGGCACTCTTAGATAATCATGCCAGTTTTTTGTGCAGCCTCACACACAAAACTCCCTCTCCCATATCTCTGCCTTTGCTCCCACAGTCCCGAGCATCCAAAATGCTCTTCTTCCTTGTCTTTCTCTTACAATCACTACTTTCCTTCAGAACTACATGAAGTTTTTCTGGATCCCTATGGTGACTAGTGCCCTCCTTTCCCAAAGGGCTCACTAGCCATCTCTTCATCCCTAAGGTTTGCCAGGATTTTTCTAAGAATTAAAGTCAAATCATTAACTGAAGAATCAGTTTTCTTTCTTTAAGGCTCAGGTTATCATTAGCTCATATCCAGTCCTGTGGCACCTTTCTCTTTTTAGGCACTTTTTCAAAGATTACCAATAGGAGCTGTGAATTGGTCCAACTATTCTGGAGATCAAGTTGGAACTGTGTTCATGAAGTCACTAAATTCTGCATACCCTTTGACCCTGAAATAACACTGCTAGAGATCAAAGAAGACAGAAAAGGTCCCATATGTATAAAAAATATAGCAGCTCTTTCTGGTAACAGCTGGAAATTAAGGGAGGGAAGGATAGGGTGCCCATCAATCGGAGCATGGATGAACAAGTTATGGTACTGTCAGAAAAACCTGGGAAAACTTGTGAACTGATGTAGAGTGAAGTGAGCAGAACCAGAAAATCAGGTTATACAGTAACATTTTAAAGACAAACAACTTTGAAAGAAAGACTTAGGAACTCTGATCAATTCAGTGACCATTCATTACCAATATTGAAAGCATCCCCCTTACCTCCTGACAGAGGAATGATGGATTCAGGGTGCAGATTGAGACGTGCTTTTTGGACATTTTTTGTGCATATCTTTCAGAAATCAGAGCTTCCTCAGCAGCCACATTAATTTCTTTAAACTGATTCTCTTTTTTGTTCCTGGTCAGAATCATATAGGATGTAGCAAGCTTCTTATCCTTTCTCAAAACTCTTTTGAAAAGTCACTTCTGACCTCATAAGTAGCATTAAAATGGGCAGTGATTTGGGCAGCTTCCCAAATCTAGGATGCATGTCTCAACATTCCTGGACTTCCCTCTCCTCGTGTACCCCTAGCCCTGAGCTGGATGATCACTTCCTTCCAGGGTTCCAAACTGATATTTCTGCTTTGGAAGCCAGGTCTTTATTAACTAGCAATTGTGAGGGTGGAAAGGGAGAAGGAGAGAGAGCCGTAGCAGATGTCCGGCCATTTGAAGAGTCCTACCACTGCTCAGTCACACCTCCGTACCCAGTTTGTGGCCTTCCAGATCTCATCATCACATTTTTACCACTTGCCCTTTTATTTCTTACTCCCAGTGTTCTCTACCATGTTTACTCCCTCCGGGTTGTGAGTTGCCTCTCAGGTGGAAGTCTCACTGACACTTTATCTGATCTTGTCCTTCTAGATAAGGTATTTGTTTACATTGCCAGGATCCTGTTGTGAGTCCCCTCCCAGGAAGTTGTAATGATACAAAGAGGTCACAGGTTACTTCATTTATACATAAATTTGTATATAATTACTCAGTGCATTTGTGTAGAGATATCAGAGTCCTTGATTGTTTTTACTGGCCCTCTTTTGGTTTCCTTTCCATTTGTTTTAACAAAATATTCTTGAACCTAAACTATTTTGTTCAGGAATCTCTAGCAGCTGAAATTGAGGGAACCATGCGTAAAGAACTGAGTCTGGAAGAGGAATCTTCTCTCTGCAAACAGAAGTAAGTCCAGTTAGTCTCCTCTGTGACCAAAGCACCAGAATAAAGAGAAAAAAGTGTTTGTGGGGAGTCTCTCGGCTTTGGCCCAAAGTAACAGGTATTTGTGAGACTGAGTTATAAAATCAGTCTGCAGTTTATACTTTTCCTTGGTAGCTTTCCTTTTTCAATAGTTTTCCTCAACTTATTTGTTCTGAAATTTATGAATACTTTAAACTAGTAAACATGTCCTCTTCTGTGGCATTTAAAACTTGAGAGGCTATTCCACTTTAGATAACTTCATGTTTAATTAAATAAATACAACTTAGTGTGTTCTGAAGTCTTCTTTTTCAATTAATTCTAGCAGCTGCTTGGCTCATGATCTGTCTTGACCACAGCCAAATCCAGAAAAGTGTAAAATTAGGGCAGTTTTTTCCCACAAAGATTCTGGCTTTTCTTTTGTAAATTGCCTGCTTGAAAAAGACATGGTCTTCTTAACACGTGTCCTTCCGCCAGAAGCAGATGCCATTCATTCTCCTCTTTGACAGAGAGCAGCAGAAGCGAGTATTTGACACTGTCAGGGTGGCTAATGATGTGCGCTGCCGTTCAGCCTCATTTCCTGCCCTGCTTCCAGTTCCGGGCTCCAACCGTTTAAGCGTCATAATGACGGCAAAGCCATTCCAGTCAGGGATTCAACATCTGGAGAACAGAACACACCCAAACCCAAGGAGCAGCATGGATGATACGTCTAAGTAAGGAGTTTAATTTGTTGCTTTGCTTTCTGCTTTTCTTGTGGCATTTCCATGGCCACCTTCATGAATTCAGAACCAGGCGGTCTGATCACACTGTTTCAGGAACAGTATCATAGAAATAGGCAGGTTTTTCCATGATCATTTCAAAACCATCACTGCATTTTTTCATATGATTTTATTTTAAAATTTTTCTTTTTAATATCCTAATGTATCCATGGATGATTATGGCCCAAGAGTTCATGCTTTATTTGTTGACTGCATACTTATAAATCTTACCAGCTAATGGAACTAGATTATAGAGGTCTGCACTCCTAATTTTACGTATTTGAGAGGCAGCATGACGTAGGAGTCCAGAAGACCTAGGTTCAAGTCCAGCTGATGACAGTACTGCTTGTGAGACCCATAACAAGGTAACCCCACTTTGCCCCAGGCAAAGTCTTTAAGATTCTAAATTGTAGAGTAGGTCCTACTCTCCACTGATAAGAGGAGTTCCCTTTGGAGACAATTTCCTATATCCTTGAAACTGCAGATCCCATCCCAAAAGGTTACGGAGGTAAAGAGAAGGTATGTTACTCAATTGGAGACATAGATGTGATTAAAGATATTTATCTCTCTTAGGGGGCAGCGAGGTGGCACAGTGGATAGAGTGCTAAGCTTGGAATTAGGAAAACATGCATTCCAGTTTAGGCTTAGACTCTTATTATTTGTGTGATATTTGACAAGTCACTTATCCTCTGTTTTCCTTAGTTTCCTCATCTATAAAATGGGGAAATAACAACCCTTACCTTCAGAGTTGTTGTGAGAATCAACTGAGATGATAACTGTAAAGTGCTTAGCATAGTGCTGGACATGTTGTAAGCACTATAGGAATTAGCTACTATTACCTAAAGAAGTGCTATCCTGTGTGCACAGAATTATTTAAAGCTATGTATAAGGTGATACACTTCTTTTTAACAAATTTATATCTTTAAAAAAAAATAACAAATATTACATTCCTTAGTACGTCTCCTTCCACAGCCTACACTGTGGAAATGAGAAACACAAAATCTGCTCACCAAAGTCCTCCAAATCTAATCCTCACTGAATCCGGTAATGCATGTGAAAGCACTTTGTAATTACAGGCATCCAGTGTTGCCACTAGTGGTAGCGTTGTTATTTCCCACAGGGACTCTCAGAACATGAGGCTGCCAGGCACCCCTGGAGACAATGACTTAGCTACAGCCTTATACCGCCTTCGTCTGCGCCGGCAGAACTACTTAAGCGAAAAACAGTTCTTTGCTGAGGAATGGGAACGTAAGATGCTTGTGTTGGCTGATGAGAACGAGGAGGCCAGTGGCTGCGGCACACCCACAGGGAGCTTCGCCTCTCTCTGCGCCAGCCAGTCGGAGGTCACAGACCTCAGCACCAGTACCAGCTGCATTCGGGCTTTTATGCCAGAGAAGCTGCAGATTGTCAAACCCCTGGAAGGTGAGCAGTCCGTAATGGAAGAAGAAACCTTCCCGAGCTCTGTGTTTCTGACTGTTTTCTTCTCTGGGAATTGATGCTGTGGTTTAGTCATTGCTATTAAAGGAGCTCTCCCTGAAAAAGAGCCTTGAGCCAAGCCCTCGTTTGAGACTTGAAGATCGGTTCTCTTGCTCTGCTTCTGTTTAAAGTATACCCGTGGAGGGCAGCAGATACTCTGTTCTCATCCTTTGCTAAGGTGTTCTTTATTTATTTTCATTGATGGTTTTTGTTTTCACTTCACCTTCATTTTTTAATATATCCTTTCCCCTTCCCTAGCCAGAGATCCATCCCTTGTAACGAGGAAGAAACAAAACTGGGGGAGGGAAGCGTTCTGCAAAATTAACGTCAGCCAGATCTGACACGTGTAGTGTTATAGCCCCTTGGTCTCCCATGTCTACAGAGAAAGCACGGAGGTGCATTTCCTCATTCTCCTACTGGGCCAAACTTGGTTGTCATAATCTGACAGTATTTGGGTTTTTGTTTGTTTGGAGTTGGGGCGGGGGAGTTCTTTGCATTTACATTATTGTGGTCATTGCATATGTTGTATTTGGTTCTGTTTGCTTCACTTCCCATGAGCTCATATGTCTTGCCATGCTTTTCTGAATTCTTAATATTCATCATTTCTTATGGCACATTACTATTCTGTTGTGTTCGTGTATTAGTTTGTTGAATTATTCCTCAAAATCCGCATCTGCTTTGTTTCCAGTTGTTTGCCACCACAAAATATTCTGTGAATATTTTAGTTTACACAGGACCTTTCTTTTCATCTCCTTGGGTTTATGCCTAGCAATGTGAACTCTGACTCAAAGGGTATGTACATAATTCTAAATTGCTTTTAAGAATAAAAAGACTAGAGAGTATAAGAACAGGCAGTAAAATAAAATAAAACCAGGAAGGTAAGTTCGGGCTAACTTATGAAGGTATTTGAACACCAAGGAAGTTTATATTTGATCCTAAGAGTTGAGAAGAAGCCACTAAAATTGAAGAACATCTGTAGGAAAATCACTTTTATGACTCTGTGAAGGATATAGTAGAGCATGAAGAGACTTAGGGCAGGGAGACCAATTAGAAGGCTGTTACGTCCAGGCAAGAGGTAATGAGGTACTGAATCAGGGTGGTGGCCATATGGGTGGAAAGAAGGAGATAGATGTGAGAGGTGGCGTGGGGTAGAAATGGCAAGATATAGCACTTGAGTGGGTGAGTCTGCAGGATGATAGTGAGTTAAATATGGCATCATAAACATGCAATAAACATTGCAAATCTGGATGACTGGAAGGAAGGTAGTGCCCTTGATAGTAAAAGGTGGCTTTGGGTTTGGGAGAAGGAGAGGAAACACAATGAGTTTTGTTTTGAGATGCCTACATCTAGGACATCCAGTTTGAGATATGGAATAGGTAGTTGATGATACGGAAATTGAGCTCAAGAAAGAGATTAGGGCTGACTCTGTTGATCTGTAAATTACCTGTATAGAGATGATAATTAAACCACTGGGAGCTGATGTAGACACAAAGTGAGAAAGAAGAGAGAAAAAGAATAGAGGGCCTAGGAGATTTGGTGTACACTTACAGTTAGGAGATATGATTACTACAGATGGTAGTTCAACAAGAGAACCACTCAAAGAAGCAATCAGACCTGTAGGGAGGCAACCAAAAGCAAATAATGGCACAAAAACCTAAGGAGCATCAGATGCCACAGAAGGATAAAGACTGAGAGGAGGTACTTCAGTTTGCCGGTTAAGAGATTTTTGCCAATTCGATGGGTGAGGTGGAACCTCAGAATTATTTTTATTTAAATTTCTGTTGTCAGTGATTTGGAGGAATCTTTCATATGGTTGTTCATAATTTGTAATTCTTTGAGACCTGTTTGTTCACATGCTTTAACAACTTACTCTTTGGAGAATGACTCTTGGTTTTATGCATTTGTGTTAGTTCCCCATATATCTTGGATATCAGTCCCATATTTTTTCCCAGTCAGTGACTTCTCTTCTTAACCTAAGTTGCATTCATGTTGTACATGCTAAAAGCTTTCAGTTTCATTAACCAAAGTTACCTATTTTATCTTTTGTTATTGCCTCTGTCTCTTGTTTGGTAAATGTCTTCTCCCCTGGCCATAGCTGTCAAAAGTACCTGAATTGGTTCTCTTCCAGTTTTTTTTCTTGTGTGACCTTTACCATGCAGTTGTATCCTCTCTGAACATAATGTGGTAGACTGTTGAAGTTGTTGCTCTAAACCAAATTTTTGCCATGTTGCTTTCTAGTTTTCCCAGAAATTCTCATCAAGAGGGCAGTTTGGGGGAGGAGATAACGAGTTCAGTTTTGAACATGTTGAGTTTAAGATGGCCGTAAGACATCCAGTTCAAGGTATCCAGTAGGCATTTGGAGATGCAAGATGCAATGTCAGGAGAGGGGTTAGGCCTGGATAAAGAGATCTGAGAATCATATGCTTGGAGATGATAGTTGAATCCATAGGAACTAATGAGGTCATCAAGCAAAATAATTGAAGAGAAGAGGACCCAGGAGGGAGCCATAGGGGATACCTGTGGTTAGTGGATGTGACTTGGATGAAGATTCAGCAAAGATGACCTCTGCCTCTATCCTTGAAATTGATCAAATTCCTTGCAGGGGTTTCTTTAAACCACGTACTATAATTTTCTTAATTATATTATTATAAAATCTTAATTACATTATATTACATTGCCAAACTATTAGAAAACTCTGCAAGTTCACAGGAAAATATACTTGTCATTCAGAATTAATTAATTTCAAATTTTGTAGCATAGACACTATCCTGAAATCTCTCTGTACTGTTGCTATAAAGGGGATTCCTTCAGTCAATGAAAAAAAAAAAGTAGGTAACCCAATAGATAAGGTCCATTACAACTCTGATTCTGTTTTGCCTATATATGATCAGTACTGGTATATATCAGAATAGTTGTGTTTAGAATGGGATGAAGTGAGATGATGCCAGTGTTCTCAGAATTATACTTCACAGTTGGGTATTGAGATAAGAATATGGAGGATGTATTCTCCCCCATTGAGCCTCATTACCTCTTACACTTCAGACATGCAGGTTGGAGATATACTGACAAGTTTTTGGCTTACAAGTACAGAGGCTTAATTAAAGACCAGGAATTCTAGACCCATATTCCCCACCCCTGGTTACCCACACTTTCCTTCAATGAGTTGAGTCTCATACATCTAAGAGTAAATTTTTTTTTTTTGCCTACATCTTCAGATTTCAAAAGGTGGTTGTGGAGATGAACTACTAAACCATTTTCGTCACCCTCTCATAAATCTGTTTCATTTTTAAGAATTTTATGATACTCAACGCTAAAGTAGCTAGTTTCATTATTCCATATTTGTTTGGCTTTACTAAGGGCTTCTCTTCCAAAGTAAAAGATACTAACACCTCTAAAAGCTTCTCTTTTCCCACTCAGGATCTCAGACTCTGTATCATTGGCAGCAACTTGCACAACCAAACCTGGGAACCATTCTCGACCCACGGCCAGGTGTCATTACAAAAGGCTTTACTTTATTGCCAGAAGATGCTATTTATCACCTTTCTGATTTAGAAGAAGATGAAGATGGGGGCATAACATTTCAGGTTCAGCAGTGTTTTCAGGAGGAAGGGAAATCTTCAGTGTCTAAGCCACTACCCAGCATCTTCCTACCACCTCTTACTTCAGCAAGTGTGCCACTTACAGGTAACATTATAGCTTTGGGCTGAATATAATTATTCTTAGAAGGCCTAAGCCATCAGCCTTCATTGCAGAGTGCTTGACTTTCTGGGTGCTTAATTCGTTTTCTTTGTCAAAATTTCACTGGATACTTATAAATGGAAGCCATAGAGTTGGTGATTTGACCAGTAGAGCTATTGTTTTTAGTGACTATTATGTTTCAACATGAATTTTATGTTTACTGATCTGTAATAATTTGTAAAAGACAAAAAAAAATCTTGATCCAGGAAGATTTAACGTACAGAGTGACTCTTCCCACAGTTAGAGGAATAGAACCTAATTTCTAAGACAACTATGTTCACTTCGGCTACCTGATAAAATGATAAGACTAATCTAGCTTTGATTTCAAGTTAAAAATTGTTACATGATATAGCTGTACACTAACCAGTCAATATCGTAACACATATATAAAATTTCATTTATATTAAGTTTCTGTAGTCTTTTGACATATAAACTTAAGAGGCACAAGCCATTATGAGAAAAAATGAAAGTAACTTTGTGCTCTTTGTGTAACTAAACTAGTATGTTTGGCTTCCTATTTGGTATCCTAATCTGCATTTTTGCCCATGTTGCAGCCTCAAATCCAGGAAAATGTCTATCGTCCACAAACTCCACATTTACCTTTACCACCTGTAGGATATTACATCCTTCTGATATCACTCAGGTTACCCCAAGGTAAGAGTATTTCAATAATCTGTGATAAGTTTTCTTTTTTCATTAAGGGATTACATTCTGTATCTTAAAGTCCCTGACCCAGAAATTCAGAAGTAATTGAAAAAGAAATCAGCACAATTCTAGCCAACTGTTTAGTGTTTAATAGTGTACTTTAGATCCCTTTTTGATTTACCAGACACTCTGAGTAATCTCCAACGTGTCTATCCCACAAGCAGACCTCTGACAACCCTAGAGTCCACCAGGTCTTCCCAACTGTTTGATAATTTCCTCACGACTTTCACCCCAGGTTTCAATCCCCACAGCATTTTGATTGGAAGGAAAGTCTGTTTTCCCTTTACTGTTAACACTTTTTTACTCCTTTTTAATTCTTCTTTTTCAACATGTCTGGCTTCTAACTCTTGCCAGTTTCTGTGAGTGAATGCTGTTGTCAAGATGATATGATCAGTACTAGTATATATCCAGAATAGTGATGTTTAGAATGGAATGAACTTTGGCTTCTCATATTCCCCCTTTTTTTTTTCATTGATTTATGCTTAATATCTGATGGATCCTAATTTAATCATTACCAACTTTTCCTTCCATTGTAATCTTTGAAGAGGTGGGGGAGTAGAAGATATGGGACATATATACCTAAGTATGTTATCAAAAGGGTGATATGAAAGTGTTTGTTTCATTTTAAAGGTAGTGTAAACTAGCAAATTGCTATACTGGAGAGAGAAGTTGCTTTTAATTTTGGCTTTATCTTTGGTTTATTTATGAAGTGTTCTAAGGTGTTTAAAAGAGAGACTTCTAAATATTGATTAATGAAATTATGCTTGTCTGTGAGGCTTAGAAACATTTGTGATTTGTGTAAATAGTCCATAATGGTCTTAATTATTTAGTGGGTAAAGCTTTTGCTTTAGAATCTTCCATCTTGATGCCAGATTTTGGATAATTGTTCTGTTAGTTTATTTCTAAAAGATCCCCATATAAAAACAATCTCTTGATCAGAATTATTCAGAATCTTAAGTGTGTTTTGCAGTTAGGAAAGTTAAACCTAACTTCAAAGACAGTCCTGTTTTTCCCCACAGCTATCTGATGTATATATTCCTTTGCTAATTTTGGTCTCTAATTTGAAATTGTTCTATGACATGACAATATGCTATTTTAAGTTCAACTAAGAATTTACCTTTTAAAATTCCAATAAACTGGCAAAAAAAAAATCATTTTCTTTCCCAATAGCCTTTTTGAGCTTCACATTGGTCCAAGACAGAATCTTACTAAGATTCTTATGGTCAAGGACACAACAGAGAAATAAAAGCTTTAAACAGCATAAGTATTTGACAGAGTATATAAATATATATATAGACATATATTTCTTCTAACATTTTTCTGGCCAGTAAATGTTGGGAAAAAAAGGAGAATTGTAATGACTGATAAGTTTATTGCTGTTTTTTCTCATTGCCTTCCTTTTGACTGTTGTCCAGAGACCAAAGGTTGAGCTTAATTCCCTCCACTATC
Organism: Pseudochirops cupreus; assembly: GCA_028627135.1. NCBI lineage: Eukaryota > Metazoa > Chordata > Mammalia > Diprotodontia > Pseudocheiridae > Pseudochirops > Pseudochirops cupreus. The sequence continues at coordinate 72,661,633 of CM053580.1, forward strand.
ACAGGGATTAAGAGTTCTAGGGTCAGAGTTGAAAAATACTTCCATAGATGGATACTTAAACTACCTTTGAGTGGTATAGTATAAGGACATGTATAAATTTGGGTTATATATTTCTGGGAGAAAATCCCACTAGGTTGTTAGTATAATGGTCACTCAGTGTTACCAAGTAAGTCATTAAAAACACAACATACCTTTTCCAGGAAGGGATTTAGGTTCATTTATCTATTATTGTATTTCATTTATAGAATACAAATATTCATTGAAAGTTGGCAAAATTTATTTTATCAATGTATTTCATTTATAGAATACAGATGTTCTTTAAAAAGTATAGTGAATTGCCACAAAGCAAATTATTTGCCCACTGATTTTTTATTATAAAATTAGAACAATATTCCCGTAGAGAGAACTTCTACCCCAATAGGCTAAAAATCCCACTATTGGTATAGTAAATTTACGATGGATTTTTACAAAATAACCAAATCACTAGAGAAATGATATTAATTAGTAATAATAGTTAACACTTCCATGGCACTGATTATCTGCCAGGCCCTGTGCTGAGTGCTTTAGAATTATTATCTCATGTAATCTTTACAACAACCCTGGGAGGTAGATGCTATTATTATACCCATTTAACAGATAAGGAAAGTGATCAAAGAGATTAAATGACTTGCCTAGGGTCACACAGCTAGAAAGTGTCTGAGACTGAATTTGAACACAGATTTGACCCAGGCCTGGCATTCTATTCATGGCACCACCTAGCTGCCTCGAAGTTAGAAGGTATTATCTAGGCTGAGGGCTCTTAACTTTTTTTTGTGTCGTAAATCCCCTTGACAGCCTGGTGAAGACTGTAGACTCCTCTCAATAATGTTTTAAAATGCATAGAAGAATACATAGGATTAAAAAGGAAATCAATTATAGTGAAATTCAGTCATCCGAAAGAAATTAAAATGCTCACCAATACCAGACTAGGAGCGCCTGATCTGGACCACCCAATACAGCCAGCGTCTGAACAAGAATCCCTTCTATGACATGTCCACAAGTGATTAGCCAGGATTTATTTAAGCCTTCTAGTAAAGGGAAAACTATTACCTCCTGACCAGTTTGTTCCACGTGGAGAGCTCACATTATTAGGCATTTTTCCCCCATTTCTACATGACACCTTTTCAGGTACTTAAAGACTGCTATGATGTTACCATCCAGCCTTCTTTGCATATTAACCATCCCCAGGACCTTCAGTAATCCTCATATAGGATGTTGGCCTCCATTGAACTTACTCCAGCACATTAATGACCTTCCTAAAGCATGGCACCTAGGACTGAACACAGTATTCCAACTGTTTTCTGAACAGGACAGAGAAGAGTGACACCTCCCTTGGTCACCCTGCCTTGCTTAATGCAGCTTTAGATCACTTGTGGCTAACATATCATGCTGCTGGCTTACATCCAGCTTGTAGTCCACTAAAACCCCCAGATATTTTTCAGACACATGGCTGTCTAATCACAACTGCTTCATCTTATGTTTGTAAATTTGATTTTTGGAAACTAAGGATAAGACCTAACATTTTTCCTTATTAAAATTCATGTCAGTTTCAACCTGATCTTCCAGCCTGTTGATCTTTTTGGATCCTGATTCTGTCATCCAGTAAACCTACTGTCCTAAGGTATAAATCATCAGTAAACTTGATAAATATGCCATGCCTTTATCCAATTGATAAAAATGTTGAAAATACAGAATCCCTTAAGAGACAATTCTTGGAGCACCTTTGGGCCCAGCCATTCAACTAAGTCCAGTCCTCTACATGACTATACTTTAATCTATTTTACATTTCTTCCCAAAGTATAATGTGAGATTTTCCCCTTCCCCAAAAAAGAGAGTCATTCTTTTCTTTAATGCAACAGGGAGAACAGATGGAAGGTCAGAAGAAGTCCCAGAAAATTAGGACAGCTTTGAAAGTTACATGTTGAATTACTTTTATACTTAAAAAGAAAAGCAAGCTGTACATAAATTCACAATTTTATGGAAATCCTCTTTTTCTGTTCTGTTTATATGGAAGTGCTCATTTCATTTGGTGTTTAAGTCCAGATTTTTTTTTAAGTTTTTAAAAATAAAGTAAAAATTTTTTAGCTTAAATATTGAACTGAACTTAAAATTTTAACTGAAAGAATTTAAACATTAAGAAACCATATAGTATATATAATATTCTTATATTAACATACATGACATTTATATGCAGTACTAGACTTTAAAGTGTCATATCAATGCCTACCTATATTCCTTTGTAGCTAGACTCATAGGAAAGGAATTGTCTAGTGGGCCATTTAGAGCTTAGAGAATGTGTGATTATTTTTACAAGTACATATTTTTGCACTTAAAAGATATGTTTTAAGTGAAATGCACCTGTAAAAAAGTCTTATGCTAAATGTTGACAGTAGTTACGATTATGCTACCAATCATCTGTGTTTGTTTTTAGCTCCAAGTTCCCATCATTGTCCTGTGGAAGTACTGGTAGCAGTACCCCTAGTACAGCAATGAATTCCCCTGCCCTGTCCTACAGGCTCAGCATCGGGGAATCCATCAGCAGCCGACGAGACTCTACAACCACCTGCAGCAGCACCATGGGTCTGGCCAGACTTCTGCAAGAACAAGGCATCTCTGCTAAAGTATACCATAGTCCTTTTTCAGAGAACCCTCTCATCCTACCAAAAGTCCCAGCCATTCCCTCCACCCCCCCAAATTCTCCATACCATTCACCTTGTCCATCTCCTTTGCCTTTTGAACCCCGAGCATCTCTCTCTGAAAACTTTCTTGCCTCTAGACCAGCTGAAACATTCCTACAGGAGATGTATGGCTTGAGGCTTTCCAAAAACCCTCCAGATATTGGCCAGTTGAAGATGAACCTGGTGGACAGACTAAAGAGACTTGGAATAGCCAGGGTCATCAAGACCCCTGAGATGAAGGAAAACAGAAAAAGCCAAGGGACAGAAATTGGCCTGCGAAGACCAGACTCTGCTGCTTTTTTAAATACAAGTAGCAATCTGTTGGGTGGACTCAGGCGGAACCAGAGTCTTCCAGTCATGATGGGTGGCTTTGGAGCCCCAGTTTGCACATCTTCCCCTAAAATGGCTGTCTTGAAGGAAGACTGAATTTGAATATGAAGGATGAACTTGTAGTGATCAAAGTAGTCTAATCTGAAGGAAAAAGAAAGTTGCAGAAGGGTTGTGGATGTAAGTGAGAAAAAGCGTGAAGATGAGTGTGGTGAAAAGGTCCAGAGTATGAGCACTAATAACTGAGAAATATATAGGCAAAAGGGATGGTTACCGGTGTTAGAAAGCTTGAAGAGACACAGCACTCCTGGAGCCTCAGGGTTTCTTGACTTGAACCAAAAAAAATAAGGCAAAGCAAAAGTAAAATTCTTTCATAATAGAGCATGTCCGAAATACATTGTGGACTTGGATTCTCAACCCTTTCTGGCTAAGAATCACAAGCAGGGAGAAGTCCACTTATAGAGGCAGAGAATGAGAGCAGCTTCCATTGTCATTTGGAAATCCATTCTTTTTTTCAAGGCCGGTGCCTAAGCCAGGGATTAAAGTGACAAGTCCAGGCTGTTACTTAGAAACAATGAGAAATTTTATACATTTTTCCCATTTGCTGTTTAGTTATAAGCATGTCTGTCACCTGCTATTTTCGTAGTTGAAACAGCAACAGCAACAAAAAACAAACTAGGAATTTTACCTCTTTGTCAGATCAGAAGAAGCCCATGTTTCTTTCTGCCTCACGTCCACCAAGCAAATAGGAGAATTACACTGAGCTCAAGCACTATTCAAATTCCTTTTGTATTTGCAACCACTTCTACAATTTTTAAAAATTTTGTATTTTTGTACTATGCAAAAAACCAATGCTCTTAGGGATTTCTTTATTATTTTCTTTTTCTACTTTAGCAAGCTTAGTGAACTGGAGCCAATGAAATTTATTATCAGAATTTCCTTTTGGAGGAGTGCAATGGTCAAGACATATGGACATAATTATGTGTGTCTCAGGTCTCCTTGGAGGCTGGGAAGAGTATAAAGAAGAAGTGCAATCCATAGGAATTGGGGGACGTTGTATTTTTTTTTAAACAAAAATTTGTCACCACTTTGGAAAGGAATCTTTGCAGAGTGGGCTATGCATATTTTTTAATGATAGAATACCTGTATTTGCACAAAGAAATTCTCAGGCACATTGAATGATTAGAAACTGAAGAAACACCCAGGTGCTTACTTTGGCATTGTATTTTGATTTTATTAAATCTAAATGAAAGTTATAACACAAAATAAAGACCAGACAGAGAGTTGTTCTACGGTGACTGCTTGGTGATACCTAGCCCTTTCTCTAAAAATAAGCTTCTTAAAGAGTAGATCAAATGAAGCCTGCTGAGGCAAGTTACCTTTGCTCTTCCATATGGGTTCCCTTTATATCTGTTGGCATCAGTAGACCCTTTGGTATTGGCTTTCAAGTACCAAAATGGAATGCAGAGTTGTGACAGGAAGAAGCAGATTCGTTTTTCCCAGGCCCACTGAATGACGTCTGCACCTCCATATGTGACAGCAGTATCATTTGAATAGGACAGTTTGAAAATAAATGGAATCACCTAAGAAACATGGTTGATAAAAAAGATAAGCAGAAATGAGTTATTGCCCCTCTTTTTGGGCAGTGGGAAAAGCGCAAATCTCTCTGGTGCTGACTTGCATGAATCTTTTCATTTTGCCTCTTTTATATGGGTTAGCTTTGTCAATGACCCCAATTTAGAGGAAAGAGGACTTCTGTGAGTGAACTTTTTGTCTAGAATAATGATGCTGTCCATGGGGCCTGTAATTAACCTGATTATCAGCAGCAGATTCTTCACCCCTTTGGCTGCCAAAGGTTCCTTCCCAACTTTTGAGGAGCTGTGGACTCAGCCATGAGTGTAAAAATCTCAAGATAATATAGGGCAGGGGAAAAAAAATCAACTAACACTTGTACATTGTCAGTCATGAGTTTTCAATCCTTTTAGTATTTTTGTGGTATATTTTGATATAACTTCAAATTTTCTAAATGATACTTTAAAAAAAGGTGAAGACAACTTCCTCTTCCATCTTGTGCCTAAAGAGTGTGGTCACGTTCAAAGAAGAATCAAAAGCATGGGCATAAATAAGCTGATGTAGGCATGTCCCCTAACTGTGCAGAATGCTAAAAGAAAAATCCTAGTTGCTTATTATTACAGGAAGAAAAACCAACCCCCAAATCCTCCATTTTTTTAAAAGGGCTTTTGAATTTGTTTTACTCATAGTAACTCTGTGGGCTTTTTGCTTTCTTTCTAGTTAGATATTTTTTTCCTTTTCCCTCAAATGAACCAGATTTCTAGTGTGTCCTTTTGCTGGGATATTTATGGTTTCTGAGAGGCATCAAGAAGTGAATCAGCAGCAGACTAGTGTGGCATGGGAGCCAGAAAACCACACAAAGTGTCAAATGTCAGGTTTCTGTAGTCTATTATATTAAAATATCTATAGACTAAGCTAGATTTTGAAGCGTTCTATATTGAGGAAATTTTAATTTCTATGTACCTTTACCTTTACCTCCTCCCCCTCCCCACACCCTGCTAGCCCTGTAATAATCTCTAGTAGTTAACAATTAGCTTAATTAGCAGCCAGGTAAGCAAAGGTTTGGTTAAAGACAGACTGAGCCAAAAGCCAGAGGGTCAAGTAGCAGTCCATGTTGGTCATGAAGAAGTGAGTCTGTGAAAGAAGTCATGAGGAAAAATTTCAAGAGCCAGTCAAATATTACATGGTACACACAGTCTGAGAATCTGCACCAAAGCAGGATTTTGTTATGAGTTTTCAGTGACAAGAAAGCCTCCTAGACTTGTCTGTCATGCTCCTCTTTCCATTCATATATTTTTTGCTGTCTTTATAACTTCCATGTTGGACTTGAAGACCGATATCCAACACCAAACTTTTCTTTCTTTCTAGCCTTCAGGGAGGTTTTCTATGTCTAGACCTCTTGAGTAGAAGTAGTTCCTGTTAGCTAACAGGCTAACTACCTAAACTCAATAAAAAGCAGCCTCTCCCACCTTTAAAGCTTCTGGAGAGAAGTTAATGATAATATTGGAGCAACACGAGCACCTGGTTTAACTGCTGTGCATTCCAACACAAATCTGGCATTGAGATGCCAATTGGAAAGGAGAAACATTAGAAGAGGCTTACTGAGAACTGACAGCTGACTCCCTGTAATCTGTGCTTGATGCAATATTAAAATATTATTAGTTCTGACAAATGAAAGTATGTGTGCGTTCTCTGGGTCTGGTCTTAAAGTCTGATCTTCTCTCCTTGGGTGTCCAAGGTAGCCATGTACTCCCCGGGTCCGGCACAACAGAGAAGTGCATTTGTGTACGCAAGCATGACTGCAGCCTAGAGTGTGGCAGACAACATTGTCTGATGTTGGGGAATGTGGGCTTCTGTCAGACAGCTTTGTGCACTTGACTTTATTTATGGCATGGAAAAAAGATAATAAACAACTTCATTTTTAAATTCACTTGTTCTGCTCTGGCTTTGTCTCAGATCTTTGTGTTTTCTTTCTGTTTATAATTGGGTTGGATACTAAACTTTTTCTCCCCATTTCTATTTGTTGCACTTACTCCCTCCTACCCCCCCATAAGCTACAGAGTTTGGGGGGGAAATGGTCACGAAGAAAAGCTTCAGATTCATAGGAGTTCTGCTGCCCCTGCCAACAATAAATCACGAGATGACGTTGGACAGATTATTCAGTGTCTGTGCCTCTGTGAACTAGAAACTTATAAACTGGGATTAACATCTTCTGCCTACTTGGTAAAAATTTTGTGAAAATAAAATGAAAACCCTTGGGAAGAGGGGAAGGTACTTAGCACATTCAGAGTATTTATAAGTGTATTTCAGTGAAAATACCTGTATTTGGGCCAAGATTAGGGTCTCCATGAAATCCAACATATCACAGTTTGGTCTTGCAATTCATTTGGAGTTAGGCAGGATAGGGGAAAAAAGATCTTGTCAGCCTGTGCCCCTGTATGTTCTTAGTGGTAATAACAGTTAATTTTATCACTTAAGTACATTAGCCTCATTTGTTAGGCCCTTAACGTAGCTATTTTTTTAAGCCATTAGTACAGAAAGTAAATGAGACACAGATTCTTTAAGAATCTGGCTCGCTTGTATTGGCGTTACAATAAAACTTGTCTCAGACTGAAAGAAGAAGGCTCGAGTCAAATTCTGTTGAAGCAGACCCGCATCTTTTGCCCTTGAATTTCAGGGTTCCCAGCACCCCTAACACCACAACAGCATGAAAAAGAAGAATATGGAGTCAAGTTAAAACAACAAACATTTATTAAGGACTTCTGTGACAAGAAATGTACTAAGCACCGGGAATACAAATAGAAGAGAAAAGAAAGATAGTCCCCTGCCCTTGAGAAGCTTACATTCTAACAGAAAGAAAAAACAACATAAAAGGAACCTGAAACATGGAAGTGATGGCGGGAATTGATAAAGAAATTTGGAGAGGTAGGAGTGGAATTTACGTGGAAAAAAAATAAATGAAAGTGAATTTTATTTTTTTTTGTTTTTGTTGATGTCTTTTTATTTACTTTGAGTTTACAACATTCAGTTCCACAATCTCTTAAGTTTCAAATTTTCTCCCCCTCCCCCCCATATCGGCATGTAATCAAATATAGGTTCTACAAATACCTTCACATTGAACATTAGTCATGTCGTAAAGGATTATAACCAACTGGCTGACCGGTGAAAAAGAATGGATAAAACAAAATACAAACAAGAGAGAGCAAATAGTTTGCTTCACTCCACAGACTCTGCAGTTCTTTCTCTGGCCCTCGTCATGAGTCCCTTGTAGCTGTCTTCTAATCTCATATTGCTGAGAAAAGCCCAGTCTATCAGAGTTAGGCATCACACATATGATGTGTCTGTAACTGTGTCCAAACTTCTCCTGGTTCTGCTCTCCTCACTCAGCATCAGTTTGTAGAAGTCTCTCCCAAGTTATTATGAAGTCCGTCTGCTCCTCATTTCTTACAGCATAGCAGTATTCCATTACAGTCATATGCCACAACTTGTTTAGCCATTCCCCAATTGATGGGGATCCCCTTGACTTCCAATTCTTTGCCACCACAGAAAGAGCTGCTATAAATATTTTTGTACATATAAGTCTTTTTCCCACTTCTGTGATTTCTTTGGGATCCAGCCCCTGAAGTTGTATTGCTGGGTCAAAGGGTATGAACTTATTTATAGCCCTTTGGGCATAGTTTCAGATTGCTCTCCAAAATGGTTGGATTAGTTCACAACTCCACCAACAGTGTATTAGTGTTCCAGTTTTCCACATCCTCTCCAGCATTTATCATTTTCCTGTTTTGTCATCTTAGCCAATCTGACTGATGAGATGTGGTACCTCAGAGTTGTTTTGATTTGCATTTCTCTAATCTATGTGATTTAGAGCATTTTTTCATATGCTTATAAATGTCTTTAATTTCTTCCTCTGAAAATTGTCCATATCCTTTGACCATTTATCAGTTGGGGAAGGACTAACTGTATTCTTATGGATTTGACTCAATTCTCTGTATATTTTAGAAATGAGGCCTTTATCAGAAACACTAATTGTAAAAATTCTTTCCCAATTTCCCACTTCCCTCCTAATCTTGTTTACATTGACTTTTTTGGTACAAAAATTTTTCTTTTTTTGTGTGTGTTTTTTTTAATTTTATTTACTTGTAGTTTACAAGATTCAACTCCACAGTCCCTTGAGTTTCAAATTTTCTCCCCTCCCTCCCCCCCCCATGATGGCATGCAATCATGTATGGGATCTGCAAATACTTTCACATTGTACAAAAACTTTTCAATTTAATGTAATCAAAATTATCCATTTTGCATTTCATCATGCTCTCTAACGCTTGTTTGGTCATAAAATCTTCCCTTCTCCATAAATCTGACAGGTAAACTATTCCTTGCTCTCCCAGATTCCTTATAGTGTCAGCATATATACGTAGATCATGCACCCATTTAGACTTGATTTTGGTATACAGTGTAAGATGCTGATCTATACCCAGTTTCTTCCATACTATTTTTTTTCCCAGCAGTTTTTGTCGAATAATGAGTTCTTATTTGAGAAGCTGGGGTCCTTGGGTTTATCAAACAGTAGATTACTATAATCATTGATTCCTGTGTCTCATGTACTTAATCTATTCCATTGATCGACTACTTTATTCCTCAGCCAGTACCAAGTAGTTTTGGTAACTGCTGCTTTATAATACAGATTGAAATCTGGTATGGCTAGGCCTCCTTCCCTAGCATTTCTTTTCATTAATTCCCTTAATATTCTGGACCTTTTGTTCTTCCAGATGAATTTTGTTACTATTTTTTCTAGCTCTATAAGATCATTTTTTTGGTAGATTGATTGGTATGGCACTAAATGTGTAATTTAATTTAGGTAAAATTGTCATTTTTATTAGCTTGACCTAGTCACAAGCAACTGATGTTTTTCCAATTATTTAGATCTGATTTTGTGTGAAAAGTGTTTGGTAGTTGTGTTCATATAAGTCCTGGGTTTGTTTTGAGAAAGTCAATTTTAGTTGCACAGGTTATCTCCTTCTTGAATTTCATATACTGCATCTTATGTCAGGGTTCATTCCAAAGTAACATACGTTGACATAAAGGCACAGGGTCTGTTTTATGTATTTTCCATTTATTTTGCATTGAACAGTCTTGAACAAGGTCATGGAGAGCAATTAAAGGATCAGGAATCCATTATGGTAGTTAGTAGTTCTATTTGTGAAAAGGGTACAACCTAGTAACATGTCTTTTTCAGATACTTTCTTACAAAAAAATAGAATTTTGGAGGACGTTGAGGACTGATTAGGTGAAGTGATGAAACCAAAATAATTTAAGTCACTAAAACAATAATTGTTGTTCCAGAAAATGTAGAATAGATATCTGAGCAGAGAGTTAGGTTTCCATTAGGATAAATTAGGACTTGGATAGAAGTTGCCTACAGGGCACTCAAGAAAGGTTCCAAATCCTAGGGGTAGGTGGGGAGGGGGAAACAGTGACTTTTATCAGAACCAAATCTTCTACCAACACTTTACCCAGTGTAATACCTACCTCACAAGATTGTTTTAAAAATCAAATAAGGTAGTAAAAAATTTTGCAAGTCTTAGTACTATCTGAATGTTAGCTATTATCATCATTATCCTTATCTTTTGTCTACAAAATCTCCAGCAGCCTTAACTGGGCCCATCTTTTGACTCATCCTTCCCAAGGGAAAAGAGCATGAGTCCTCCCACACCCATCCCCTGTCAAAGGCATCATTAGAAGGCTAAATTATATTTAGCTCCAAGATTAACTGAGTAGGCCTGGTATCATTTTGCCCCCTACCTCCAACAGTTTCTTCCAGTTCTTAATCTTTCTAAATCCTTTTCTTTCTATTGCAACATGGTGGATAGAGGGCCAGCCTTGGATTCAGGGAGACCAGGATTCAGGTCCTGCCTCTGATAAATAGTAACTAGTGAACATAGGTGAGTCATTAACTTCTAAGTGCTCCAGGTTTTAAGTACCAAGATGATTGAGTTGTAGCACTACTTTGAAGGGAGTTTCCATACTGGAAATTTTCTGTGCCAATGAAATCATAGGTCCAAAAGTCCAAAATAATAGTATTATAAAATATGTTTATTTTAAACCCTTCTACACACACACACACACACACACACACACACACACACACACACAAATACACAAATGTGCAGATACAGAAGAACTTTATTCAGAAAATGCGAAGAAGAAATCATTACTAATTACTATATTTTCAAAGTACTTTCTGATAACCATGAAAAGTAGAATAGGGTCGCCATTTCTTGCCTGGACTGTTGTATTAGACCACCTAATGTTCTTTCTGCTTCCATTTGCTCTCCTTTCCTATCCACTCTCTGCCAAATCAATAGTCCTAAAATGTAGATCTGACCATGTCTCTCCCCAAAAATCCTCAGTGGTCTCCTGTTGCCTTAGAATAAAGTACAAACTCCTCAGCCTGGTGTTTAAAACTTCACAATCTGGCTCCCATCCACCTTTCCAGTCATATTTCATATTACTCCATTCATTCCGTGATCCAGGGACCTCATTCCATCTTCCATCTCAGTGTTTCTGCATAGGTCAGCCTTCCTTCTTCAGGAATGTGCTCCTCCTCCCATCCACCTCTTAGAATTCCTTCCAAGCATTGCTCAGGTACTGTATGAATCCTTTCTTCATTCCCTCAATTGTTCATGCTCCTGAAATTCCCTTGTTTAACTTTAAATAATACTGTTTTTACTTACCTGTGTTTATGTTGTATCTACCCCCAACAAAATTTAAACTTGTTGAAGTACGGGACTTTCATTTTTGTCTTTTTATACCCTGCATGTAGCATAGTTCCTTGTATATTGTAAGTGCTTAATAAGTATTTCTTTAACTGAGTGATTTGCCAAAAGACTTCTAGGTAATAAGTAACAAAAGTGGAATTTGAGCCAAGAGCCTCTGACTCCTAGTGCTCAGTCTTATTTTTTTATTTTAAGTTTAATAACCATCCACAAAAATAAAGATACAGTACAGATCAAGTCAGTAGGCTCAATCTGTTCTTTTTTTTATTTTAAGTTTACTAAGCACTCACTTCACGCCCGGCACCTTTCTTTGAGCATTAGAGGATACAAGAAGAAGCAAAAGTAATCTCTACCCTCAAGAAGCTCACAGTCTGATGAGAGAGACAACATGGAAGCAACTGTCTCTGAACAAGATATATACAGGATAAATTGGAAATCATCTCAGAGGAAAGGCATTAGCATTAAGGTGGAACTTTGGCGGTGACTTGAAGCAAGGGAAGCCAGGAGGGAGAGATGAAGAGGGACAAAATTCCAAGCATGAAAGACGGCCTTTGAGAGTGCCAGGTCTAGAGATGGGGTGTAGTGAGCAATGAACAGCAAAGAGGCCAGTATCACTGGGTCACAGAATAGCGGAGTAAAGTGTACAAAGACTGAGAAGGTTCAAGGAGAAGGGAACAGGTTAGGAAAGCTTTGAATGCCAAATAGGATTTTATATTTGTTCCTAAGTGAAAACATGTTCAGTTCTTTTGCTTTTTGTTTTTACGGGGTTTTTTGTTTGTTTGTTTTATCCATCTATAAATCTGCTTTATTGTCTCCTGTTTGTGCCTTCACTGACTAGGCAAGCTAGGCTCCCATCTTGTAAAATAGAGTTGATTGAATAGTGGAGGTGAGGTGATCAGATCTACACTTTAGGAAGATTAGTTTGACACGTGAGTGCAGGATGGACAGGAGTGGGCAGGGAGTATAGCAGGAGACCGACCCAACCAGCAGATCTTTGCAATAGTCCAGGTTAGTAGCATCAAACTCAAATAGAAACTGATCCCTAGGGGTCACATAGTGGCAGCTTAGAAAACCACAAATTAACATTGTCTGTTGTATTATTTGTTAAACATTTTCCAGTTACATTTTTATCTGGTTCTGGCAGCCCTCCAGAGTTTGTGAGCCATAAGTTTGAAACACACACACACACACACACACACACACACCCACACACACACACACACACACGAATCAGGATGAGGAATGGGCAGTACTTTTGTTATATTTGAAAATTAAGGTAAACTGAGGCACAGAGTTCCAAGCAGAATTGACATATTAGGGTAGCAGTAATCAAGACCTTGAGTGAGGGCTGACAGGCTCTTTTATAACAATTAAGATGACAGGGCAAAATATCAAACAACATAGCTGTGTATTCTACTGACTGGCTATACATGGCATAGGCAGAATTGAGATTCCATCCTTTCGATCTTCCCCCTTAACCACAGCCAAGACAGTACAAGAACACAAGTCACAAAACCAAAGTTCTCAGCTACAAAACATTTAAATTGTTGAGACTGGACCTTTCAGGTTAGTCGAGTTTCTTTGGAAGGTGGGTGATGGGGAGGTTCTAAAGGTGGAGATCATTAGGAGACAAAAGCTTGAGCTTCCAGCAAGTCTGTCTGGGCGGTGGGTGGTGGATAAAGTTTAGAAGGGGAAGGAATGGCAAAATTTAAATTTAAATTTAAAAAAAATCAAGCTTGATTAAGTCTTAGCAATTTTTTTTTAAAAATCCATTTTCAATCTTACACCTTGAAAATATATTATGATATGTTCGGCAATCATTGAATGTATAGGTTGTTTCCAGCTTTTTGCTATTACAAATAAAGCAGCTCTGAAAATTTTCAGTACAGATTTGTTGTTGTTTTTTCCTTTTCATGATGCTCTTCTCTTGTTCAGTTGTGCTCACCTCTTCGTGACCCCATTTGGGGTTTTCTTGGCAAGGGTACTGCAGTGGTTTACCACTTGATCTTGATCAGGGTAACACAGCTAGAAAGTATCTGAGGCTGGATCTGAACTCGGGTCTTTCTGACTCTAGGCCCAGTACCCTATCCACTCAGCCACCTAGGTGCCATCATCTTCTGTGTTCCAGAAGTAAATTTTGAAGCTCCTGACATTAAATGCTCACTCCTTATGCTTCTCATTAAGCATGGGAAGGACTGTGAGTGGTGGATGTGGTTGTGTTTAACGTGTGCATGGGGAGTAGGACTGCTAGTTTGTTGTTTGAAAGAGTGTCAAGTTCTTTTGGTATTTGTTTTTAATGGAGTTTTATGTTTGTTTTATCCATCTATAAACCTGCTTTATTGTCTCCTCTTTGTGCCTTCACTTACTAGGCAAGCTAGGCTTCCATCTTGCAAAATAAACCTTTGAGCCGGCCGTTTGCACATATAACTGGATATGACCTGCCACCTACTGGACAGTGACTTGAGCATGAGTGTGTCCACTGAATCATCCCTCTTGGAAATTTATCTTGATATGTCCAGTTTACCAAAAGGAAGCAATACAAGAAGTTACTGCTGTGCTTTGTGCTTAATAAACATTTGAAGAATGATTGAATGAAGGACATGAGACAAGATGGTGGAGTAGCAGGGATTGGCTCAGTTGAGCCACAGTTGAGTTGCCTGTGATCACACAGTTATTGTGTCAAGTAAGGAGGAATATAAAGCCCAGTCTTCTGACTCCCTCTCCAGTTCTGGAGTAGATATTACCACACTCAAGACAAAATTCTTTGATCCTTTGAAGTCTTGAAGAATGACACTTGAGGACACTACTGTCAGTGCCTGACCCTCGTCAGAGACAGTGACCAGGATATGTGCCTCAAGAAAACACTCCCCACACTCCCCCACTCCCAGCTGTCCTCAACACCAGAGAAAGCTCTGGAAGTATGAGCCCTTGGCTCTCAGGGTCTCATCTTCTGGAAGCTGGCAAAACCTTCAGCCTGTCACCTTCTCCTTTAAAGCTACCTTATCACACCACCTTTACCCTGCTCTCAAGAAAATATATTTAACTCATTCCCACTACAATGTACGTTGTAGGTAACAACTTACCAGTACTTTTAACAATAGTCTAGGTCTTGAGCTAAAAGAATGTCTTTCCTATGGGAGAATTACGAGCATCAGAAGATAATTGGAAGTTGGTGAGGGTAGAGAAAAGCAACGTAATTTACTAGAAATCACACTGAACTGGAAATCAAGGGACTTGAATTTTGGTGTCCGTTTGGCCACCTGCTAACTGTTAACCACTTCCTTTCTCTGAGAGAGTTTTCTCATTTGTAAAATTAGGTTAGATCTTCATGTTTCCTTTTTAAGGTTCTGAAATCCTAGCATCTCCCCCTGAAAATCTACCCCTACAATATTTATTACCCAGGGCTTACTTAAACTCAACAATTTCTGTGCTATTTCTTTCTCATTGCTGTGTGCCAGAGCTGATGATTTAAAAACAAACAAAATACTAGCCCACCCAAGTATGCAGGCACAGAATTGTGATGAACAATGACTGGCTGTCCTAGATTGGAGTAGCCCACACTTCCTCTGAAAACCTCTTTATGAAAAAAAGTGTTGTCCAGGCAATGGAGGGTGTCAGAGGAGGGAAGGAAAGAGACTGTTTTGTTTCTATAGTAACAATAGAAACCAATGAGGAGACGGGTTACAGAGAAGAACTGTTTCCAAGGTTCTTTAACTCCTTTCATGGGCTAGAGGTGGAAGTGGAAATCTGATAGGAAACTGTCACCTCATCTTTGACTTCCTTTTTAAATCCTAAGAAACTAGGGCGTTGACATGGTCTCTTGGGAAAAATGTCTAGTATAAGAGTCAAGCCCTGATCTACCCAAAGTTTTTCATTGCTGGTGAGGGGAGAGGTTCTATTTCTTTTTCTAAAGCTCTTCTCTCCACCCTCCCAAATTCCTCCTAAGTTTCATAATTTTCCAGAGGGTTCCATTTTTCACAATTAAGACAACTAGAATGGTTCCTCAGCTCTTGATTTCAGAGACCTTTAGAGTTCAATCCCCTTTGGTGTTTGTGTTGGGAATGGTTTTGGCCAAGAGTTAGACTTGTTTTGCACAACTGAGCTTTGGAGGGTTCTCGTGGACAATACCCAGTTTTGTTCATCCAAAAGTGGGCTACCCTAGAAAGTCAGCTTATGTGGCTCACTTTATGGGGCCCTGAGGGTGAAGGGATGTGGGAGTGGGGCTTAGGGTAGGGACAGGACTGCTGTGCTAATCATTTAACTAGTAACCTATTCTCCATTGCCTCAGAAGACTTCACAGGAGCTATTTCTTCAAATCCCTAGAAATTCTGGTGTAGCATCTCAGTGGAGGTAAACACAGCAAGAAAGTCCTTTGAGAGAAATCCAGGTAAGAGACTGGGGAGCACTAGCTTTCTATTCTTAAACCACTTCGGGTGAGTGGGCTTTTCTCTTCCCTAAAGAATACCCTGCCAGTATCTACCACCAAAGAGGAGAGGGCACCAAGACTTAAGACATAAACATAACTCATACTTTACGTTTGCAAAATATTTTCCTCACCATAAGCCTGTAAGGAGGCAGTGGAAAGAGCACCAGAGACTGGAGACAGATGACCTGGGCTCAAATCATATGTCTGATGCTATCTGTGTGACCTTGGGCAAGTCACTTAAATTCCCTGGGTCTCAAGTTTCCTCAGCTAGAAAAAAATGAGGCAGTTGGACTAACTGACTTCAGGGTCCCTTCTGGCTCTGTATTTATGATTCTAGGTCAACAAAATAAGTACAGTTTAAAGAGATGGAAACAGACCCAGAGAGATCCACAGCTGGACAATAAGTGAGCATCAGAGTCAGGATTCGAAAACAGTCCAATTCCCATTCCACGCTGCCATGTCGCTGAATTCATTGTCAGTGCTAAAACTGGTTGTGACCTTAGGCAAAAAAAAAAAGAATTAACTTGTCTAGACTTGGCTTCTCTACCTTTAAAATATGAATGATGTCCATATTTTTCAGTAATCTATGGGGATGGTATATACATAAGAGAACTGGGAGATTAGCTCTGAGCTTTTTGGAGGAAAAACAATATTGGAAAATACCTTTGTGTGTCAGTTTTCTGCTATGATGCACATCAAACCTGTGACAATTACTTCAGTTCTGAAAGTTTGGGCAAAAGTGTGGGTCTCTTCTCTTATCATACAACCAAACCTGGCAGGAAATTGTAGGCTGGGTTGGGCTGATGGGAGGAAATGCTTTGTAGATCTTCTTGCCCTACTGTTCTGGAGCTATTATAATATATGCTTATAGTATTATCATTCTAGAGTTCACATTCCCCTGTTCTTTCCTCAAAACATAAAGCAGTTACTGAAATTGCCCATTTGGACTCCTCTCCTTAAATGTCACCTTCCATCTGCAATATCTCCCTCCCCACTCCCTTGCTGCTGCTTCCTCCTCTTCCCTCTTCTCTCTCATTTTTTGTTTACCCCAAAGCCAAGCTCTCCTAAACCTTTCCAGATAACATTCAGTTCTTCTGATAAACTCATTGTCCTCGTGTGTTAACAGGAGAATGGAGTCTCCTACTTAGGGTTCTCTCTTCAGTTCCTAGGTTATAAATAAACATCATAACCCGTGTCATAACCTTCCAAGAACAATGCCACCGTTACTTGAGTTTTCTATTATACAAATGTATTGTTTTGATGTTTACAAAGTAATTAAAATAATAAAAAAGGGTAAGTCAGCATAAAGTTGGTAGTTAGAAATTCTATAAAATATTTCTTCAAAAATTTTATATTATAAATCATTTTGTTATAATACTATATTATGATAGATACATTGTGATATAATATTATATTATTGAGAATATTATTGCTATAAGATATTAGAAGAAGTGGCTCTTGGCTTTTGAAAGGCTGCTGATTCCTATTCCAATGCATGATCTCTCCATTTTCTCTCCTATGACTTGCAATAGTGAACCCTCTACTCTAGCTACCCCACTCTCCATATTTCTTTGACCATGAGATTCTCATTCCTACCTCTGTACCTTTGTTACTACTGCCTGGAATGGCCTCTCTCGTGTCTGTTGAAATATGAAAGCCTAGGTAATAGTCCCACCTCCTCCTGATGTCTTTTAGAATACTTGATGATTTTTACTACTGATTTGGACACTCAGTTACATATACTGTATAATGGATTCACATATTGTTTAGTTTTCTAATGAGGTAGAATACTGGTTTTCATTGTATCTTTGAATCCTCAGTATGTAGTACAGTGCCTTACACATGGATAGATTTTGTTGACTTGGTTTGGATTTCCTCTCCCCAGATAGATCTGGCGGTTTCTGGGGAACAAGGGTCCTCGTCAATTACCTCTCTCACCCCCACCCTATGACTACTGCCATGCTTCCTTCTTCCACATTCTGCCCTTCTGGTTTCATTCACACAATTTCCTCTCTCTCCCACAGATGACTGACGATTCAGAGTGCTAACTATATAGTAGGGTCTCCATAGATACCTGTTAAATGATTAACATGTGTGCATTAACTGTGAAAATCTTGCCACTTTTGGGAATGAATAATCAGGTTTCTATGATGATTCAGAATTTGCTAGGTTACTGGAAGAAAAAATATAATACACAAATGTGATCCTTGTTTCAATTAATTTTATTAGATGCACTTAGCCTCACTTTGGAAACCCTTCTTTATACTTGGAAGTTTGTGTTAAGCATTCCCACAGTGTCACAGTTTTGCCACACTGTTCATTTTCAGGAATTCCACAAAGGAGCTGGAGAGCCAGAATTCATAGGTACCAGTTTCAGAGAGGGTAAAGTCAGAGAGATTTGCATGCTGCTTCTTGTTACTTGTGTAGGGGATTAGGGTTTCCAAAGCACTTTAAACACATCTCATTTTCTGTTCATAACTCTCTGAGGTAGGTATTCTTATTGTCCCCATTGTACAGATGAGAAAACAGAGGCTGGGGGAGATTACTCGTGGTCACAAGGACAGTAAACGTCTGAGCTGGGTTTCAAACCCAGGTCTCCCTAACTTTAAGTCCTTGGTTCTACCTACTCTTCCACAATGTCAGAGCTGGAAGGATCTTTAGGAGTTGTCTAGGCCAACCCTCTCATTTTACAGGGAAGGAAACTGAGGCCAAAAGGGGTAAAGTGATTTTCCTTACATCACACAAGTAGTTAAATAGCAGAACCAGGAACTAGCTCAAGTTTATCTGATGTGTAAATAAAAGAGCCTGGAACAGAACCAAGAAAGCAATTTTTGAGTCCCTGGAGGTGGGAGAAAGTTGTGGGAGAAAGGTAGAGGAATGGTACATCCCAAGGAATTCTGGTGGCAACATCAGGCAGTTTCCCTGTGACTCAGGTAAGTATATTACAGGAGGGTAGCAGAGGGCAGGGGTATTCATTCCTGCTTGGATATTGAAACAAGTGACCTCAGAGAGAACTCTTCTCCTACAGGCTCAGCTTTGGGCTCTGCCCCAGTCCTCCCCAGTTCTGGGTTTAGCTAAGTGTTGCCCAGCTGTCTTCAGCCCTCCTCTGACACAAACCTCTTTTCTACTTCCACATTGCAGTCACAGCCTTGGAACCAACTTGCATACCCTCAACTTCTCTGCCATGTCTGATTCTTCTTTGATATACTGCAGCTGCTGGGACCCTTGGAACTTGGGACCGAGGAAGCTCATTAAGACTTCCCTGTTCTCTGTCCCTGGGAAGAAATCCAAGTAAGGAGTGGGAAGGGCAGGAGGCTCCTTTCAAAGAGGGTGGTTTTGGGTGGTGTTATTCTATCCTGGACAAGTATTTATTAAATAGTAAACATGTCAGTAAAATCTCAAGAAGGCAGAGACATTCAGGAGTTGTGCTCTGCATTCCCAGGGACCTTGAGCATGCTTTGGTCTTGTCAGCCTTTCCCCCGTGCAGAGTACTCATCAAGCATCTTAAAATATAAAACTGTGTAACCCTGGTCAAGTCAATTTGACAGTGCCCTAAGGGGAAGCAACGTGCAGAGACCATAAGTTGCAGAGAAGGTGCTAATCTGCACTGGTAAAAGGTTTCTTTATCTTGGAACTCCTGATCCAGTCCCTAATCTTAAGTAAGGAAGATATGTTGTTGAGTCGATTGTATTTGACTTTTTGTGACCCCATGAACCATTGTTCATGAGGGTTCCTTGGCAAAGATATTGGAGTGAGTTGCCATTTCCTGATCCAGTGGATCTTTTTGTCAGGCAGAGGTTAAATGACTTGTCCAGGCTCGCACAACTAGGAGTATCTGAGGCCGAATTTGAACTCAGATCTTCCTGAGTCCAGGACCAGTTCTCTATCAACTGAACCACCAGTTGATATAAAAATGAGTAAATGAGGTGGAACAAGTTAAGGAGGAGGGGAAAGAGGAAAGGGAAACAAAAGGAGGGGGGAGGCGGAGGAAGAAGAAGAGGAGGAGAACGGGAAAGAGGAGAAGAAGAAGAAGAAAGAAAAGGGGAAGCAGAAGGAGGGGGGAATAGGAAGAGGAGAGGGAAGGAGGAGGAAGGGGAAGAAGGGAAAGAAGAGCTCTAAAGAAAGGCCTCAGTCTTGTAGGATTTAGAGCCGAAAGGGACCTTAGTGACCATCCAGTGACTCTCATTTTACAGAGAAGGAAATTTAAAAGATTTTTGCTCCACTAAGATTACATGGGTTCCAAACAGATACGGATTTCAGACTCACGTTTTGTGACTTCAGATCCATTGGGCTTTCTAGTACACTACTTAACTTATTCAGTTAAGGTGAGTTTTCGGAAAACTCTGATTCTTGGTGTTTTTGAGAATGATAGACTTCTTTTTGAGGAACAAAATGGGCAGAATTCTCTCTAAAAGACCTTCCAGTCTCCCCTGCCCATAGGGAAGAGGTAAATTAGGTGGGTGTTGGTGGTGTCTCCAGCCACAGGATTCCCTGAGATGGTATGATGAGCCTGACATTTAGTGCTAAGCTGCGTCTATGTACTTAAACCAATTTTTCTCTTTTTTAAAATGTGTTTTGGACGACCAGATTAAGCCCTATATCATCTGCCTTGAAGGAGCGAAATTACTTCCTACCACCACAAATTAAACCTCTCGGTGCCCCAAGGTAAATATTCCCACCTGGTTGGAATGGTACTGATTAGGATTGATAAAAAAAAAAAAAAAAAAAAAAAAAAAAAAAGAACAGTACCCGTAGGCTTCTTCAATCCTGCTTAATTCCTATCAGTTGTTGTTGTTGTTCAATCCTTTCAGTCATTTCTGACTCTTTGTGACCTCATTTGGAGTTTTCTTGGCAAAGATACTAGAATGGTTTTCCATTTACTTCTCCGGCTGATTTTACAGATGAGGAAACTGAGGCAAACAGGATTAAGTTATTTGCCCAGGATCATATAGCTAGTAAGTGTCTGAGGCCAGATTTGAACTGAGGAAGATGAGTCTTCCTGATCCAAGGACTGGAACTCCATCCACTGTGCCACCTAGCTGCCCCCTTTATTAATCACTATTTTTTGCATTGTGTTATCTCATCTCTGAAGGAAGTGTTCAGTTTTTCTGCCTAGTCCAAAGAGTGAGGATGAGAAATCTGTATATTCTTTAATTATTTCCATTCAGAAGAAACCACAAGTTTCTCAAATCTAATTTTTCTAATAGTGTATGTTTAATTCTTTTATTCTTTTTTTCCTTTTTTGTTTATTTTTCTGTTAGATTTATGCAGTTCTAAAATAAGAACAATAAAGTCTCCTATAATTGTTCTGTTACTCCTTTTTGCAAAGCTTTTCTTCATTAATTTAAAGGTTATGTCATGTGGTACATTTAAGTTTAATAATACTATTGTTTAGTTATCTATTTTGTCTTTAAATATAATGTAATTTCTATGTTTAGCTCTTTTGACATTGTGGATTTTTTTAATTGCCTTATCTGATAGCATGCTTTTAACTCTTGCTTTATTGGAATCACCTGATACATAATAAATTCTGCTCCTATTTGTCATTTTGATGTTTTAAAATATATTTTTGTATGTAGCAAACTGTGGGGTTTTATTTTCTTATCTAATTTGCTATTCTCTTTCATTTTATGAAGAATTTTCATCCATTCTTCATGTATGAAGGTATAATTGCATTTTCCTCCATTTATTCCTTTTGCATTGATTTTCACCTTTCTCTTTTAAGTCAGCACCTTTGGTGAGGTTTTGAGGGGTTCAGGGACCCCTCAAGGATGAGGGTGCAGGACACAGTCATCTGGAAAGAATTCGTGGACTCAAGCATTCTTTAAGTCAAGTTGGCAAAGGTTTATTTTTTGCTTTTCAGTGGGCAAAAGTTCTTAAGGAACCTGCAACCTTAGAGGGGTACACTTAAAGTTTATATAGGAAAACTATAGTAAAGCATGTGCCAAGTATTATGCTAACCATGTGATTCAGGACAGGGAGTGGTTAAGGAGTGATCAGTTCTAAAAGGAGCATAGACTTTTTCTACCTACTGCACAGGTGTTTTACCCAGAATTCACCAGGACAAGCCCACAAAGGTGGGGGGCAGGGTGGCCAGGTGGGGGCCACAGGGAGATGTGGTTTTTAGGATTGCTACATCTGCTTACACCTGCTGAGGATTGCCCAGTCTGCCACCAGTCAGTGTCTTTTTTGACAAGATAGATGTAGAGAGTTTACCTATGTCTAAAGTCTAGGATATACATAATGAGGAATCCAGGATGCATATAATGAAGTTGGGAAGTTGGTGTAGATAGTTCAATGGGTACTGAATATCTTTATGAGCTTGTACAAAGCCAATTCAAGCTAATAATTCCTACAGGTGCAGTTTTTACTGTACTAGAGAGAGAGAAGTGTTTTGCTGAGGCCCACTCATAAGTAATTATTAGGCATAGTGTCATTGGACTGGGGAGAAACTGCCAAGGATAGTGTTTTGAGGCTAGGGAGAAATGTGATCTTGAAATTGGGGTCCAAGCACAGGCACAGGAGCACCCTATCACCTTGACTCTGGGATTAATTTTGCTCACATTGATTTAATCCATATCTTTGCACACAGGCTGTCTATCCCACTTGCTTTCCCATTCACCACCTCCCTGCTTCCTATTTACCTTCCCTACACCAAGTTCCTTAGACTTACTTAACTTGTTAGTCTCCCTTTCTATTTATTGATATATCCTTATCCACTATCTCTTATTCAACTTTCTCTCTCCTCACTTTCCTTTAACCTGTCCTTTACCCTCTTCTCATCTCATCATTTGAGTAGCATTCATTTGTGGCACCCTCTTCCAAGACATAACATAATTAATGACCGCCTTTGGTGTCTAACCATTCATCTAATTCTGAATCCACATAACTATACTGCCATCTAGTCCATATTTCTTCATCTTGTCCACAAGAATAGCATGAAAGATTTCATCAAATACTTTGCTAAAATCTAGGTTAATTACGTATATATTATTCACCTGGACTACCAGTAAGAACAATTAAAAAAAATAATAAGATTAGTCCAGCATAACCTGTTCTTGACAAAGCCATGCTGGTTCTTCATGACCACCCCTTCATTTTCTAGATGTTCACTAACATTTTTAGTTATATGTTCTAGACTTCATTTTCTTCCCTGTTTTGGAAGATCAAGACCACATTATCTTCAGCCATATAGTATCTCTACCGTCCTCCATGATCATTCAGAGATCACTGACAGTGGTTTCACAAATATATCCACTGGGTCCTCAATAACTAAATATGTTCTTCAGGGCTTGGTGGTGACTTGAACTCAGTGAAGGCAGCTAAGTGTTTTCTTCCTTTTGCTCCACTTATTCTGGATATCAGCTAGCTCCCCACAAGCTATTTGTTTTTCTGTTCTTTCCAGTCTGTGATTGCCATAGTGAATAGAGAAATAGCCTGGAAGTCAGGAGCACCCGCCTACTGGTCTTGTGACCCTGGTCAAGTCATAGGAAGGAGGAACCTCTTTCATCCTCATAGAGAATCTTTCAGTCAAATTTCTAGGGATAAGAAACTGCCTCCAATTTCTTCAGTGCAAACAAAGGTCACTGATGCTTGTTCTGTCAGGCTGTTTATTAAGCGTAGTAGTAGTGATGGTACTGGTGGTGGTGGCAGTGGCGCCGGCAGCGGTGGTGGCGGTGGTGGTGGTGGGGCTGGGGGGGGTGCTGCTGGGAGGGGGTGCTGCTGCTGGTGATGCTGGTGGTACTGGTGGTGGTGGTGGTGGTGGTGGTGGTGATGCTGGTGGTCCTGGTAGTGGCGGTGCTGGGGGTGGTGGTGGTGCTGCTGCTGCTGGTGCTGCTGGTGGTAGTGGTGGTAGTAGTAGATGATAAAAATAAAGAATCTATACTTTTGCTGTATCACACCACCATCATGATAGGTTTCCATACCTAACTGGTACTCCAAGAAATCTGCAGAGGGCAACTTCTCCTAGGGATTTAAGGCTTGGGACAGACAAAAACAGGAGACTCCAGAACTTTTTGTTTGTCTGTAGCTCATCGACAGTCTTTTTCTTACAGAGGACAGGTGCTCTTCAGAAAGAATGCATTGCAAAAAGAAAAGAAAGTCCCTGAAGTGAGTAAAACAAGTGACCTTTTTTATAGAATTTTGAATTAGACTTTAGATATTAACTAGTCCAACCACCAGATTTTATAAATGAGGAAACTGAGCTCAACCCTTAGCCAGTTATACTCTAAATCAGCAGTTCTCAATGTGGGTCATGACCCGTTTGAGGGTCGAACGACCCTTTCACAGGGGTTACAGGGGTTGCCTAAGACCATCAGAAAACACGTATTTCAGATGGTCTTAGGAACCAAGACACTGCTCCTCTGTCTGTCTCCAGGCGGGTCCGCCCACATGCAGATACGCCCACATTCGAGTATTGAAGGGTCCCAGCATTAGGAAGGTTGAGAACCGCTGCTCTAAATGATTGACCTGATATAGGTAGTGAATAGCAGAGATAAGTTTTAAATCAAGATCTTCTTGGCTCCAAATCATCTACTCTTTACTACCCATCTTGCTTTTTTAAAGGCCAATATTTTCTCTAAATTAGGGAAAAATAAATGTGATTACAATTTAAGTCTCCTCTGGAGTGGGAGACTGAAGATGGGACTTAGCAATTCTGTCTATGATTTTCTTTATTTTTTAACGAAATTTTCAATGAACAAGAATTTATTTTCTCTCCCTTTCACCTCCCTAGTCGCCAATGTGAAGAGCAGGGGAGGAGGAAAAAGAAAACCCTTGCATCACAAATGCAGAGGCAGGCAAAACAAATTCCCACATTGGCCATGTCTAAAAATGTATGTCTTATTTTACATATTGGTCCATCACCAGTAATGTCTTTTCATCATTGATACTGGGCCTTGCATTTTATTTGCCAAAGTAGGAGGCAAGAGGTGATAATCATGGTTTGGGAGAGTAATTAATTCTTTAAAAGTTACTTTGTTTTAAAAATGTCATTATTATTATGTAATTTGTTTGCCTGGTTCTTCTCACTTCAGTCTGTATCACTTCATACAAATCTTCCCAGGTTTCTTTTGACACCATAATATTCTGTTGCATTTACATACCATAATTTGTCTGTAATGTTCTGTTTTGGGCACTGACTTAGAAAGTAAACCATTCATATAGAAGATAAAAAAGACCCTCTTAGATTCTTCTTGAAGGAGAGACCAGACTTTTTTCTAGAGGAGGCAAACAGAGAAGGGCAGGGGAAATGGAATGAAGACTTGAAAGAACTGTAGAATTCTGAGCCCTTATCTGACCTTGTCATTTTATAACCCAGGAGACAATAAAGATCTCTCCTGGATTTACTTACTGTCGAAGTGATGAAGAAATTTCAGTTATACTGGGAGATGAGATGTTTGGAAGATCAAAAAGGTCTAAAAAAGAAGATATGGTCAAGTTCGTCCTGCCCAGGTAATACCCTTGACAAACATTTAAAGAGGTAGGGGGGTCAGCAGAAAACATTTGAAGCTGGTTTTGCCTACTTTCCCCACGAATCCAACTTTATTGCCATTTTATGGTAAAGAAGGGTCCTGTCTTAGGACTCTAGCAAGCACATAGCAGTTAACCCAGTTATCCAGAAGTCAGCTGATCAATATGCTGATTATCCATTCTCTAAACTACCTCTCTTGTATGTTCCTGCTGCATGGGTCATCAAATTTTTTTCTCTTTGGCACTGATCCTAGAGAGTGGAGAGGAGGAGTTTAGGTCATATCAGTCATGTGATCTGAGGAAGGGGATCACGTTAGAAAAGAGGGGCAACTCTGAGCCCAAGTGCCATGTCCTGTGCCCCAGGTGTCCCTGGAATTTCAAGGGCAGCTCCAGATTCATAATGCATAGAATTCGGCTTCCAGAAGCCAGTTCTACTTCTGCTCCAGATATATACATTGACGTATGTTTCTATAAACTCTATGTTTTTTGCAAGATTAATGAACTTTATGACAATTTGGATTTGGCTGGTAAGAATTGATACAAAAGAATTAAATTTCTGGGAGGGAAGCCTGGATTGATATTTTTGTTTAGTGATGCATAGAGATATCGTAGGTCAACTCACGTATCAGAGTTTTCAAATCAGTAGCAAAACCAAAAAAAAAAAGTCTAAAGAAAACAAGAATAAACACTTATAAAAATAGGGTGTTGGCAGCTAGTGGTGCAGTGGAGGTAGTAGTGCTGGACTTAGAATAGGGAAAACCTACATTCAGATCCAGCCTCAGACACTTAGTAGGTGACCTGGGCAAGTCATTTAATCTTTATGTGTATGCGTTTCCTCATCTGTAAAATAGGGAATAACAGCACCCACCTCACAGGCTTGTTGTGAGGATCAAATGTGATCATATTTGTAAAAGAGCTCCACACCGTGCCTGGCACGTAGTAGGTGCTTTATAATGCTTATGCTCTTCTCTAAAAAGAATCCATGGGAAGCAAGAGGCAGCTGTAGAACGGCATCAAACAGGAGACGGGGAACAGTGGCAGCAGTGGACATTTCTGGGATGTTCTACAGATCATAGCACACCTTCCTCTCAAATAGCCCTATAAAGGACGCAGAGCAAGAGCTGCCGTCCTCTTTTGACAAAGTGTGTCTCTGAAAGTTTAAGTGATTTGCCCATTTAGAACTTCGGCTTGAGCAGATATCTTCTCAGTCAGTCAGTAAGCCTTCAGTAATTGTCTCCTGACTCCAAACATAGTGCTCCCCTCCCTGCCCTTTCTTCCCTGTTATCTGCGGAGGCCAACTTGATGTTACACCAGTCTCAGGTGGGTGAGAAATAGTTCACAGGGGCCCCAAGAGGCCTGTCCTGACACAGGTCCAGAAGTGTGCTAGGACATCAGTTCCCAGACTAACAGAAAAGTTATGGTATAACACCATCACCAATATATCATTTTATATTGTGTTTTAAGATTTGCAAAGTCCAAATATCTCATTTGATCCTCACAACAACCTAGGAGGGTAGGTACTATTATTAACTCTATTTTATAGATGGGGAAACTGAGACTGAGAGAGGTTAAGAGACTTGCCCAGGGTCACACAGTTAAGTGTCTGAGACCAAGTTTGAACTCACCTCTTCCTCACTCCGGGCCCAAGATGGATCCAACATGGCCCTAGAGTTTTTCTATTACACTGGAGCCTGAGACCCAGAATGTATGGAACTGGATGCATCAGGTGGCTCCAGGTATGTCCTGTGATCCAGTGATAGGCTGAAATTCCTGAGGCTGCAGTTGTAGCCTTCCCAGACTGGACCTCCACTACTCAGAGGGTTGAACTCAGAGGCACAATACTATTTACTCTGCCTAATTCAATTAATCAATCAAACACATGTTTATTAAATGCTTTCTACGTGCCAGGTGCTGTGCTAAGTGCTAGGGCTACAGAGGGCAAAACAGAATAAACCTTGCTTTGCAAGAGCTTGTATTTTAACAGGCAAGAAAAGATGCATATACATCGGTATATACAGAACTCATACTGATGAAATACAAGGAAACCCTGGAGAGGAAGGCACTGCCAGCTAGAGGGCCAAAGAAAGCTTCATGCAGAAGTCATGTGAGTTGAGTTTCGAAGGTAACCAGGGATTCCAAGAGCTGGAAGTGAGAAAGAAATGCATTGTAGTCATGGGAGACAGCACCTGCAAAGTCTGGGAGATGTAAGACACCACTGGAGTCCACTGAGTAAGGAGGTGACATGGTGCTGTGGAGGACAGATTAGAGTGGGAAGATTTGAATGTAGAAGTGGGAAGAATGCTAAAGGAAGGGAAACCAATTAGGAGGCTAGGTGAAAAGTGATGAAGCCCTGAGCTATAGGCTACATGATGAGCTATATGGCTGTGTAGCCAGGGAAAAAGGAACACATGTGAGGGAGGAATTCTGAAGACAGAAAAGACAAGATTTGGCAATAGATTAGATATGAGTGAGACTGAGGAATGGAGGATAAAGATAAGGTTGAGGCCCTGAATGACTGGGAGGGTAGTTCCCTTAATAGTAATAAGGAAGGTGGGAAGAGGGTTGGGGTTGGATGGAAGACAATGCATTCTACTTGGGACATGCTGAGTTTGAGATACCAGTCTCAGATGTCCACTAGGCAGTTGGTTGTTTAGGACTTGATTATAGCAGAGAGATTAAGAGTAGACATATAGATTTGGGAATTATATGCATATCAATGAAAAATGATGAAGTAGAAAGAGAAAAGAGAAGATTCAGCTGGGTGATGCTTGAGATACACAGATGGTGATCCAACAAAAGAGAACGAGAAGAGTGGTCACACAGGTAAGAGGAGAACCAAGAGAGAGGAAAACTCAGAGGTGTCAAAGGATGAGGACTAAGAAAGGGCCATTAATAACTCTGAAGAGAGTAATCTCATGTCAGACACTGGGTCAAAGTCTGAGTACTGAGGGTTTAGAAGAGAGGGATGTAAATGGAAACAAGTGTAGGCAACTTTTTCAAAGAGTTTAATTGAGAAAGGGAGGAGAAATGGTAGTATTTAGTAAGGGTTGGAGGAAAGTTGGACTATAATGGAAAGGACATGAGAGGATGGAATCAAAGGTACTTGTAGAAGGGCTGACTTTGGCAAGGAGAGGGGCCTACTCTTCAGGAATGAATGAAAAAGCATTTACTAAGCTCTGTGCTGAGTGCTTGGGGAAACAAAAAAGCAAAAACAGCCTCTGCCCTCAAGAAGCTTACATTCCAAAGGGGACTGATAACATACAAACATGAGAGGGACACTTTGGTCTAGGAGAGTTATGGAAATGATGATGGGAACATAGGGGAGTATATTGACACATTTTCTCCATACAATGGAAGAGTTGATTTGATTGTGGTTCATGGTTCCAAAACTGGGGGAGAAGAGGGAAAGGCTGCAAGTGTGAAGCAAGGCCATTGGCGAGACTGTGGAAGAGATGGCCTCAGAATGGAAAGGAATCAGCATAGTAATAAGGGCTTTCCTGAACCAATCGTCTGGGAGGGGCAGTCATTATATCAATCTGGACCTCAGGACCCCAGGACAGCAACGTGGGTTAGTGAGGCTGTGGAAGAAGCATCCTGAGCATCCTGGACATGACACAAAGCATCCTGGCCAGGGCTTTCTTGAAACAGTGGTTCTGGAGGAAGTGGCCACCAACTAGACCTCAGAGGCAAGGCCTTCGTCAAGGTTATGGAAGAGGTGACCTAAGAGAAGATGGGAGAGAAGAGACTGGAGTAAAGAAGAAGATGGTGGGGGACAACGTCAAGGGGCCATGAGATGAGAAGGGGGATGAAGGAGCTCCCTCTGAATGGTCCAGTTTTGGGGAGAAGGTAGGAAATGAGGTCGTCAACTGAGAAGAAAAGACTCAAGGAGAGAAAGGAAGATTTGGAAGAGATGCTGCAATAAGCACCTTGTTTTCTTTTCAGTGTTGTCCCATGATTCCATGGTAATGGCGGGAAATGGGCAATGCAATGGAGCAGAGGCAATGCCCTTCCCAACTCTTGGCCTCACAGTACAGTTCTAGCCAGCTGTGGTCAATGGCAGTTCCTCACAGCCCAATTGCTCTTTATTTTCTCCCTAGGACCTAGATACAGAATGACATGTGAGAATTGAATATATTATAGATCAAGTTCAAAGAATGTGACTTTCTTATTTGTCTTTTCTTCATTCTTTTATCCTGTCACCATCACATCCCATACCACCTGCTATCTTTCCTTAACCTGTATTTTGTACAACGCTCTATCAGGAATTGGGTATAATTAGCTGAAGATTAGTACAGCCTTTCAAGATGGACTGATCTGTCTTTCACTATGGTAGACGTCTGCCACATGTTTAGTTGTCCAAAATTTCATTTCTGGGCAATCCCATAACATATAGACAGTATAGCAGCCCAAACTCCTAACCTTCAGAAAACACCTTTTGGATCTTTTTTTGCCCTAGTGCCACTCTTGGCTATGACTCCAGTCTTACTTCAGACCTTCTTTTTGACACCCCTCCCCCCATGCCATTTTCAGCAATAGTCCTAACTGCAGACCCTCTAACTAGCCCCATTTCTCCCATTTTTCATTAATCCAAGGCCATAACAAATTCTTGGCATATTCTCATTTCCCTCTAGTTAAAAGGGTCCCATGCCATCTCACTTCTTTTTGGATGATTTAAACAAGAATACCAAGTATGTGGTTAACCAGCCTGTTCCTCTAGTGCCCTCATCTCAAGCATAATGAGCAGCAGGTGTGACAAATAGCCACCAAGCCAGCACTCATCTTAACCTTGTTAGCTCAGCCAGTTAGACTCTAACACCTCTGACTGGGCGTAGAGTCATAAGCCATGTGAATGAGAGAGCCATCTCTGCTTTGCAGGACAGACCTCATTGCTGACTTAGAAAATCAGATCACAGAACTAACCACAGTGATAGAGCAAATGAAGAGAGATCATCAAAGTACTCAGAAACTGGTGAGTTGCCTTTTTGTCTGCTTGGTCAACCTTGTTCGATGAGAACAGCAGGGCCACAGTTGAAGTCTACTCCAAGATGGACATTTTTATCTGTCGGTTATGGATGGATCTGTTCAAGATACATCCAGTGACTCCTTTTTATGGTGGATCCCTGAGTTATGATCTTCATAAGGAGGCCTCTAACTTCACTCGGCTATTCTGTACCTTTGCCCCATCTGTGGATGCCAAGACCACCAGTGGAAATATGTTGTAACCTTGTTACCACTTTCCTTTCTCCTCTGATCCCCCTTACTTAAAATAGATCAATGGAGATGTGAAGGGGATTCTGAGGATTTGGTGAGGTCCACTGACATGTAATCATGTCTGGAGTATCAGCACACACTTTCAATCCTAAAACTTTTCACCTTGAGTTTTAACTCAGTAGAGAAGAGGAAGGATCCATTCACTTCTTCCAGAATTCCTATATGACTGAGTTGTTTATTCCTGTCCGATCAACCAATTGTCTGTTAAGTCAATTAATCAAATCAGTCATTTAAAGTCTCTGATGATAGCCCAGCCAGTTTGTGGTATTGATGGAAAGCCCCTTCCTTCTCCTATCAGAATGGTTTTGTGCCCCTTTCACTATCCTTTTTGACCTAATGTATTTTATTACAATATCTGTGTAAGTTCAGAATTGTCAGAACACTGTCTTCACCATTCAGCATCTCACTTTCTGGTTCTCGGGGACAAAGGTACCATGCAGCTTGTGTGCCATAGACAATCAGTGTAAAGGGGATGTGGAAAGGGAAATTCCGTGTGGGCTAGAAGCTCCACAGGATAGAACCTGAGGCAGGCCTTGAAGGAGGGCTGTATGACTGACTACATGCTGCTAAAGCCTGTCTTTCTAGCTTGCAGATGAAATGGAGCACCGAGTCAATGATCTCCACAAAGAATTTGAAAATAGCAAGAGGTACAGCTACTTGAAGGGTGGGGGAAAGGGAAGAGAGGGATGCGTGCATCTGCCTAAAGAGGGAGGCCAGGCCAGTTGGGTTTGGAGCTGTTCAAGGAGAGCAGGCTCGGTTTTCTCCTGGTGCCCCAATTATTTGGAGGCCAAGAGATTCTTGGCTGCAGTGAAACTTTCTCACCCCATAGGTTCTTTCATTTCCCAGGAATTCATTTCTTCATTTTAACATCAGAGTGGCTATTTTGTCCTTTAACGGAGGGCCTGTGAAACAAGGGAGACTAAAGGATAAAGATCTAAGCTTGGAATCATGGAAATCTGAATTCAGATCCTGTCTGTGATGTACATCTACCTTCTCAAAGCTCCAAGCAGTGGTTACAAGGATGGGGAACCTGTAGCCTTCTGGATCCTCAAGTGTGGCCTTTTGACTGAGTCCAAATTTTATCAAACAAATCCTTTCATTAAGGGGATTTGTTCTGTGAAGGACCTAGAGGGCTACATGTGCCCTCAAGGCCACAGGTTCCCCACTCCCTGGTCTAAGACCATCACTGATAGAAAAGTTGCTCATTGGTACCAGAGGAGGGAATCTCCACAGAAGCAGTTCCCAACACCAAATTACAAGTTGAAAGCAAAAAATAAGTGGAAAAGAGAGTAAGGAGGATCAGTTAGTATAGAGGAAAGAGAACGGAACCAAATTCCAGCTCTGAAACTTGACTAGCAGTGTGACATGGGTGGTTCATCTAACTTCTAAGAGCCTTATTTTCTTCCTGGAAAGTGGGTATAGACACTCACGAGCTGTATAACCCCAGACAAGTCACTTCACCCTGTTTGCCTCAGTTTCTTCATCTGTAAAATGAACTAGAGAAAGAAATGACAAACCACTCCATTATCTTTGTCAAGAAAACTCCAAATGGGGTCACGAAGAGTCAGACACAACTAAAAAAATAGATGAACAACAACCGAAGTGAGTATGAAAATACTTTTTTGACCTCACAGGGGTTTTGTGATCCGCGTGTTTGGTAAATCTTTAAAGCACTAAGGAAGTAAATCCAACGGACTCTAGCGGTTCAAGCTCCTCTCATTCAGCTCTTCCCAGCCGAGCCCCGACACCCCTTCCCAGGCTTACTGAGCGTTGCTGCCCTTTCACACGCTCCGTGAATCAGCCAAGCGGACCTCCTTACCATTCTTTATGCGCCAGTCCCCGTGCTGCCTGACGCGCTGACCTGCGCTCCTGCCTCCCTCTGCCTCACGGCAGCCGTGGCTTTCGTAGTAAAGGCGCCATTCATAAAGCCCACTCAGCTACTGGGACCCTCCTCCCCGCCCTGCCCCACCCCGCTCCGCCAATTACTTACACAGTGTCTGTTTTGGATGATTGTAACAAGCCTACACGTTTGTGTTGGCCTTCCCCCATGGAATGTGGGCTCCTCGAGGCTGAGGCCTGTTTCACTTCTGCCTTTGCCCCTCTTGCTAACCACTGTCCCTAACACTTAAAACTATTAAAATTCTCTGCCCCACACTCAGCAGTCTGTCCCTCCCTGCTGCCATGGCCCCTTCTCTCCTCCGTAGCTCTATCTGCTAGGCAGGAAACATTAATAAGAACAGTTGTGCAGCTAGAGAGGCACAGGGAAGGAAGAGGAACAGAAAGACTGAACTGAAACGTCCTTTTCTGAGTCATTAACTACCCTCTTTAGCATTCACAGTAGCTTTGGGAGAAAGGCAATTCTGAGTCCGTACTTTTTCCTTTGGGTGTTAGCTGCTGCTGTCTTAGAATAGAGGTCTCCAAAGTGGGGTCATGATATGACCCAAGAAGTTTAGGATCAGTGAACCAGAGGGTGGGAAGATGGGTCACATCCCACCTACCCCAGGATTGTCAGTGGAGGCTTGTCTCCCACACAAGCACGTCACCCTTTACACCCACTATTGCCCAACACTCAGTACCCTTCCTGTACCTCTTCCCTTTGGTATCAGGCATGGGCCTCCCAGGGCAGTTATAATCTACCCAGAGCACCAACACCAGTAGCCAAATAGATGCTTTTGAAAGAACTCCTGTCCCCAATATACCCACCTCTCTTCTCTCCCCCTCCCTACAAACTCCCAGCACTTTGTGGATACAGCAATCTTTTCTTAGCGCTCTCTGCATTTCAGGATGGTGGCCAGCCAATAGGAGCCCAACCCCTCTCCTTTTTGGCAAAGATCGCATGATGATCAATGTCTGAGAAGCTCTTCTCAAATGAATTTGGTAACTAGCCTATTGGGAGCTGTAACCTAACTGAAGAGAATAGGAAAAGTGGCAGTCTTTTTTTTTAACTACGGTAAATCAAGATGAAAATTAACTTAATGAATTATAATTTTAATTGTGCATGTAGATTTATGGGTTGAATGTTTACTCTTTGGTCGTTAATACAAACTATCATGGAAAATATATTCCTAAGTGTTTGAGCCAATTTAGCTTTTATAAAATGTGTAATCCCATGATAGCCTGTAGGGGTAATTTCAGCCTTTTCTTTTCCCAGTATAATCAGGCAAAGTTTCATTCTGATGACAATGCTAGAGGATCCTATTAGTAATTTCCATTCTTGACAAATTAGACTTTTATCTTGTTGGTTCTCCACATCTTTGGCCTCTCATGTTCCAAATACTTGCACCAAGTCAACAGTATTGTTTTTTAAACATTCATTTTTTTTGAGATCCAAATTCTTTGCATTGCTGTAGCTCCTCCCCTACCCGCTGAGAAGGCAAGCAATATGAAAGGCATCATGTATGTGAAGTCATGCAAAAATCTAGTTCCATATTAGCCATGTCGCAAAAAAAAAGCAAGAAAAATAAACTGAAAAAAAATGCTTCAGTCTTTACTCAGTTCATCAGTTCTCCCTCTGAAGGTAGATGACATTTTTCATTGAGTCCTGGATGACTTTATTGATCAGGATAAGTCTTTCACAGTTGATTGTCGTCATAATATTGCTATTACTGTGTACAACATTCTACTACTTCTGCACATTTCACTTTGTGTCAGTTCATATAAGTCTTCCCAGGTTTTTCTAAAGCTATCCTGCTCATCATTTCTAATAGCACAGTAGTATTTCGTCACAATTATCTACCACAACATATTCAGCTGTGCCCCAGTTGGTGGGCATCCCCTCAATTTCCAATTCTTTGCCACCACAAAAAAAAAACTACTATAAATATTTTTGTACATATGGGTCTTTCCTTTTCTTTGATCTCTTTGGGATACATACTTAGTAGTGGTTATTGCTGGGTCAAAGGGTATGCACAGTTTTATAACCCTTTGGACATAGTTCCAAATTGTTCTCAAGAATAGTTAAAAACCAAGGGGTGGCTAGGTGGCACAGTGAATAGAGCACCAGCCCTGGAGTCAGGAGGACCTGAGTTCAAATCCAGCCTCAGACACTTAACACTTACTAGCCATGTGACCTTGGGCAAGTCACATAACCCCAAGTGCTCCCCCTCCAAAAAAAAAATAGTTGAACCAGTTCACAAGTCCGCTAAGAGTGCATTAATATACCTATTTTCCCATATCCCCTCCAGCATTTGTCTTTTTCCTTTTTTGTCATGTTAGCCAATCTGATACATATGAGGTGGTACCTTAGAGTTCTTTTAATGTGCGTTTCTCTAATCAAGAGTGATTTAGAGGTTTGTTTTTTTATATGACTAGATAGCTTTGATTTCTTCTTCTGAAAAATGCCTGTACATATCCTTTCACCACTTATCGGTTGGGGGGAATGCCTCTTATTTTTATACATCTGGCTGTGTTCCCTGTATTTTTGAGAAATTAGATGAGAAACTTTCTATAAAATCTCCCTCATGCCTGGTTTCCTACTTTCCTTCTAATTTTGGCTGCATTAGTTTTATTTGAGCAAAATTTTTTTAATTTCATGTAATCAAAATTATCCATTTTACCTCCCATGATCCTCTCTATCTCTTGTTTGTCATAAACTCTTCCCTTATCCATAGATCTGACAGTTACATTTTCCATGCTTCACTAATTTGCTTATTATATCACCCTTCATGTCTAAATTATGAGCCAATTTTGACCTTTTCTTGGTATACAGTGTGTGGGATACTGATCCTTCCTGTTTACAGCCAGACCACTTTCCAGTTTTCCCAGAAATTTTTGTCGAAAGGTGAGTTCTTGCTCCCAAAGTTTGGATCTATGAGTTTATCAAACATTATGTTACTATGATCATTTACTACTGTGTACTATTCCACTGATCCACCCTCTCTTTCTTAGCCAGTACCGGGTTGTTTTTATGATTACTGCTTTGTAATCTAGTTTGGAACCTGGTGCTACTAGGCTGCTTTCCTTCACTTTTTATCATCATTAATTCACTTGATATTCTTGACTTTTCTTCTTCCCGGTGAATTTTGGTAATTTTTTTCTAGATCCAGAAAATAATTCTTTGGTACTCTGATTGACATTGGTGCTAAATAAGTAAGTTGATTTAAATGGAATTATCATTTTTTTATATATTGGCTTGGCCTAACCATAAGCAATCAATATTTCCCCAGTTGTTTACATCTGTCATGATTTGTGTGAAAAGTATCTTGTAATTGTGTTCATACAGTTCTCGTGTGTCTTGACAGGTAGCCTATCAAGAATTTTATACTGTCTGCAGTTAGTCTAATTGTAATTTCTCTTCCTATCTCTTCCTGCTAGTTTTCATTGGAAATATACTGAAATGCTAATGATTTATGTGTGTTTATTTTATTTTATTTGTCTTTTTGGGAGGGGGAGGCAGGGCAGTTGGGGTTAAGTGACTTGCCCAAGGTCACAGAGTTAGTAAATGTTAAGTGTCTGAGGCCGGATTTGAATTGAGGTCCTCCTGACTGCAGGGCCAATACTGTATTCACTGTGCCACCTAGCCACCCCTGTGAGTTTATTTTACAACCATGCTGTTAATTTTCTTTTTATAATTTTCTTGCATTGTTCTCATTTTCTTTTCCAATTTTTCCTCTATTGCTCTTATTTGATTTTTAAAATTATTTTTTGTTCTTTTTCTTTCTCTTTCTGTAGCTCTTCTAAGAATTCTTAGAGCATGGCCCTGGAGTCAGGAGGACCTGAGTTCAGATGTGGCCTCAGACACTTGACGCTTACTAGCTGTGTGACCTTGGGCAAGTCACTTGGACCCAGTTGCTTGCCTTCTCTCTCCAAAAAAAAAAAATTCTTGTTGGGCTTGTTTCCAATCTTCATCTTTCATTGAGGCTTTGCTTATTTTCACAGTATTGTCTTCTGAGTTTGTGTCTTGAGCTAACCGGTCGCCACAGATGCGTTTTATGGCCAGGTTCTTTTGTTATTGTTTGCTTATAATTTCCAGTCTACTTCTCAAAGAACTTTATGTTAGAGCTGGCCCCTGCTCGCCTCTGGGTAGAGGTGGAGGTAGGGGGAGAGGTCACTGTCACAAGCTTCAGGTTTTTTCACCTTGCTCTTTTCACAGCTAGTTCTGGCAGTCTAAGTTTTCAGTGCTTGCAAGCTGCTGTGATCTGGGGAGAAGTGTGAGCCAGGAGTGACCCCTGTTCCCTTGTGACCACAAGCACCGAACACTCTTCTCTGTCCTAGAACTACAACCCAGAACTTACTCATGGGCAATGGAGTTGCCAAATGGCATCCATCTCTGCGTGGTAAAAGTTTCTGGTACTGTCTCTGCTGCTGCTGCTGCTGCTGCTGCCACCACCACTGCCTCTAAAACCCAGAGCTGGTGCAGAGGCCTCCCTCCAGGCCAGCCTACACCCTAGACCTTTCCTTCCAACCTCCTAAATTGTCCTGGGCTGGAAAAAATGTCTCATGTCAAACTTTTTTTTTTGGCTATTCCACTCCTGGATTTGATTTGACACATTATTTTAAAGTTGTTTGGAGGGTTATGTTAAGAAAGTTCAGCCAGAATGCTCCCTCTACTCCCCCATCTTGGTTCCACCTCCCCACCCTTCTTTTGAATTCTGTTGTGGTTGGGAGCATTGCCATCTTTCCAGCCACCCAGGTTTGTAACATCAGGGTCATTCTCTGTTCCTTCCTCACCCAGTCAGTGGTCAGTCTTGTTTCTACTTCCAGGATCACTGTCCCACGCAGTGCCTTCTGTCTAGGCACACAGCTACCACTCCAGCTCAATCCCTTATCATCTCTCCCTGGGACTGTTGTAATAGCCTCCTAGTTGGTCTACCTCCCACCAGTTCCTCTCCTCTCTAATCCTCCCCAAAGTTGCCAAAGTGATCTTCCAAAACTCCAGGTGTGGCCGTGTCAGTCTCCTGCTCAGCAAGCTCCGAGAGCTTCCTGTTGACTCTAGAATCCGCTCGATTTCGTCTTCGTATCGACATTTCTTACACTCTGTTCCTGTGTGTGTTTTGTAACATAAATAACAATTACCACTGCAGTCATTTCCAGTTGTGTCCAGCTCTTCACGGTCCTTCTTGGGGTTTTCTTGGCAAAGGTACTGGGGTGACTTGCCATTCCTTCTCCAGCTCGTTTTGCAGATGGGCAAACAGGGATAAGTGATTTGTCCAGGGTCACAATGAGTCTGCGACTGGATTTTAATTCAGGTCTTCCTGACTTCAGTCCCAGGTGCTCTATCTACTGTGCCATCTATATAAATTATGAATAAATAAATATACATATGTTGGAGATAAAGGCTCAAAAATGTACTGATAGGACATATGGTCAAAAAAAGTTTTGAGACCCCTTATGTAGAAAATTGCCAGCGTTATG
Organism: Pseudochirops cupreus; assembly: GCA_028627135.1. NCBI lineage: Eukaryota > Metazoa > Chordata > Mammalia > Diprotodontia > Pseudocheiridae > Pseudochirops > Pseudochirops cupreus. Next base: position 72,699,543 of record CM053580.1, read on the forward strand.
AGTGGCAAAGAAGGGAACTCTCAGCCAGCCGAGGGAACCACAGAATCTGAGGCTGGCCATAGGTTCCCCAAGCAATAGATCTATAAGCAACTGGCCCACCAGATGTATTTAACATAGTTGTCCTTCCAAAGCATCCGATCCATTCACAGTACAGATATGCCCAAAGGACCCTTGGAGAACATTTTAAGATCCTGCGATATCTGCCTCTCTGACCCTCTCCTAGAACCCTGGGGCTGGAATTAGGGTCAGGATTGAACTTGAGTCAAGGTATGGCCTTAGCAGTGTAACCGTGTCTCCCTGTGGCTGCCATATCTTCCTAGCACTGGTGAGTGAGAAAAAGCCAGCTGTATTCAGACATCCTTTTATTGATGAATTTTTCTCCTGTGGTGACTACACAGAGAACTCAAGGAGACTCATGATAAAGAACTGGCTGCTTTGGAGGAAAAGTATAAAACATCCCTGAAGTTAGAGAAGAATGTCGCCCAAGAAAAGCTAGGTATGGCCACAGTTTGGGCAGAACGCTTGTTCTGAAATGTGAGCATGGCAGGGAACACATTAACTGGAAAGCATCTACCAGGTTTTTCTTGGGTTTCTTCCTAAAGCTTAGAAAAGGAAACATCCTAAAAGGAGGGAAATCCATACGAGAGGGAATCGGAAAAGCCTGATTCAAATCCCAGCTCCTCCACTCTATAGCCCTCCCTGCTTATTCCTCAGGGCTATTGTGAGGAGCAAATAATAATAATAAAGTGCATGAAAGTACTTTGGAAAATGTAATTTGGAAAAATGTGAGGTTGTAGTCATTATTATCTACCATGTGATAGAGTCCTTAGGGAACAGTGATGACTGTTTGTTTATCTTCTCTTGTCTAGAGAGTATGGTGAAGGAGTATAAGTATTTGAAGAATATGTTCCGAATGTACCAGGTGAGATCTAGTTACTTTGAACCATTTTCAAGCATAAGGGAAGCTGGGCCACCTCTTCTAGACTTCATTTCCTGGAAAATAAACCATGGTGGAACAATCCAGATGGGGTATTGGATGGAAAATAACTGCTGGGGAGACAGGGCCGCAAAGAGCCGGGGTGCAAAGAGGGACTGGTACAGAGCTTTGAATTAAATTGCATTCATCTGTTCAGTACTGGCTGCTCACTAACCATATTAATAGATTGGTGAGACTATTTGTGCATACAGTGATTCTCCCAGATTTATTCTTGGTTTTTTGATTTGTTTTGTTTTATTTTGGCTTTTTGAAAGGGGGAAGGCAGGGCAGTTGGGGTTAAGTGACTTGCCCAAGGTCACATGGCTAGTAAGTGTTAAGTGTCTGAGGCTGGATTTGAACTCAGGTCTTCTTGACTCCAGGGTCAGTGCTTTATTCACCGTGCCACCTAGCTGCCCTGGCCTTATTCTTTATGCTCAGTTTTTTTTGGGGGGGGTGAATGCCTGTGGAAACAGGAAAGTAGGTTTCCTCAGGCAAATAAAGCAAGTTGAGCAGGTTGAAGTGTCAGTGTTCATTCTTTAAAAAAAATAAAATTAATTGGTATTTTTGTTCATTCATTCATTAATTTGTTTATTCAATGTCTATAAGCCCCTGCTAAAGGGAGAGAAAGAGATTGAGCTAGCATATTTTCACCACTTTTAAATTATCTTACTTTTAGAAACACTGCCATGTTTGTGTGTGTGTAGGTGCGGATGCGCATATGGAGAGAAAAAGAGAAAGTGTCTAGAGAGAGAGAGTATGTGTGTCCAGATGTGTTTTTAGCTCTACATTTGTGTGTGAGGCATATTCTTTCTGAAAGGTGCTAAAAGTTAATAGAAAGACTTTTGAGGGTTCTTCCAGGAGGTTTCCCCAGCAGAAGAGCCATGAGGATGCCCAGGAGACAAAGGAAAGGAAAGTGCTCAAATTCCTGACAGGCACCAGGGAGCATTTCCAGGGCAGCAGCTACCTTGTCCAAGAGAATCCATGAGCTTGTTTGGAGGGTCCATTCTCCAAGACTCCACTAGCTGTCCTTCCTGGCACAGCTAGCTCAGGAACAGAATGACTGAGAGCTGAGCTCCTGCCAAGGACACCAAGGGACTTGGAGCAAAGAAATAAAGGCTGGCATCATGTCCAAAGTCTCTTCCTGTCCCCATGAAGTAGTCACAAAGAACTGACATTCCCATGGGACTTTGTTGTTTTCAAAGCACCTTCCTTATAGCAACATTGAAGGAGGAAGTATACGTGCTACTAGTCCCAATTTACAGATGAGGAAACTGAGGTTCATCAAGGCAAAGTAATTTGCTCCAGCTCACACAGCTAGTAAGTGTCAGGGTCAGGATTTGAACCCAGGTCTTCTGACACCAAGCCCAGGCCTCTTTCCACAGTACTCTACTATGTCTATTTCAGGGGTTTTTAACTTCTTTTGTATGATGGTGTGCTGGTAAATGTTTAATCACTGACTCTGGGGTAGGCAAGGGGAAATGTATTAGAGCACACTTCTAAGTTTAATCTGTATTGTTGACATTATCTCCATCACTTTATTAAGTGTAGACTATGTACAAAATAAATCAAGTCCTGGTTTGTAGGTGGGGTTCCCTAATTCCTAACACTAAAAATTTCACAATCAGCTCACAGGCTGGTCTGAGCTGGCTCCAGCACATCCCTACATGGATTCCTTTGGCAGTCTGATGAAGTCTATGGACCCCTTTTTCAGAATACTGTTTTTAAGTGCGTGAAATAAAATATACAGAACTACAAAGGAAATAAATTATATTGAAACACAGTTATGAAAAAAAGTTAAAATTCACAGACTCCAGGTCAAGAACCCTAGCCCTATTTGATTTTTCTTCTTTTGAAGAAATTTTTTAAAAAACAACACTGACTCATGGTCCAATGGGATTTTCACCTGATTTACAATTCCAGCAGAACCCTTAAGCATAGGAGTAAACCCTCCCCCACAAAAATTTTAAAAACCACTTTCTTTTCCTTTGCTATCATAATAGCATGGACATTTCATTTTTTTCCCTTGAATGAATTATTTAAATATTTCAAAGACCAAAGCTGGAAAAATATTGAAGTTTATTTCCTGTCATTTCCATTTTCCTGTACCTCACTGTCTTTCTCCAGACAGCTTATCAGTGAGGGTGGTATGGGACTTTGCAGTAGACAACACTGCGTGGACAGGTACCATCAACTGTCTACATCCCACTTTTCCATTTCAACACCACCATGTGATTTTAGGAAAGTTTTTATTTATTTGTTTTGGGAAAATAATTTTTAAAGTCTCTCCCTTCCCTTCTGGGCATGCTTGATTTGTAAGACCATGATGTCCACAGATTTTATGGTCCTCTGTGTCGCCCTAGGACAGTATCTCAGATGAAATGGAGGAGAAGTGGTTGAGGCGGAAGGATGAATGGGAGAAGAGTGAGAAAATGGAACGAGAAAAAATCTTACTGCAGCAAAGTAAGAGAATCTTGAAATGTTTTAGGTGTATAAATGACCCAGATTTATTGAAAGGAAATACAATCAGATGGAAAAGTTGGAATGGAAGGACCATTGCCTAACTCTCAGCCTGTTCCTTATGCATTCATTTGTTGTTGTCTTCTTCATCCTTGTTTGTTCTTCATTCTTAAAGAGGGGAGGTAATGCCCTGATATGCAAGTGAATTAAATTTAAGTGAGGGAGGGCCATGCAAAGTCACCAGCCTTACTTACATCCTCCTAATGAATTCCTCCAAGTCTCAACATGCTCTATTTGTTTCCATTTTTATTTTTTACAACAATAATACAATCCAGCCGCTTGCGATTCTATTGTCTGTGAGGATCTCTTTTTAACATAAAAAATGTTTGTGGATCCCCACATCATAGTAACTGTAATATTAGCATATAATTGTGAAAATGAGTGGGTAAACCATTAGTTTGACTCAGGGTCAAATAGCATTTCTTATGTTATTGAGTATTTTGTGTCTTTTGTATTTTTCCTCCTTGTATCTTTCTTTCAATCACAAGTATAGTTATGAGAGTACACGTATATACACATGCTTTATTCTCTGCTTCTCCACAGAATACAGACTAACAAAGAAGTTTGAGGTGTATGGGGAGGAAGAAAAGCGAAAAATAGAAGAACTCCATATCCAAAACTGTGAAAGATTTAATAAGGAGAGAGAGGTAATTCCCCTAGAGGAATAAATAATCATAGAGCTACTGTAAAGGCAAAAAATAACACTGTGCCTCGAAGGACTTGCGGACGTTTTATATTTAATAGCTGGCGGCTTTTTAGAGTCAGCTCGAATCTAACTTGCATTATTGAGACACATCCGGGGGCCAGGGTACCTGGTTCACAGTGTTGCAGTAATAACATTGGCTAGCATTTATATAGCGCTTCATGGTTTGCAAAGCGTATCAGCGAGCACCCCAGCATACCCAGGGTGGCTGCCAGCACAGGTTCTTAGATCTGCTTTTCCAAAGGAAAGGGTTAACAATCTTTAATCAATCAAACGTTTGTCATTTACCTAGTTCAGGGGGAAAAGTCGGCACCCTGAACTTCAGAGAATACAAACACAAGTTACAAGCAGACAGAGAAACAGACCAGCAGACGGCTTCCAGCGTCTGACCATCACGTCAGTTACCTAGTCAGTTACCAGAGAGGGAAGCACCAGCATCTGGGCTTTGCAAAGCGAGGGGGGGAGGAGGGGGCTCCACGGCTGCCCAGAGTCTCGTCTGGCCAAATCACACAACTCTTCCCAAAGTGAAGTGAAAACCTCACATCAGGGTATATATAGCCTTCTCCTAGATCAGAGAATGTCACAGCCCTCTTGATCCACTTACCCAATCATAAAGTAATAAGGCGTGGGTGTTCCTGAAGAACAAGCTTCCCACCATGGGCTCCAAGTGACCATATTCAGCCTGTTAGGGGGCAGAGGATACTTTCAAATCAGGGAAGGTTCTCAGAGTCACTTAAGCTTATCCAAGGGCCTCGGGGCAGGGAGATCTCCAGATTCCCATAACACAAAGCACTTTGCAAACAACATCTCCTATCATGCTTGGTCATTGTATTGATCAGGGTTCTATAACTATTCTACTGAGGGTGATAAGTTGAACAAATACCTGTATTCACCAAAAGGCTCAAATCCTCTTTCCAAAGACAGAGTGTGATTCCTTAAATAAAAAATCCATGCATCGTATAAAACAAAGGGCTTTGTGAGCATCAGTGACGTGAAGAGCTAGTGTTTACCGTTTCTGTGATTTTGTGACTCACTGCTTGGATGATAATTCTATTCTGTCTCTTCCTTCCTTCCTTTTTATTTAGTTAGTTAGTTGGGTTTTTTTGGAGGGCAATTGGGGTTAAGTGACTTGCCCAAAGTCCCACGGCTAGTAAGTGTGTCAAGTGTGTCAAGTGTCTGAGGTCACATTAGAACTCAGGTCCTCCCGACTCCAGGGCTGGTGTGCCACCTAGCCGCCCCTCTTCCTTCCTTCCTTCCTTTCTCTTTGTTCTTTCTCTTCTCTCTTAACTTTCATACACTAGGTTGGGAAGGGGGATGGGTTGGAGATCATGCTCTTGTTTTTGTTTTATCTTTGTGAATGAGACATACTTTCCTCTGTGTTGCCTGTGTCAGATTTAAATTTAGTCTTGGTGAAGCAAGGGATCGAAGAATCAAATGGTACTTAATCTTACGGATGAGGAAACTGAGGTCCCTGGAGCTTAAGTGACTCAAATGAGGTCACAGAGCTGGAATTTGAATCCAGGTCCTTTGATGCCAAAATGCAATGCTCCTTTTACTGCCCCATGGTGCTAGATCTGAAATAGAAATTACGTAAGATTCACCTTCAATATACTATTGCTTTCAGGCATTCATAACACAACATGAAATTGATATGTTGAATTTAGAAGAGCTGCAGAAGGCCAAGGAGGTGAGTTTTTTTTTCTTTTCCCTTTGGGATTTCTGGTAACAAGTAAGCAAAATGAAAAAAATGAACCAAAGGAGATTGACTTAATAATGCCATTCCTCATAGAATTACCATCAGTGGACTACAGCGTAGCTTTCTGGGGATTTTAGAACTTGTTACCCAACAAAGCCTTTAGTATCCTTTTAGACCCAGGACTATTCTTATGTATGTTAGTTATAAGTCAGCTTAATGTACGACTTTTGTAGACCAGTTTGAGCTAGAGCTTGTTCTCCAGGTCCACTAAGTTCAAACAAGGATGTATACTTTAACCATCACTACACTACCCAGTTCTACCTTTGAGCTCCATACGTTGCAATAATATATCCTGTGGAGGCCTCCTGGAGGGAAAACCCTCCCCACTGCCATTGCCAGATCTCGGCTCAAGCCCAGTTTATCCTTCATAGGAGCTGGAAGGGATCTCAGAAATCATCTGGTCCAAAACTGTCATTTGACAGACTATGAAACTGATACCAGAGAGATTAAGCAATTTGCCCATGGTCATAACACAGTCAGTCATCAGTAGCAGAGCCAAGATTTGAACCCAGGGGAACTAATTCCAAATCCAGTATTCTTTCCACTATGCCAACACTGACTCAACTTTGAACCTGCACTGCCAGATATGGCTAAGGGATTAGTTTCTCAGGGGGTTCCGAAGTGTCTTGGCCAATTGTGTGATTTTAAGGTTGGTCACCAGAAGCTTGCAAGTCAAGTGATGAATTTTTTTTTTTGCCAGTGTAATTCACCAAGACCATCTGTTCATTCAGGGCGAGGTGCAGGGCAGTGATCTCCGTCTATGGAGAGAGTAACCACGTCGATGAAACTGTAACTCCTAGAAGTATTAAAGAATTGTTTCATGATAACCAAGCACATAAACTGATTTATAGTGCTCCTTCTGCTGAAAATTGACCTTGAGCCTTTGATGGCAAGGTATTTGGACACTTTGCTGAGGTGTCTAATGGGATTATATAGCTCACTTAGAGACCTCAGGAAAACAGGGAGAACAGAGCAATGTGAGGGTTAAGTGTAGCACATGAAATCACAATATATTTAGTCTATTACTAGACTAATCATTTGTCCATGAGGTCAGGAAATGTCTTCTATACATCTTGCATTTTCCTAGCCCTTAGCACAGTGATTTGTAAACAGTAGGTGCTCCATAAGTGCATGTGGAATTGAATTGAGTCTCTTTCTCTTAATAAAGACTGTGGAGGAAGAATTTCAGGCACAGTCCCTTATTTTAGAATCGCTGAACACATCATTGTACCAAAGTCAATTGGAACTCCAGAAAGAGGTGAGTTGCAGGGGAGGAGAGGGGATAGCAGTTGAATAAAGCATGAGAGATTGACATCTGGAAAGAACCAATCCCTTTGTAGCACAGTAGGCTGCCTCCATTGATGAATTATGGCTGTCTTACTCAGCTGCTTGCCTAGGGAGGAGGGATAGTGAGCTTCTGAAATACCTTTCAGAGAAACCATGCAATTAACCTGGAGCAGCTCCTCCAACAGAAGCTTATTGAAGTTGAGGAGAAGTACAAGCTTGAGGTACAGCACCTGACAGATGAAAATCTAGACCTGAGGTACGCATGCGCCCAAAGGAAAAATGAGAATTAGAACGTTGGCGGGGGGAGGGGAGGTAAAGAGGGAGCTTATCTGAAGTTGTTCTAGAAAGCATCTTTGCCGTTGGAAAAGAGAAAAAAAAATATTTAAGCTTCCTAATGCTAGTTTGTAGACTGATTCGGAGATGAAATTTCAAGCAAATTTGCTATTCGAGACCGTGCATTTTCCTGATTCTCATTAAATTATATTTTTATTACTGTTATCTCTTTTTAAAAGTTTATTTATTCTTCATTTTGAATTTAAAATTTTTTTAAATGAGCATTTCCATGTAGAGGACAGAACAAGAAAAAAGGATGATATATAAAACCACTCCATCCCCCAACCTGGGACATTTTTACTGGCCGTAGCCCATGTTTGGGATTCTGTCCTTCGCCATCTCCACCTCCTGGCTTCTCTACCTTCCTTCAAATCCTAGCTATTTTCTACAGGAAGCCTTTCTGACCCACTCTACTTGTAATGCTTTCCTTCTTATTAATCATTCCCAATTCCCATTTATCCTGTGTATTAACGGCTTTCTTGTAAAGAGTTTTTTCCATGATATCTCCCCCACTGACTGTTATGTTAGGTCCTTGAGAACAGGGATTGTCTTTTACTTTTCTTTGTTTACCGAGCTCTTAACATATTGCCTAGCACATAGTAATCAACTAATAAATCTTTATAGGCATTATGTGACTGGCATTTATCTTCATTTCATAATGTTTGCTTTATTTTTTAAAAGTATAAAATTTCACACATTACTTTCAAAGCTGTCCCACTCCTCTATGCTTTCTTCCATATTTTCTGTGAATTAAATTTTTTCCCCAGTGCCTTTATTTTTTTTAACATCACTATTGTTCACCTCTTTTCTCTCCCTAGTCCCTCACCCTAATTAAAAACTCAGAGAAAGAAAAAAGAAAACCTTGTATAAAATAAGGATCATTGAGCAAAATAAATTCAGAGTGGCCATGTCAAAAAAAAAAGCGCCTCTTTTTCTGCACTTTCAGTCCATCACTTCCCTCTCAGATGGTTATCGGAACATGCTTCATCCTAAGTCCTCTGATGACATGGTCTGTCATCTCATTTATGGGTTCCTAAATCTTTCAGAGTTGCTTTTCTTCATTATTGGTGGTATTATCCATGTATAAATTGTTCTCCTGGTTCTGCTCCCTTCCCTCCGCGCCTGCTACCCAGCATGCTCTGATATGGTCTCTTTCACCATTTCTTATGGATAAATCACATTCCATTATATGCAGATATCATCATTTGTTCATTCTTTGGTTAATGGAGAACCCTAAGCCTACAGGATAGTTGTTTTCTCCTTCCTGTCAGGATCAGGAAGTTACGTTTTGCTTGTGTTCATTCCCTTCCTAGCATTATGCTCCTCTTAACCTCTCCTCCATTTTCCTTTTGTTTCCTAGTGAAGTTATAACCAGTATCCTTTTTATTATTACTTTCAATGATCATTCATTTTTACCTCGTCTCCCCCCACCCCCATCCGCTGAAAAGAAAAAAAACAACACATAAGCACGGTCAAGCAAAATCATTTTATTTTGGTCACTTCCAAAATGAATTTCTTATTTTGCCCATTAGTCCATCTCTCTGCCATGAGGTGGGCAGTGCTCTTTATCAGTCTTCTTTCTGGAATTATGATTAATCAGAGATCTTAAGTCTCTCAAAATTGTTTATTGTTGTCGTTTTGTTTTGTTTTTACGATATTTGGGTTGAGTTGTAAATTATTCTTGTTCTGCTTACTTTACTCTGCATCAGGTCATACAAGTCTCCCAGGTTTCTTTGAAATTGTCTTTTACCTCCTTTCTTAACAGCACAATAGTATTTCAATACATTCATATGACACAATTTGTTCAACCAATCCCCTTAGTTTCCAGTTTTTCCTACCATTCAAAAGGAGCTGCTGTAAATATTTTTATACATGTAGGACTTTTTCCTCTTTCTTTGATCTCTTTGGGGTATAATAGGCCTGGTCATGCTATTGCTGACTCATAGGGCATACAAGTAATATTTGTGTGACTTATCCCTTGCTGACATTAATTCCGATTTTATTACAGCCTAATGAACTTCTACTCTTTTCAGGCCAGCATTTATGTCAAGTAAAGCTATATTCCAGTGATGTAAATGTAAACACTAAAACCTTGAATAATTGTTTTTAAAAAACCCGAACAATATTAGGGCCATAGTTTCCTCACAAGTAAGGCAGAATGTTGTATAGTCAGATGTGGATATCAATAAAACTTTTTTTTTTAGTTCCCAAATCACCATAATCACTTGAGGACTTATTTCCCGTCTTCAAAATTCGGGGCATTACCACTTATAATTAAGATTCCACCTAGGCCAAAAGATGGGACCATGTTCTCTTACTCATGAGAATCCTACACATTCTTTATGTTTCGTTTCTAAGATAATGTTTCTTCCTTCACCCAACAGACGTATGTTAATCTTAAAGAATGAAGAACTGTTTTTAGAAAGAAGCAAGAAAGCTACCAGGGAAGAATCTTTTGTCTATCATGACATACTTCTTGAGAGTGAAAATCTGCATATGGAACAAAAAAGTTGACTGTCTCCCAGTGCCCGGAGAATTCATGTGAAGAACTTCCCCTCAGGATTGCCTGAGACTTGTTCAGTTCCTGGCATACCACATTTTTGTTTTTGTTTCCACAACTTTACTTTATTCAGAGCTGTTGGAAGCATAAATGTCATTGAGCCAAGATTTTTTTCCCCATCTACCCCTACTTTGAGGTAATCCATGAACCTTACTGTTGATTTGATTTTCTGCCTGAGTATGACTGAACATTCAGGTGATGATAACACTAGGAATGTTCTCCCTTAGCCAACATTTACATGCCATTAAATTAATTTTTCATTCTGCCCTTCCTTACTGCACCAGAAGAAGGGCTCTCCTTAAGTCTGTTCTCTTGCTAAAAAAGATAAATGTGTGGTTGATTATATCTCCCAAAATCATAGGATGTTAAAGTTGGAAGAGGTCTTGGCAATCTTCTAGTCCAGGGGTGGGGAACCTGTGGCCTCAAGGCCACATGTGGCCCTCTAGGTCCTCAAGTGCAGCCTTTTGACTGAATCCAGACTTCACAGAACAAATCCCCTTAATGAAAGGATTTGGTCTGTAAAGCCTGAACTCAGTCACAAGGCCACACCCAAGGACCTAGGAGGCCACATGTGGCCTCAAGGCTGCAGGTTCCCCATCCCTGTTCTAGTCTGTGTTCCTCATTTTTCAGATGAGGAGAATTAGGTCCAAAGAGACTTGTCCAAAGTAACACAACCATCTAATGATAAAGTCAAAATTAGACCTTAGAACTCCCACTCCCAAGTCCAGTGGTCTTATGACAATGCCATGCTTTCACACTACCCTACCTTTCCAGAATCAGTGTGTTGGAAAACAATCTAGTTTATAAACTTTATATAAAAAAATGGATCCCTGGATCTAGAGTAGCATGGTAGAGTAGGTGCTAAACCAGGGACCAGGTAACTTTCTGGATCACCTTAGGGAAGACACTTGACTTTCTCTGGGTCCTAGGTTATCTATGAAATGTAGGTCTTGGACAAGATGACCTCTTACGTCCCTTTCAGCTCTGATACCAACATTCTATAAACTATGGCTTAGCAAGAAGTTTTTGTGGTTTCTGTCATTCTCTATTATCCAGAAATGTATGTCTTTGTGAAAACAGTCCTTAGCAAAGACCAAAGCCATGTGATTGACTCAGGAAATTTTGGTGATAGGAATAATCTATTGAGTTGATGAAGTTTCCCAGTAGATTAGATGCTTATGGTGCTACTTACTTCCAAGGCTCTGGTTATAACTTCATACACTTGAATTTTAAGTTAAAAAAAAAAAAACCCTTCACCTAAGGCAACACTCTGTTTTTCCAGTGGTGATGAAGAAATGATAAATTCTTCAGACAAAGTTTATTCAACCCAATTCAATTCAATTAAGCATCTACCCTATCCCAAGCAATCGTACTAAGTACTAATAATACAAAGACAAAAAAGAAAATAGCTCCTGCCCTCAAGGAGCTTACATTTTTCTTCATGAGAAGAACCATATTTGGGGAAGAGGGGGAAGGAAGATAGCAGGATCAGGAAAAGCTTCATGTAGAGAATCCTGGTTCTTTTGGAGCAACGTGAGCAGAACCTGATGCTGCTTCTACATTAGCGTTGCTGTCAGTCAGAAACATTTATGAATCATCTTCCAAGTACCAGGCACTGTGCGAAGAAGTGCGGATACAAAGAAGGACAAAAAACTGGCTCTGCCCTCCAGGAGCTCACAGTCTGATGGGAAAACAACATGCAAATTATATGCAGAGAGGCTGTGGACAGAATAAATAGGAGATGACCACTGTGGGGAAGCATGGGCATTAAAGGGCGGGTTGAGAAAGGCTTCCCATAGTATAGAGGTGGGTTATTTTTTGTCCTGTTTCCATCTAAATGAAGGTAAACTGAGGCACAAAGTCCTGAGCATGTTCTGTTTTTGGCAAGGTTGGCAGTTTCTACAGACAAAAGGAGAAGCATCCAAAAGCAAAAAGGCACATCACGGATGGGAGAAACAATATGATTGGCTAGCAATTTGTAATGCAGCCCCTCCTCATAACTATGGGAAACTTATTGGTGATGTCTAGTTGCAGGGCTAGTTAGTTTCACAGCAATAGCAGACCAGACTTTCTTGAAGGACAGTGTCAGTCTTCAGAGTTTGGTCTAAAAAGAGACAAGTTAGGTTGTATATGTGCTGTTTATTCTCTGTAAACTCACTTTGGGGTTAGGCTGCACAGATTATATACCTATGAAGTATGGAAGGGTTCCCTCCTCCCTTTCCCCTGACTTGGGATGTCTTTGTTTTTTGTCAGCCAAAATTAGAGTTTCCGCCTCAGACACAACACAAAAACTAGCTGGGTGACCTTGGGCAAGTCACTTAATCCCAAATGCCCCACCTTCCCCCCTCCAAAAAGCAAAAAGAAAAATAAAATTAAAGTTTCCAAAGGCAAGGAAGTACCCCTGACTTCAGGGTGTCTGTCCTTTTGTTAGCTGAAATTATAATTCCCATAGAACAGGAGAGTGCCCCAAGATGTCTGGTTTCTGTCAGCCATAAACAGGGGAATGTCATGAGAAGAGAGTGTTATAATAGAACAGTGTCCATAAAACAAGACGAGAGAAATGGCATTAATCAAGATAGTGTCCCCTTCAAGTGGCCTGGTCCTTATTAGTTATAACCAAGAGAATGCTCCCGGGCGACTTAATCCAACAGAAGTTTGATATTGCAAAGGATTATGGTATGTTAACTCAGAGTGGACCAAAATGTCTTTTTCTGATTGACCAGTTCAGGTTTTCAGCCTTCTTTGTGTCATGAAGGGCTAAAGTGGGTCTCACAACAATCAGTGTGGCAAAGATAACAGATCAGACACCCTGACATATACCTGCATCTTTCAAGACGATAGATTTCCTTAACACAACAATAGAACAGTGATTAGCAAGAAAACTAAACTTCTAAACTTGGTAACCAGCTTAGAGAGGAAAGCTGAACTTATAAATTTCCAAACTTAGCTCAGAAACACATGTAACTTAGGTGGTACGCAAAATGTCAGCTGTGATACAGAATAGAATCCGTTATAAAAATGGAGACAATATCCATTTAATTTTCTCAGTCCCAATAGGCAGCTTGTGTGTTTCCTAAAATGCTCTTTTAGGTCTAGGTAATTTGAGTTTCACCAGACCAATGCTTCAACAAACTATTCTAAAATGCTCTTTTCAACTGTGCACATCCCCCCCAAATCCCTCAAACAGGTAATTATGCCTGACTCTGCTGTCACTGCAGTATCTTGGGTGAAATTGTTACCACAATCAAATCTCACTGGAAACTTCCAGAACCAAGGTCTACTGATGATTCTTGGTACATTTATGAAATGTACCAAATGAATAAATGCTGAGGATTTGCTTTTGTGCCCTATGTTTTTCCCATCATTAGCCAGAAATACATGGTCACCACACTGACATTCCAGGACCTTATGATTGACCATTCATTTATTAAATAAGCACTTATTAAGTACCTGCCATGAGCACCATGCACATTCTATTGAGAGAAAAAAACATGTGAATGTACATAAATAATTGAATATAAAATAATCCAAGAGATTTAAAAAGGAAGACACTAGCAACTGCAAGTAGTCAGTCAACAAATATTTATTAAGGACCTACTATGTACCAGGCACTGCGCTAATTACTTGAAATACAAAGAAAAGCAAGAAAGTCACTGCCCTCCTGTATTGCCAAAGCAATATTCACAGCACTGATGGCAACTATGAATATGCCAGAGTCATTCTGAATCACAAAATATAACAGATTCTCCATATAGAAGACAGAAGCAAAACATTTATTCAGACATCAGAAAGCCAAATCCCAATACCAGAAAGTCAAACTCATCTTAGCAACAAAGAAGTTAATCTACATTATCACTACAGGGAGCAACACCATCCCAAAGCCTTCCCCCCTGCTCAGGCCTCCTCACAAACAAACACTGACAATCCTAGCTGTCTGCTTGCCTACATCCTCTCTTTATCCCGCCATTCTAACTACTCTGACTCATTTCCTGCTCTACCTGTTCAGGAAACTACTCCCACTACAGGCTCCATGTGATTACATTCAGCCTATTAAGGGGCAGGGAAGATCTTCAAATTCCCATTACCATTACGCCTCCAGGAACTCACAATCTAATGGGGGAGTTTTAAGGATGCTACTCATCAGGAGAGCACTAAGATACCATGTCTGTCATTGTGTCTTTTTTTTTAAAGAGAAAGAGGAACTAATAGATGACATCTTTGTCAAGATTTTTTTCTTCTCCTCTCCTTGCCCATGAGCGTGTGTTTAAGGAGATATTTTATGGTTATCCACATAACTCCTCCTCTTGCCTCACCATGGCATAGAGGCAATGTGGATTCTCTAATGCTGTGCTACCAAGCTCTGGAAGGGCCTACTAAACTGCAAGGGCTTTAAGTACCAAGCCTCTAATCTATCTAAACTAAGATTTATTACCAGTAGAATGGTTGCCAATTGATGATTGGGATAAGGGGTGGGGAGAGAGTCACAAAAACTCCAGAATGCTATCTACTAAGGTACCTTTTTAGTGTCATGGTTCTCTCTGGCGATCTGGTGAAGCCTATGGACCCTTTCTCAGAAAAATATTTTTTAAAGCATAAAACAAAATGCTTAGAATAAAAAAGGTAACCAAATATATGGAAATAACAGTCATCATTGTACAGACAAAGACAATGCAACTAAAATTAGGAGGGAAGCAGAAATCTGGGAAAGAACTTTTATAACCAGTGTCTCTGATAAAGGCCTCATTTCTAAAATATACAAAGAACTGAGTCAAATTTGTAAGTCATTCTCCAATTGATAAAATGGTCAAAGGATATGAACAGGGAATTTTCAGAAGAAGAAATTAAAGGTATAATTATATGAAAAAATACTCTAAATCACTATTGATTAGAGAAATGTAAATCAAAACAACTCTGAGGTCTCACATCACATATATCAGACTGGCTAACATGACAAAACAGGAAAATGATAAATGCTGGAGAAGATGTGGGAAAATTAGAACACTAATGCATTATTGGTAGAGTTGTGAACTGAGCTTTTTGTGGTGGTAAAGAATTGGAAATTGAGGGGATGTCCATCAGATGGGGAATGACAGAACAAATTGTGGTATATGAATGCAATGGAATACTATTGTGCTATAAGAAATGATGAGCAGGTAGACTTCAGGAGAACCTGGAAAGACTTATATGAACTGATGCTGAGTGAAATGAGCAGAACTAGGGGAACACTGCACACAGTAATAACCACAATGACTGACTTTGACAGACTTAGCTCTTAGCAGTGCAAGGATCTAAGACAACTCCAAAAGATTCACAATGGAAAATCCTATCCACATCCAGAGAAAGAACTTTGGAGTCTGAATGCAGATAGAAGAATACTGTTTGTTCTCGTTTTCTTTTTCTTTTTTTAAAAAATTATTTATTTGTAGCTTACAACATTCAGTTCCGAAAGTTTTTGAGTTCCAAATTCTCTCTCTGAATTAGCTAATTTTGCCTTGTGCTTTAGAGCCCATATTTATTCCTTCTTTAGCAAACTCCAATTTGCCTAAATGCCAATTAGTATAGTATTTTGATTTATCTTAGCACAAGGTTAGGAATGGTATTAATTCACTTTTTCACATTTCCCTTAAAATGACCAAAATAAGTTCAAATTGAAACTCAAAAATTTTTTCTCTAATAGGTGAGTCAGGGAAATTACTTTTTTCTTTTCAATCCAAGGGAAAATTCCCATATTATTTCTCATCACCTTTCCCTCACCCCACT
>CM053580.1:72715934-72747086 GCA_028627135.1 Pseudochirops cupreus
GGATGGGGTGGAGAGTGGATGGGGGGGGCAGGATAGGAAGAAGGGACATTTAATCAGACTCTCACAGTGTGCTCACTATGGAGAGGTTCTGTGTAATTTCACATGTTCAGCCTGTATTTGATTGCTTGTCCTTCCAATGGGGATGGGTGGTGAGGGAGGAGGAGAAAGAATCTGGAATCTGGAGTTCCATAATCAAATGTTATGAATGTGTATCTATCTATCTTTGTGTGTGTATATACATATATATATATACATATATATATATACAATTATCATTATTATTATTATTGACTACATCCAACTAGAACTTGAGATACACAGGCACTGCAGTTGGGAGATCCATCCTGCCCTACCAAAAAGTGACATAGGAGAGAATAGACTGGGGAAGGGGGGAAACACTGGGATGGCTGTTTTGGGGTGGTGGGCGGGGTAAATACGGGGAGAAAATATGTAACTCAAAAAAAAAATTTAATAAAATAAATTTATTATTAAAAAAATTTTTTTTTGAGTTCTAAATTCTCTCCAGCCCTTCCCCAACCTGTTCAGAAGGCAAGTAATATATGAATTATATATGTGAAGTCATGCAAAATATAATTCCATATTAGCCATGTTGCCAAAAAAAAAACCAACCAAAAAAACAAGGAACATAAAGTGAAAAAAGTATAATTCAATCAGCAATCAGATTCCATCAGTCCTCTCTCTCTCTGAAGGTGGATATCATTTTTCATTATGAGCCCTTTGAAATTGTCTTGGATTGTTATAGTGATTAGAGTAGCTAAGTCTTTCACAGGTGATATGTGCAATGTATAAAAGTTACTATGTACAAAGTTCTCCTGGTTTGGCTCACTTCACTTTGTATCAGTTCATTTGAGACTTCCCACGTTTGTTTTTTTTTAAAACCATCCCTCTTGTTCCTTTTTTTAAAAATCTAAACAATTTTTTTAATAAGCTTGAAAACTTGTGATAAAGCCTGAGTTCAAGGAAACAAAATGTTCCTGTTCACTGATAAGTAAACAATAACAAATTGTTAATTTACTGCTGTCAACTATACCTCAAGGTAGCAAAGACTCATTTATCCATTGGTGGCTTTTGCCAGTTCGTGACATTTTACCTATCACATATTGTTATGGTCAAGAAATAGTTAAGAAATACTTTATGGAATTAGTAATCAGCCAAGTGAAACTCTATGAACCTGGGAAGCCTCCCTAGAGTAATTTATCTTTACCTGGGAAGTCGGCCTCAGGTAATTTATCTTTTTCTTGCTCGGTTGCCATGCCCTGTGCCCCTCCGCTTACCCTACAGACCCCCTCTGATTACCCCCTCCGCTTGCCTTAGTAATCACTTGTTTGTATCTATACGACAACCTGCTTAGTAACCAATTGTGTTAGTTAGATACGTAAACCAAAAAATGTATAAAAGGTTCTCCACCCCCAAACTCAGGGCTGCTCCTCCTTTAATTGGCATGGAGTAGCCCCAGCTGGCAAATTAAAGCTCCTTAAAACTTTTTAATTCGGACTCTGTGGTCACTTTGTTAAGACTCGTCAAGTCATGTCATTTCAATATCACCTTGACAAAAAAATATCTGGCTTTTAGAGAAAGAAATACACAGAAAATTGTCCCATTTATTTTCAGGTAGTTGTAAAACCTTTCATATGAAAACAAAACTATTAGGAAAAAAAGAAACATTTTCCAATGAAGTCTAGTTCCTCTGATTCTTAATTTTAAGAGAAAGAAGTTAATTCTGACAAAGCTGGGTGAAAAAAAGTTGGCCTGATTAAAAGTAAGGCAGTTAGACCTTGATTTGTATCAGTAAGTGGTAGGGAGCCTTTTTTTTTCTGACAAGTACTCAGAAAAACTAGACAAAACGCACTTAAAAAGCAACTTTTTAAAACAAAGAAAAATGTCTTTTTAAAGTACATAAGACTGAAATAATTACTTCTAAATGACCTCTACATATTGGATAAAAGATAATAGCTCTCATTTATACTGTCCTTTTAGATTTGAAAAGCGTTTTACAAATACTATCTCATTTTGTCTTAACAACCTCAGGATGTGGTTTGCAATTATTTCCCCTATTTTACAATGAAAGGATTGAGGCAAACAGAGAGTAAGTGACTCATCCAAGGTCATGCAGCTAGTTGAGTCTGAGGCTAGACTTGAACTCGGGTAAAGATGTTAAAATTAAGAACTATAACCATTCAACTTTAATTGTAGGCCTTGGGAGACAAATAAGTAAACTAGTTTGAGATGCCAGCAGCCTTAACAATGGAAATACCCCTTCCCTGCTTTGTGGAGATTTGACTTTCTTTCAGCTCGTTTTCTCAAGGCACTAATTTTATTTCTGAATGCAGCCCAACACTCTGGAAAATCAAAACAAACTCATCTATGCTTTGCTCTTCAAAGCTTGCTACACTCATTGACCTGTCTGAACTAGCACTTGCAGACTCCTATTCCAGTATTCTATCCACTGCATCTGGAATCAGGTAGAGCTGAATATAAATCCTGCCTCAGACACCTGCCAGCTGCACAACCCTAGGCAAGACACTTAACCTTTCCCTGCCAGTTTCCTTTTCTTTTTAAAAAAAACATGTATTTATTTTATTCTGAACTTAAGAAAAAAAACAAGCATTTCTATCACACAGTAGGATTTTTAAAAAAAGATGGTTGCACATGAAATTTCAAATCTATTATGTACAACTTGCATTCCTTTTAAATATATAATAATTGTCATTTCTCATAACGCAGTAGTATTTCATCATAATCAAATATCACAACTTGTTCAGCCTAATCTATGGGCATCTCCTCAATCTCTAATTCTTTGCCAATACAAAAAGACCTGCTAAAATTATTTTTGTAGGGGCAGTGAGGTGGTGCAGTGAATAGAGAGCACTGGGCCTGGAGTCAGGAGGACCTGAGTTCAAATCCAGCCTCAGACACAACACAAAACTAGCTGTGTGACCTTGGGCAAGTCACTTAACCCCAATTGCTTTGCCTTCCCCCTTCCAAAAAAAATTTTTTTGTGTACAAATTTGTCCTTATCCCTTTTCTTTAATCTCTTTTGGATATAGACATAGCAGTGGTATTGCTGGGTCAACAGTTTTATAGCCCTTTGAGAATAGTTCTAAATTGTTCCCCAGAATGGTTGGACCAGTTGATAACTACCAATAGTACACGAGTGTTCCAGTTTTCCCACATTCTCTCCAGCCTTTGTCATTTTCCTTTTCTCTAACATTGGCCAATTTAATAGGTATGAAGTAGGATCTCAGAGTTAGTGATTTACAGCATTTTTTTTCTTATGCCCATTGATAGCTTTGATTTCTTTTTTTGAAAACTGCCTATTCATATCCTTTAACCATTTATCAGTTGGGGAATGGATCCTTTTTTTTTTTTTTAAATAAATTTGGCTCGTGGTGGCTAGGTGGTGCAGTGAATAGAGCACCAGCCCTGGAGTCAGGAGGACCTGAGTTCAAATCCAGCCTCAGACACTTAGCATTTATTGGCCGTGTGACCTTGGGCAAGTCACTTAATCCCAAATACCCACCAAAAAGCAAAAAAAATTTTTTTTAAAATAAATTTGGCTCAATTCCTTATATATTTGAGAAATGAGGTCTTTATCAGAAAAATTCACTATAAAATACAGCAAATCTATATTGTAAAATTCTCCTTCCCTCCCCCATTTTCTGCTTTCCTTCTAATTTTGGCTTTGGTTTCATTTGTACAAAAAATTTAATTTAATTTCATGTAATCAAGATTATTCATTTTACTTCCTATGATCTTCTCTATCTTTTGTTTGGTCATAATCTCTTCCCTTTTTCATAGATATGACAGTACAGTTTTTTCCATGTTGCCTCCTCCACCTCAAGTTACATAGGATTTTACCTTTTATGTCCAAATCAGGTATCCATTATAACCATATTGTGGCATATATATGAGATGTCGATCTGTAAGCTAGTTTCTGCCAAACTGCTTTCCAGTTTTCCCAGCAGTTTTTGTTAAATCATGAGTTTTTGCCCCAAAAGCTTGTATCTTTGGGTTTATCAAATAGATTACTATGGTTATTTACTACTACTGTGTACTGTATACCTAATCTATTCCACCGATCCACCCCTCTCTTAGCCAATAGCAGATTGTTTTGTTGACTGCTGCTTTGTAATTATAGTTTAAAATTTGAGAATTATAGGCCACTTTCCTTCACATTTTTTATATTGAGTCTCTTGATATTCTTGACCTTTTCTCGGTCCTGAAATAAGTATTTTCAGTTCACCAAACGTTAAGCACCAGCTCTGAGGAAAGTGTCGTGCTAGGCACCTGAAAGATACCAGAGCAAAAACGAAATGATTCTTACCTTCCAATGGCTAACACGACACTGACATACGGAGTAGCCACAAGAGCCCGTGGAGAGAAGGGTGGCAGAGGGACTGAACCAAACTGCAACTTTATTGATATGGAGAACTCGCCTCTCTGTGAAAAGGTGTAATCTTAGTTGCCTAAGGGACTCAACACACCCAAGTTGATGGTTCCATATGGATTGTCTGGAGGAGGAAAAGAGAGCTGCCGTGTTGGCCACTTTAATAGGTATGAAGTAGGACCTCAGAGCTGCTTTAGTTTGCATTTCTCTAATCAATAGTGATTTAGAGCATTTTTTTTCTTGACTATTGATAGCTTTGAATTCTTTTTTTTGAAAACTGCCTGTTCATATCCTTTGACCATTTATCAGTTGGGGAATGGATCTTTTTTTTTTTTAATAAATTTGGCTCCGTTCCTTATATATTTGAGAAATATATAATATATATTTCTGGGATTTTAAGGAAGATGGGGGTTCAAAGGTTAGAGATAAGGTTCAAAGTTTAGCATGGGGTACTAGGGCAGTTTTTGCACAGGCAGGGAGGAGGTGGGGGAGTGGAGGAAGGTACTGAGAAGAAGAGTAAACAGAAATACAAGAACTTCATTCCCTCCTGGAATAGTTGACTACTTTGAATGCCTCTATAAATGTTTTTGTTTTTATTTTTTTTCTTTTTGGAGGGGGGAAGCCAAGGCAACTGGGATTAAGTGACTTGCCCAAGGTCACATGGCTAGTAAGTGTTAAGTGTCTGAGGTCAAATTTGAACTCAGGTCATCCTGACTCCCGGGCTGGTGTTCTATTCATTTCCCTACCTAGCCACCTGACCCCTTAAAAAGCAAAGCTGCCTGAAGAATCAAAACTTCAGTACTTTCCCTCCCAGTGACAACATAAACTGCAGTGAGTGAAAATGCATTTTTCCTACTCCAGACTGGCTGAGATAGGGAAGACAGGATGAAAGGGAGATACAAATGAATCGATTTGAGGATCTTTGTTCCTCCAAGTTCATCAGTATAATGAGAGGTTTCTGCCACCATGATCTTACTACCATTTTGCCCACTACCTCACCCACAGCTGCCCATCAGATAGCCTGGGTTAGGTAGGATAGCTTCCAGATTTAGTTTAAAAATCCAGCAGGTACTAGATGTGAGAGACAACACAGTGTCTACTTCAACAGTCTCATGTGATCCAAGCTGAAGGTTGCCAACCTCTGGTCTAAACACCTGGCCAGATGAGTGTAGGACCCAAGGCATCAGTTGGTCCAGAGTCCTCTAGCCATATGTCTGGGATTTAAACCCAGATCCTCTGACTCTCAAATCCCTTCCAACACAGGCACTCCCCCCAATACCAACTGTTTCCCTCTCCTCCCGTCCCCATTGACACTGTTGGTCACTCTCTCCTCCTTGATATTCTCTTCTTTTTTGGTTTTCAGGATATCACTATCTCCCAGTTCTCCTACTACTCATCTGACCACTGCTTCTTAGTCTCCAGGGCCTCTTTGCAGTTTCACACACATAGTAGGCATTTAAGAAAATTGTTGGATTGAATTGAAAGAACTTCATCAAAATCCATCACATTACTTTATCTGAAAACAGGTAAGTAATCATAAAATTATTTTCACCATTTTTTTCTACCAGTAGACAAATAAATGAACCATATTTTGTAGCTTGGAGATCTGGTTCTTAACCCTTTGGCTAGTATATGGGAAGGTGCTGTAATTACTAAGTCATCAACTTGCAGGACTCAGAGCACTTTAGCAGTATATAGAAAGTTGTAGAGAACTGGTGGCAGAAACTCTTTGTAGGGATTACAAGGAGGGAATTATTTCTAGAAATTATAATATGTACAAGAAATTGAGCCTTAGTCTTTTCCATAATGACTTTTATTTAATAAGTACTTAATTATGACACTTTTCTTTTTAAAAAAAAAAGCAGAGGGTTAGGTATTTTCCTCGATTTTGGAGCTCACCCACCCAACTCTTAATAAAAGTGCATTAAAAAATTTAAACCAAATAAATAGATTTTAACTATAGTGTTAGCATATATACAATTTCAAGTAGTGCCAGAAGTTCTAGTTAATGGGAAAGAAAAGTTTTTTCCTAAGAGTGAATTTAGGTTGCGGCATCTGCTTCCCTTTGTTGTTTGGATCAATTTTTTTGCTCACTTCATGGTTTACGTCTGTCAGGATGTCAAGAATATCCACTCCCCTGAAAAACAGAATATCACAAAGGAATTAACCAAAGGATGAATATACACTGCGGTAAGCTGGGGAAGGACTCCTATTCATAACACCATGGTTCCAACATAGTCAGTAAGGTCAGTGGGTTCACACAGTCATGTAAGCTAGTGGTCACACTGCTTTTCCCCTCCCCCAATAAGGGTAACCTGAGGAAGAGTGGGTTGGGATGTTTTACATTAGAATTGTTTTTCCTATATAATACTCCACAATACTCTAACCATCGACTAAGTCTTAAACTGACTCCAACCTTAACTTATCTGTGTGATGAGGAAAAGGACACTGGATATCATAGAATCACCTGAAAGAACTGCCTACAAATTACTCTCAATTCTTCCAAAGAAAGCACATGGAAACAGTGGTAAAATTGGAGAGGAAAGGTAATTGCTACTCCAGATGTCCACCATGAACAGGAAGCATTTTCTCAATGTCTGAGAATATCAGGATTGCAAGGTTGGGTGGGCAGGTATTTAGAGGTAAGTGCTAAGGGCAAACCAAGAAGAAAAGAAGGAAGAAGGGTTTGTGAAGGTAATAATTACCGAGGACATTTTTCCTTCAGGTTCTTGCAAAGGGACTGTATGTACCAGGTTCCCTCCTTTGGATGTCGGTAAGAGATATGATTCTCTACAGTTGCCATCCCAAGCAAAAAGTCGGCCTCGTCTGGAATGCATTCACTCTGAAGAAGCGTATCTATTTCCAGAAAATCTGAATCGAGGGTGACCCCATTTTGGATGGTCTTGCCTTGACAAGCTTGAATAAAGAATACTTTGGGTTTACCAGCAAGGGACGGGCACTTGGAACTACAGAAATACGATGTCAGATCCCTGATGGCCACCTCCTGCCCATCAATGCCATAGATGGTGCCTCTATCCCCATGGGACAGGAGGCAGCAAACAAAGCAATCTCTGCCTTTGTGGCTTATGTCCCGGTAGTTCTGCAGGACTTCATGTATTTGCTTTGCTGTGCGATCCGGCAAATGTACAATTTCAAAATGAAGCTCCTCGAAGGTGTTTTTCAGAGCATCTAAGAAGGGAAACAGAGGAAAACACTCTGTGAAATAAGAGTGGAGTTAAGAAGAATCTGAAAACAGAAGCTACAAATCATGTCTCACTAAATGACTCCCTTGCTTCTTCAGGCTACTGGTACTTGTGCTTAGCTGATACATCATTGATCCAGGACCCAGATGGATAAGGGGGAGGGTGAAGATCATTTTTATAAATTGATTTACCATAACAGATAGTCTCCAAGTTCTGTTGTTGTTGTTTAGTAGTTTTCAGTCATGTCCAACTCCTTATGACCCCATTTGGGGTTTCCTTGGCCCAGATGCTGAAGTGGTTTGCCATTTCCCTCTCCAGCTCATTTTACAGGTGAGGAAACTGAGGCAAATGGGGTTAAGTGACTTGCCCAGGGTCATACAGCTAGTAAGTGGCTGAGGCCAGATTTGAACTCAGGAAGATGAGTCTTCCTGATTCCAGACCCAGCACTCTATCCACTGTGCCACTTAGCTGCCCCTAGTCTGCAAGATGATATGATAAACTGTTTATTAGGGTTATTCTGCTGGGCCATCTCCAGTTGTCCTGATCTATATTTGGCTACTAGACCTAGATGGTTCTGGAGGTTAAAATGAGGCTGGTGCCTATGCACAGCCCTGCCTCACTTAAATCCAATTCACTTGCCCATCATGGCATCACCTCCGTGATGTCATGATCCTCTTTGAGAATGAAGGACAAACAACAACCCACCTTTCCAGTCTTCTTAGACCTTACTCCCTGCAATGTACTATTCAATCTAGTGACACCAGTCTCCTGGCTGTTCCATTAATAAGATATCCATCTCTTGTCTTAGGGCATTCTCTCTGGCGATCCCCCATGCCTGGGACTGTTCTCCCTCCTCATCTCTGCCCCAGGCTTCCCTGGCTTCCTTCAAGTCCCAGCTAAAACCTCACCTTCCACAGAAAGCCTTTCCCAATCTCTCTTAATTCTGTTGCCTTCCTTTTGATAATTATTTCTTATTTATATATTATTTGTGCATATCTGTCTGCTTACTATCTTCCCCTTGAGATTGTGAGCTCGAGGGAAGGGACTGCTTTTTGCCTCTTTTTAAAGGTATCTCCAGTGCTTAGCACAGTACTTGGGACACAGTGGGCAAATAAAGGCTTTTTGACTATGTCGTGTTCTATGATAAGTGCTAGGGATACACAAAAGAAAAAGACCAAAAACAAACCCAAACCAGGGCTCCTGACCTCAGAGACTCTAATGAGGGAGACAGCATGCAAAAACTACATACGGACAAGAGACAGAAGGTAATGTTAGAAGGATTTTGCTATTTGACTTAGCTATGTGGGGTGAAGGGGAGTGAGATGTTGAGGTGGACACCAAGGTTGTAAGCCTGGGTGATTGGGAAGGTGGAGGTGGACTCCAACTTCAAGTTCAGAAAGGAAAAGGGTCTGAGAGAGGAAGATGAGTTTTGTTTTGGATATGTTGAGTTTGAGATGCCTATAGGACATCGAATGCTAGACAAAAGGCAGCCGATAAAGAGGAACTAGAATTCAGGAGAGAAAGAAGGAATATCTATCTCAATCTAGGCATCATCTTCATAGCAATCATACTTGAACCCATGGGAGCTGATAAGATCACCAAGTGAGAAATTATAGAGTGAAAAAGAAGAGGACTAGGGGAGAGAAGGGGGGAAACACAGCCTTGGACCAAGGACACTCATGGTTAGTAAGCATGGCTTAGAAGAAGAACCAAAAGCCTGACGAATAGTCACAGAGCCTGAGGAGTGGTCAATTAACTTGGAATGGAGGGGCAGGTTATGGAAGTGCAAAGGTCAGAACAACTGTGGGGGGAACAGGTCAACTGTGCAAGAAGTAACCTCTGCTCCAGAGAATATATCCTGTGGAGAGGAACTAGGGTAAAAAGCAGGGAGAGAAGGAGGCCAAGGATGGGGCCCAAGATAGGTTTCAGCAGAGGGGTACCATGAGAAAGTTGACCTGTGGACAATTTTGCTATGACTTAGACACAGAAAGGGGACTGAAGTTGCTTCATGATGGAGGATGGGGGAAATTATTATTTCTCTCTTATATTAATAACCAATTATTAATTGAGATTAAGATTTTTTTTCTAATTCTCATTCAGAAATAAAGCTTTGTAGGGTAATACAGCAAGTATTTGAAGGATATTACTGACCTTGCCAAAAAAATTACCCCACCTACACCAGTTTACCTAGGTGGAATTGTTACCCTACCCAACTAGAAAAACCTTACAAAGAGAATGTAATCTAGGTGAATTTTTGCCCATTATGTTCAGTCAGGCTTGGGTGGGTAGGTGACTGCACTCAAGCAGAAGTGCTCAAGGGGTGGGGGGTGCAGAAGGGAGAGTGTCTAGATTGCCTGAGGCTGAGGATGGTCCAGGAATAAGAGTGGCATAATTAAAGTCACCTTCCCAGCCCCCAGTTAGAATAAATCTACCTCATTATGATATTCATTCTCTCATTAATTATTAACCAATTTATTGCCACTTATTAGGAACACCCCTTTTCTAAGGGGGTGTTCAAGCATCAAGAAGCCTCCAGGAGGGGTCTTTGGTTTATCAGAGAAAGCCATAATTAATAAAATGATTAATTACCCAGAAATTATGTCCCTTGAACTTTTTATACATCACAGTTAAGAAGCACATTCTCCCCCTCACTCTCCTCACCAATTACTGGTGCTCAAAAATTAAGCCCTAATTTCCCCATATTAGCTATATCTCTGGATAAGGTGATAGGAGTGGAGACAGAGGTGTGAGAGGCAAGACATCTGTCACACTGGAAGGTCTGAATCTGTTACAGAAAAACCAATCAAGTTTATATATGAACTGAAGGATAACTGGTTGATATCTCAGAACTTCTCAGGATAAATGGTTATAATAGGAGAGGATGTAACAAACTAAAATGCCTTCCCAATTCATTTTTATTGGACACACTGAAGTTTAGGAAAAGATATCTATTACTCGGCTTTGGAATTGAAACTTATTACTCCTGGTCTCTGATTTGAAGACTCACCTATGAACAATCATACACAGGACTTAGAGATGGAAAGGACCTTAGGGATCACCTGGCCTGAGCAGTGCCTAGTCAGCCTACACCACAGTGACTCTCTTGCCTAGGGAAGATGGAGGCTGAAGCTCACTTCCATGAGAAAACATATTCAGAGTTGGGATTTAGTGGAGAGCAGTCTAGCATAGGGGTCCTCCGAGCCTTAACAAAAGTTTCCCAGCAAAGCTTCCTGCCTTCAGGTGCCTCTTATTCTGTTGTACCTGCATCTATATCTGTCCCTTTCCTATCCCTTATGGTCTGGTGCTCAGGATTTTCCTTCCGTGCTCTTTGGAAGTCAAAGTTGTTGATGATCAAGCAGTATCCTCGAGGCTTGCTGCTCATTTTGTAAGCTTTGTTCTGATCCTGAAAAAAAGAAGACACAAAACAAACTTCTCACTCTGTGAGCCCCGGCCCAAATAGTTCATACAGAACTTCGTTTGTAAAACAAAGAAGCTGAACTAGATGACCCCCAAAGGCCTTTCTCCCTCCAATATGCCTTTTCTGACCCACACTGATACAAGTCCCACACTCCTCCCCAAGAAAGTGATACTTCTCCAAAACTCCCAGCACCATTCCCCTCACTTTTTCTGTTTCCTCTCTATCACTGCTACCTTTGTGCATCTAACAATAATCCCTTATATGAAGTAAGAATTGGACAGGTCAGAACACCTTTAGCTATATATTAAATGTAAATATTAGGTACATATATATATATGTATGTGTATATACACACATATACACATATATTATATGTATATTCATGCTATATATTAAATGTAAATATTAGGTATGTATGTATGTATGTGTATACACACACATACACACATTGTGTCAATACTTACTTCACTGAATAAAATCAGTAACTCATCTGTAAGCTATAATCTTAGATAAAGACAAGACTTGAAGTGAGATTTTCCTAATTCTAAAGTTAGCTGTCTATACACCACGCCATACTGTTTCTCATACATGATCTCAATCTGAAAAACAACCATGGGAGGTGAGTAGAAAAGCATTTTTTAGATGAGGAAACTGAGACTACTGACCATTGTCTACAGTGTGCTTGCTTGTCAAAAAGCCTTATACAGCTAGAACCCCTCTCCTTCGACTCCAAGTCAATATAGCTACTGACAATGTGTTCTCCTTCTCAGGGGTATGATGGAGCCAGCTGAACCAACTGTTGAATTTTCAGTGTGAGCCTTTACACCTTGGAAACTAGCAAATGTTACAAATCAGGGATTGATTTCCTGTTTTATTGATTGACTAGACTTTTAAAAGTGATGGACTAAGTGTGAATAATGTGTATTAAACTTTAAAAATGTGCCAAGTGAACATTTTTTCCCCTCCAGAGAGCCACTGTTAAACATTTACCAAACACCCCTGCCTATAATACAGAAACTTTCCAGACACAATGTTTCCAGGGACATCTCATGTAGGCCAAGGATATTTTCTCAGGCAGGATGGCCCTGTGACATGGAGCTCAGATCCTGTCCTGTCAAATGCTAGGGCTGTGAGAGGTGGCCCAATTGGTCCTACCTACTTGCTCAAGATGGGACATTGCATGCTGATTTCAGGATTCTGGACACCCAGAAGGGGCAGTCAGGATTTAATCTGTTTGTAAAAGAAAATGATTGCTTCCTGCTTACTAAGAGGATGAAGGGACCACTTAGCTAATCAAGAATTCTGGATCCCTTCCACAGTGCGCAACAGCAGCAGAATTTGGGGGCCCTCAAAGGATCCAAAGAACTGCCTATTACAGCCAAGCACCACGGGGAGAGGTGGGAAGCTTTGCTTTAGGGCCCTGACACTAATCCCTGATAGGAGCAAGTAGGTGGTACAGTGGATAGAGCACTGGGCCTGAAGTCAGGAAAAAACAGAGTTCAAATCCAGCCTTAGACACTTCCTAGCTGTGTGACCCTGGGCAAGTCACTTATCCCAGTTTGCCTCAAGTTTCCTCATATGTAAAATGATCTGGAAAAAGAAATGGCAAACCACTCCAGTATCTTTGTCAAGAAAATCGCAAATGAGGTCACAAAGAATTGGACACAACTGAAAGGACTGGATGATGACAACTTATCCCTGATAACTCATCTTAAACACTTCCCCACTACAGATAGGAAAAGGAGAAAGTCTGGCGTGCTTCCTCTATCTGTCCAACATCTCTGCCTTGGGTCTCAATATACGGAAAACCTTTTTATGTTCCTGTCTCTCTACTCATCTAACAATTATAAAAATAGAAAACAATAATAAATACAATATGGAGGGGAATGGGAAAGGATGAGACAGGAAGTTGGTGATGTAAATATACCTTTTCTCCTGGAAAATCTCCGGATGCTACCTGAAGGTCATTCATCATTTCTTCAACTAAAAGCAAGCAAGACAGGATTAGAATGCAATGGGTTTAAGAAGGAACAAAAAAAAATTCAACATTTTAAATACATCTAGGATGCTTTTCACGCTGACAATCTGTTGGGGTTTTTTTTGGGTGGAAGGCAGGGAATTTGGGGTTAAGTGATTTGCCCAAGGTCACACAGCTTGTAAGTGTCTCAGGCCAAATTTGAACTCGGGTCCTCCTGACTCCAGGGCCGGTGCTCCATTCACTGTGCTACCTAGCCGCCCCACCATATCTTATCTTAGGCCAAGAACTCACTTCTGGCATCTGCACGTCCATATTGACCCTAGACATCATCCATCTTTCAGGGTTGATGCTTGAACAATGACAATTAAAAAAAAAAGATACTGTCTTTTTCTCATCCATGTTACTAAAGGAAATTCAGTCTCATTTGTGAGAAGGGTTTTTAATAACTCCTACCTTGAGTGCTAAATATCTGAGTTGTTGTTTGGAAAAAAAAAACACAACCGAGCAAAAAACCCTTGCTTTCAAATTCTTTGTAATAACACTATGCTTTTCTGGTACAGACTCTGTCTTGGTTGGGGCAGCAGATATCAATGCTTAAAGATTCAGTCAAGAGACCTTGAACCTGACCTGAGTTCTCAGAGAAAGTAACTTCATAAGGAATTTCTAAAAATGACATTTGAGTGAATGATTTTGTGAGTAACCATCAATACCTAAATTTAAAATGAGACTTATAAGGAGCAGCTAGGTGGCACAGTGAATAGAGCACAGGCCCTGGAGTCAAGAGGACCTGAGTTCAAATTCAGGCTCAGACACTTAACACTCGCTAGCTGTATGGCCTTGGGCAAGTCACTTAATTCCAACTGCCCTGCCCCCACCTCAAAAAGAAATGAGATTTGCATTCATCTTTGTGTACCCCGCATCGCCTTGAACACAGCGGCAGCTCAGTGAGTGTCTGTCAGGCTTAACTGAATTGTATTAGGTTAAAATACAAAAACCTGGACTGACAAAACAGGAGCAAACGCCCTCTCAGATCAAATAGAGACTTTCTGTTCGTCATTTAAATCCCTTAAAAACTTGGCTCCAGTCTCCCCTTTTGGTCTTAAATGCTACTCCCCTTCACACACAAGAACAGCCTTGTTGCTATTCTTTACCCGTAACACAAGATCTCCCACCTCCAGACCTTTGTATGGGCTGTCCTAGGAAGCTCATCCCTAGGATGCTCTCCCTTCTCATCTCTGACTTCTTTTTCCTTCAAACTCACCTTAATCATCGGTTTCTATCTGATATTTTTTCCTGATTCCCCAACCTAATCTGCTTATGCCCTCCCATCTTTGTATTTATTCTGTATATATTTTGTGTATATTTACTTATACATATGCTATTCTCTTCAATTCTCCCAATATAACATAAGCTTCTTGAAAGCAAGTACTGTTTCGTGTTTGCCTTTGTATCCCTAGTACCTAACACATATGTATTAGGCACTTAACAAAGTTTATTGTTGATTTATGATGGGGTTTCTTTAACATTACACCTTGGCATTTGTTTAGGGTACTGCCCTGGGATCTGTGTGGTGTCCCTTTGCTTGGAAGCCTAGGCAGAAGCTCCCCATATAGACCAACATCCCCTCCTCCCTTCTATCCACCCATATCAGGCTCATTCCTTCAGCATTCCTAGTCTACTCTTGCCTACTCTTCTGTTGTGACCTAAGAACTTTGTTCAATTATTAATTGCCCTTGTATTAGACCTGTTGGTTGTCCTTCGTTATCAAAGAGGACCAAAGTAACACCACTATGTAAGAGTCAAGTTACAGTTTGTCCAACTGTGGCTGATCAGACCAATATGAGCTCGGAATGCTCTACTATAGGTCAGGCACAAATAGTGCACAGCAACATTTGGGATAGAATTATACCTTAACCATTCTGTCAGAAATTACCTTGTATATGTATTGTATTTGTACATGTTGTTTCTTCACAATAGACAATAAACTACTTGAGGGCAGGAACTGTTTCATTTTATCATTGTATTCCTAATACTTAGCAGAGCAGTTGGCATAAAAATGCTGGTTGTATTGAACTGAACATCAGAAAGGAAGAGGGAGAACACATAAAATTAAATAAAATACATATATCCCCCAAACTTATCTTTATGTATTACCATCCTGGATTTCCACTGGAACTCTTTCTGTGTTTCTTTCTGCTAGATTTAAAAAAAAAATCAACATTTGCTTAGAGGCCTTTTTGACAAAAATGATGTCAAATCATAAGCAAATTTTGACAAATAAAGAACAAGATTTTCCACCTCTTCTTGATTCGTAGTCTTTGATTTTCTTCAGCAGGTTCTTATCAATGACATCACAAACTCCTTTCAGGTCATCCAGGTTTCCTTCTCCTAGAATTCCCCGTTTTTCCATCTCAATGAAAATATCGATCAAGGTCTGGTGAAAAGGAGAGGACCATCAAGGAAAGAACAGTTGAAAAGACTGGACTGTGAATTACATAATCTTTGAGAATTAACATTTTTGCTGCCTTATACAATCTCAGAATCAAGGACACTTTTTTTTTTAAGAAATCACACCTTCCCCTCATTTGGATTGGCCAAAAAGCCTTTGTCTTAAAAGGTTTTTAAAGAGTCTTTAGATAACCTGTCCCATATTTTCTGGGCATGTTTTGTCCTGTAAAAACCTGGCTGTATTCATGACATCACTGACTCTGTCCCTCAAGTCCACCACCAACTCTCCAAACCTATGGCTCATCCTAGTATCTGATTAAAATGGAGGCCAGAAGAAATGTAATATGGCATGTGCCCCCATCTGACACCAGCTATGTGACCACGGACCAGTCACTTAAACTCTCTGAGCATTTCCTGAACTGTAAAATGAACGAATTGGACGAGATCTGGGTTGGGGAGCCTGAGGCCTGGAGGCGACATGTGGTCCTCTAGGTCCTCAAGCAGTCTGGATTCAAGTCAAAGCGCCACACTTGAGAACCTAGAGGACCACATGTGGCCTCAAGGCCACAGGTTCCCCAACCCTGGACTAGATAGATGATCCTTTACAACCCTTCTAGCTCTAAATCTATGATCATAATAAACACAGAAAAGTGAGAAATATCTAAGGCAGATCAACTGTCTTAGCCCTGCTGAGACTCCCCTTTTTGTCATTTCCAAACATAGAGCCCATTTTTTCTAGAGATAACTTTTTCATACTGTGATGCCATGCACAAGCAGCTTTCCAGAAGAATGCTACTGTGAACAGCTTTTAAGATTCTGATTACACAGTATAATGAACACTCTATTTATTCCATAACAAATCAAAGCAAAACATTCTCAGAAAATCACAATATAGTATTCACAACAGCTTATCATTAAAATGGCCACATAGTTTTCACCAAAGTGCTCACAATATTCATAACAAAGAACAAAAGAACAAGCATCTGCTATCCCTAAGGAGGTTTGCCTCCTTATTCAGTCATTCAGCCATCTCAAAATACAATAGTCAGTCTTCCACTCATGGGGCAACTAGGTTAACTTATTCAGTCACTTATCTAGCAATCAGTTACTAAGTATCGTTAATCACTAAACACAATCATAAGAAAATACACAAACCCTCCATCCCTAGGTCTCTAGTAAACTTCAATTTCATCACAGCACTGAATATCCAAGAAGAGATCTTTTCTTCATCTTGACTCAGGTCCCAGATCCTACCTGAATCCACCAAATAGTCACCTGGATTCAGAAGCAGACAGCTCCAAGGTCCTAGTCCAGTTCTCCAGGCAGTTCCTGCTCCACAAGTTCACAGGGTCCAGTCCATCTCAAAACCTTCACAATTTCTGTTCCCAGGGATTCAAGGCTCAACCAAGCCACAAACAAACAAAGTCTTAGCATCCCAGTCATGCTTCCTCAATCCACCAGCAGTTCAGCTGGCCCTAGGACCCAAAAGAAATCTCAGCTGGCTCCCGGAACCAAAATCACAACATCATTTTCTTTAGTCTATGTGGAGTTTCCTCCTCAGCCTTCCAGGCAGCAGCAACCTCAGCCCTGCAGGCAGCCTTCCTAGCAGCAACTTCAGCCTTCACCAGATTCTGGTCTCAAGAAAATCCTGGCTCAGTTCTCAGTCCAGCAGTAGCAGCCCAGCTTCCAGATGCTGCTGAAACTCTCTCTCTCTCTCCAGCAGAACAGCTTCTTCCACCAGGTTGTTGTCAGGAGAAAATTCTGACTGTCTCTCTCTGGGGTTTTTCTTATATACACACACACATTGGCTTCCTGTTTCAGCCAACCCCTTCCTGTTATGTCAGCAACAGGAGACAGAGTTCATACCTTCTGTTTCTTTCACAGGTTTGATTAGTTGCTAAGGGCTAAGTACATGCTTACTCAACATAACAAAAAAGGGTCTTTGAATTTAAATGAATTACCATTACACATACTCCTGACCATTGCCAAGATCCTACTGTACTGTAAAGGTCCCATCACGAAATATCACTAATCTCTGCCAACTCTGCCTGAGAATTAGATGGTGGCAGGCCATCTTGTCTTTCTTCTCTTCAATCTTCTCTACCCCAACCCATTCTCAGAACTCTGGTTCACAAAACACAGCAATACAAACTCTTACCATATTATCTTCTAGTTTGCACTTGGGAATCTTGTGACTCAACATAAATTTGATAGATTTCAATTCAAATTTTGCCACATCTTCTGAAAGATCAAAAAGCAGGACCCTGGGGTGGAAAATTAAGAAACTTTTAAAAATGTTTCCTTGAGACATTTTATAAATTCCTCCTCATTTTAATCTGGATTTGATGAAGACCGAATAAAATGGGCATTTCCATATACATAGAACAGAAAAAAAGGATTGTACAGAATATTGTCACTCTTCTACAAACAGCTTGCTATGCTTTTAAGAATCAGTTAAGTTCAACCTGTAACTATCAACACTGTCCTGTTTGTCCTTCTTTTTCAGCTTCCTTCTGTTTTCTCCATTTTAAATTTCTTGATGACTCAATGACTTTTCTTCCCCATCTCTTTTTGCTACTTTATCCCTAATACCCCTCCTTACCTTCCTCCCACCTGTGCCATCTAAGGAGGGAGAGAAGGAAGGAAAAAAAAAACCAAATTCCTTATAACAAATACGCAAAATCACTCAGAATACATCCTCACAATATCTGTGTCTTGAAAATGTCTCATACTGCACCATGGAGGGCCCATAGATGTTTCATGGAACTATACAGTCAGACCAAGGCACAACGTGATTTAATGGAAAAAGCAGGTCAGAGGACCTGAATCTAAATCCTGGCTCTCCTCCTTGCTCCCTCTTTAAGCCTGTAAAGGCCATTTAAGTTTTCTGGGACCCAGTTTCCAAATCTATGAAATGAGGAGGTTTCCAGTTCCAATCCTATGATTGGGGGATTCATTCATTTATTCACTTATTTATTTACTCATTCACTTATGCATTCATTCTCTTATTGGTTTATTTATTCATTTATTCATTCATTTCAAGGGTGACTAAACTATAGGCACCCATGGAATCTTGGAAGATGTTTCTGCTTTATACACCCTGATCATGCAATTCCTATTAGCCAAAAAAAACTTGATGAAAAGGCATAACTCTCAGTCTTAAAGGTATTCCCTGATTTGTACAGAAGAGGTGTATTGTAATGAGATGAGTGTTGAACATGAGGGTGAAGGTGTGGGTTCAAATCCTACCACTGATACAGTTTGATCATGTAAGCCATTTAACTTTTCTGTTGTTTCACTTTCCTCCTCCATAAGATGAGTTACAAGTGATACTTCACAGGCTTGTTGTAAGGCTCAATCATAAGCTCTTTGAGGGCAGGGACTGTCTTTTGCCTCTTTTTATATCCCCAGCTTAACACAGTGACTGACACATAGTAGGTTGCTTAATAAATGGAGACTGACTGAGAGGATGTAAAGTGCTTTATAATTGTTAAAACACCACATGATTTAGAATGTGAGTTCCTCCCATCAGGTAAGACCCCTGCAGGCAGGAACACCATGTTTTTGCTTTCTTTGTAGCTCCAGTGGTTAGCACCAGGTCTGACACATAGTATGTGCTTGTTGAATGACAAAAAATGTCAGTGGTGAGTATGATTGAGCCTTCCTCCATGAAAACCTCCTCCAAAGCTTCCTACAGATATGAATGTGACCATGGAACCTCTCTTCTTTTTTTTAAGGTTTGCAACCTATTTTATTTTACTTTTTCTCAAGTAACAAACATTGTTCCCCTCTCACTTACCTCACCGCTGAAAACAACAACAACAAAGAAAATAGAAAAATATTCCCCGTACAACCAATATGAATTGTCAAGCAAAACAATTCCCGTATTGACCATATCCTGACCTGGCCATCTTAAAAGCCACGAAAAGCTCTGATGGGCCTATGAAGCTGGAAAAGTTTCAAGTTCAGGTTAAGTATAAGACCAGCAATGGACTGTCATTTGAGAACCAGCTCAGATAGATTTCAGGACGCTCTTTACCAAAAGATTAGCCCCAAGCTCTAAGAAAACTCTCTCCCATCAGGTGTATCTGGGGTCCCCGTCTTTTTTCTCTTTTTTGTTTTCTTTCAATCACTGGCTTCAGGGTTCAAGAGCCTTTCTCTTCTCTTTGCTCTCCCTATCATCAACGCCTGCTTAGTAAATTATTTGATATGAATTGTGAAGAAACCACATTGTAAATGACAAATTTGTTCAATATATGAAACTTACCACAAAGTGCCAACTTTAAGTGAAAAATCAACTACTTTAGAAGAAATTTTTTTTAAAATCCTATCAAGGAGACTACTATTCTACTATAAGGAAGCAGGGAAGTATATTATTTCACATTTTCTTAATTGCTCTTTCATCATCACTGCCATAATTATTATAGCATCGTCAAAAACGGAGCACCCAGGGGCCATAATGAAGTATGTATTGTAGGGCCATCTGTTTTCAAACTAAAGCATTCCAGATTGATGTACTTTTTTTTGAGTTCTTATGTCTAACTTTTATCTTTTCCTGTTTCACCTCTAGTTGTCAGGATGTGGGCGATTTCATTTTCACTCTGACTCATTTCCCCCTTCCCCTATATCCAATCGGTTGCCTAGACTTGTTATTTCTCCCTCTTCAACATTTCTCCCTCTTCAACATTTCTCCCATCAGGCCCTCTTCTTCACACCAAAAACATCCTCATTCAATCCTTGATCTCTTCTCCCCTAGATCATTGAAACAGCCTTAAAAATGAACATGTTAGGGATGGCTAGGTGGCACAATGAATAAAGCACCAGCCCTGGAGTCAGGAGGACCCAAGTTCAAATCCAGTCTCAGACACTTAACACACACACACACATCAAAAAAAAACTAGCTGTGTGACCTTGGGCAAGTCACTTAACCCCAACTGCCCTACCTTCCCCCTCCAAAAAAAAAAAAAGCAAAGAAAAAATGAACATGTTGTTTCCTCTTCTCTACCCCTGCATACCTCCAGTACAATACAAACTCCTTAAAGACAGTGACTGTTTCATTTTTTCTATTGGTACCCACCTCCCAGAGCTTCGTATGGTGGTTGGCACATAGGTATTTGATAAATGCTTATTACTTGATGTTAATTGAATCTTGTTATTGTCTTAAGAAACACACTCAACATGGTAGAAGAGGGTGCCTGTGACAGCAGTGCAGCCAGCCCCAATCCTACTTTGCTATTGACCCTAGATGTCCCATGTGAGGCCCCTGGATGAGTGACTCATCCTGGGGTGAAAAAATGTAATCTGCCCCACCCTGTTGGGAAGGTCCTTGAAAGAGGGCTATGATGGCTACGTATGGGAGGATGGGAAAGGCAGCCTGGTGCCTGGTAAGAGAGAGGAACAATCAGGTAGAGAAACATTAATCCTCATCCCCCAGGATGTCAGCATCTGGGCAAAGCCTTGGTCACCCTATACTAGTCCTTATCTTCTGTTACTACTCTGGATGGGCACTGGAGATCAGAAAATTCCCAGTATCTGTCTACACCAGCACCTGAGAGAAGTGAGACTGTTCTGGTTTGAAAAGACAGCCTGTTTTCTTCACTCATCTGAAGTTAAAAGAGAGAAGAGGCCCTTGAAAGAAACGGAACATGAAGGAAGAGAGCAGGGAGAAAAGTAGAACTGCATATGATCTGGAGCCTGAGTGAGTTACTTTAAGCATGGATACTCGGGGAGAGGAAGCAGCAGCATGGCTGGCTTTTGAGGCACAAACTCCCCACCATGACGGCCATTTTCAGACGGGCTCTTTGAATTATCATGACTTTGTCTCAGTTAAGGGCTTCTGAGCAAAACTAAAATCTTACTGATTTTCCATACATAAGCTCCCCCCAAATCAAGATACAGAAACGAGGGAACTGACTTCATTTGTTTCCCCTCTCTCGCCTACATTCAGAGAAAGGGAGATTATGGACCCAAAAGTCCTTTTTTTTTTTTAACATGGATAATGCAGGAATTTGTTTTGCTTAACTATACACATTTGTAATAGATTTTGTGCTTTCTTACTTTCTCAATGGGTGGCTGAAATGGAGGTAGGAGGGAGAAAATTCAGAACCGAAAGTAAAATACAATCAAATTTTTAAAAAAAGAAAGGCTTTGCCTTCCCTTAAAGGAATTTTAGATATCATCATCATTGATGCTTATATAGCACATTAACGTTTGCAAAGATTTTCACATATACTGATGTAATCTGAAGTGGCCATCTATTCTGCCTATGTACAAAATTAAACCCATTTACAAAAAAAAGTACATCCAAATGACACTCATTTCAAAAGTCATAATATTAAAGTGTCACCTACCTGTAGGAGGAAACCCGGACTTTGGTTCGGATTTGACACTCCACCTCCGATTTGCTAGTGTTCAGGGGATTTATGAGGAGATCTATTCGTTTTATGTGGTACAGTAATTCCTTCAAGAAGGACAGATCTTCCTCCTCCAACAAACCCTTTTCCTCAAGTATCTTGAAAAGCCCCACAGCATCCTTGATAGATTCCTGCTTCTTCAATGGGATATGATCCAAGCAGAGG
Organism: Pseudochirops cupreus; assembly: GCA_028627135.1. Taxonomy (NCBI): domain Eukaryota; kingdom Metazoa; phylum Chordata; class Mammalia; order Diprotodontia; family Pseudocheiridae; genus Pseudochirops; species Pseudochirops cupreus. The sequence continues at coordinate 72,737,968 of CM053580.1, forward strand.
AATTTCAGACCAGCCAGATCTTGACTGTCTATGTCCTCTGCAATGCTGTACAGAACTGTGCGGAAGGCCATGATTATCAGGAAATTAGGAAGGTGAAGTTCTAACCTGGAAAAAGAAACTTTTATTTTAGTTGAAGCTGCATAAAACCTAACGTCTCTTTCTTGTTCGTTTGAAAGTGTTCACTTTCAGGGAGGGTATTTCCCACAACATTCAAAGTCTGTACTTTCTTAAATATAATGAATTTAAAGTTATTCTTCCCAACTAGACTGTAACAGTCATGAGGATCAGCACCATCTCTGAAAATCCCAAAGCATTTACCACATAGTTATGGCTGGTACATACTAATTGCTTGATAAACGTTACGCAAATAAATGGAATGAATATAGACCTAGACATTCCCAAATCATTCTGATGCACATTCATCTTCTTCTCTGTTTTCCTATAGCACTTCTTTTGGGCTCATAATCAGAAAGGACTTTACATAATTACTTAACTGTTTCTTCTTTTCCCCTCAACTAGACTTTAAATACTTAGGGAGCAAGGATCATGTCTTTTAAAAGTTAATGTTATCTTAATGGAGCAAATCATAGTAGGGCAAAATAAGCACTTGTATTCAAAAGACCTGGGTTCAAATCCACTTACTAGATGTGTGATCTTGAGCAGACCACCTTACTTTTATTTTTTTTATTTTTATTTTTTTAAATTTTATTATAGTTTACATCATTCATTTCCACAAGATTTTGAGTTACATATTTTCTCCCCGTCCCTCCCCCACCCACCGCCCCAAAACAGCCATCCCGGTGCGTCCTCCCTCCCCCAGTCTATTCTCTCCTATGTCACTTTTTGGTAGGGCAGGATGAATCTCCCAACTGCAGTGCCTGTGTATCTCAAGTTCCAGTTGGATGTAGTCAATAATAATAATAATAATGAGCAGACCACCTTACAAGACCTCTGAGCCCAGGTTTCCTCATCTGTGAAATGGGGACAAGAATATTTCACAGTGTTGTTGGGAGGATCAAATGATATATTGTCTGTAAAGTGCTTTGAAAACCTTAAAGTACAATGCAAATGTGAGTTATTAGTAGAAATATAATGTCCAGAATGCCTGTAATATTATGTTCATAATTACAAGTTAGAAAAGAGCACAGAAAAATTTCTTCACTCTTTGATCCATGATCAGATCACCCACATCTCACAAGAAGAATCCAACACACAATGGATCGTGCAAACTTTTATCAGGATTGCATTCAAGTCTCCAATAACATACTTCACTCAAACCTTTTAGAATCCTATAAACAGCCAGCCATGGTAGTACATGCTTATAATCCCTGCTACTGGGGACACTGAGGCTGGTGGATCGCTTAAGCTCAAGAGTTCTGAGGTGAAGTAGGTTAAACGAACTAGATGTCCTGTACCAATATAGTAACTTGTACATCAAAGATCTGAACTTGTCTTCAGTGTCCAAATGCAGCTCCCTTTCCAAAGCAACTCAAGTTAAAACTGAACAGGTTTCTGGGGTTTCTAGCAGTTCATATACGTTTGATTAAAAGAGAAGTTAGTGCTATCCCTTTACACCCCCCCACCCCCACCACCAGAAATGAGGATGTTTGCCTTCACCAAACCTGAGAAGTCAGAAGAAAAGAGCTTCACTCAACTGGATCTTATCCCAAGAAATAAGTGCAGGCTTTCTTGGAAATGCAGCAGCTCAGAGAAAGGGCTGAGCACTTCTCAGGCCCCGCAAAGAAATTCAGATTAATTGAATGGTTGAAGTATAGTCTAACCAGTGACTTCCTGTGTGATGTAACATCCTGAATGTGAAACAGGACGTTTTCTTCCTTCAGCAAAATCAACATTTCTCTAAGGCTTTTCTGGACTCATTCAGGCATGCGTTCCTCCCTCATACATGATTGTTTTAAGAAAAATAATTCATAAAATTCATAAAAATGAACCCCCAAAACATTCCTTCTGACCACCTTACTCACTTAGAACTACTCTTGGAGGCCCCAAGGGTTTTCAAAAGTCTAGTGTCAGAAGTTTTCACACATACACAAACACCCACACCAGACCCATTTTCATTTTTTCATTCAGCTATACTACACAGCACATATTGAACTTTCTACCACCACCGCCTTTTTTTTTAATATTTGTACTACTAATATAACAACTCTCAACAAAGACAACCGACTAATTCAAATGAATGAAATATCACTTACAAGTCTTTTAAAAAGTCCAAAGAAACAAATTAACAAACAAGAGGCCAAAAAATGAATTTATTCTGGGTACCTTTTCAAATTGATTTAAAACCTTTGATTTTTTTTTTAAATACAGTTTTAGTAAATGTTCTGATTCCATTCATTTCATTTTTGTATCATTTCTTGTAGGTCTTTCTCTTTTTCCTTCTACTTTACATATTTGTCATTTTATATCACTAAATATTTCATTATATTAATATACTGTAATTAATTCAAGCTGAATTAATTAAACCATAATTTTACCATAATTAATACCCTTAATCAATTAGACAAGCAAGTATTTCTTAAGCTCCTACTATGTGCCAGGCTGAGTTTAAAGCCAATTTTCTCATTCTTCCCCTGACAACATAGGTGGTTTTGTAGCATGAAAGGCAGCGTAATATAATGGTTAGAGAAATGACCTCAGAGTTAGGAAGGCCTGGATTCAAGTTAGGCCCTTGACACATACTGGCCTAGGACCTTGGACAAATTATTTCACTTTTCAATGTCCCAGGCAACTCTATGAGACTAGTAGGTGCATTACAGGCAGGTATCAATCTGCCCTGGGAAAGGGAATATTCTCATTGAATGTTCCTTATCTAGACTTTTTCAAAGCATTGGTTGATTTTTCTCTGTCTCATCTCCTTTTTTCTTTTTTTTCCCTCTCTTTAAAAATGACTATTTTTCTTTAAGATGGTTCCCTGGAATGGGGGAGAAGAACTATTTGGAGAAATTCTGGTGATGAAAAAAACCAAAGTTATCAATAAAATATTTTAAAATGTTAATTATTTTAATTACTTTATTATTATGGTTATAACTATAGTTATTATAAATATGATAAGTATTATATTGATGGTGATTATGATTAACAATCATTTTAACATTTATTTCTAAGGCAGAGCCAAGATGGCAGCACAGAGGGCGCATTCCAGCTGAACTCTCCTAACATTCTCTTCTAAACAACTTCAAAATAACAAAACAAATTCTGTAGCAGAAAGGATGGGATGAGACATTTTTCCAGTCAAAGTCAACTTAGAAGGTTGGAAGAAGAGGTATAGAATGTTGGCAACACCAACTGTGGGCCTTGGAGGCTGTGGCAACTACATAAAACTATATTAGTGGGGAACTTCAAGTTATCCCCTCTCAGAACTAGATAAATCTAACCATAAAATAAAAAGAAAGACATTTACAGCGGTTCTCAACCTGTGGGTTATGTTCAATTTGTAACAATGAAAATACATCCTGCATATCAGATAGATTTATAACAGTAGCAAAATTACAGTTATGAAGTAGCAACAAAAATAATTTTATGGTTGGGGGTCACCACAACATGAGGAACTGTATTAAAGGGTCGCGGCATTAAAAAGGTTGAGAACCACTGCATTAAAGAGACGAATAGAATTTCAGAAAAGTTAGATATGATAGACTTCTGGAAAAATTGAATGGAAAGAGAAGTGGTATGCCTTTTTCCTCAGCTATATATGGTACCATCACAAAACAACCACATATGAGGGCATAAAAATATCACAATCAAATGCAGAAAAGCATAAATATTAAATGACCCTTTTGTTCCATAATACAATAAAAAATTACATTCAATAAAGGGCCTTGGAAGCATAGATTAAAAATTAGTTGGAAACAAATTAGTTGGGAAGACTTATGTGAACTGATAAAAAGTGAAGTGAGCAGATGCAGAATACTGTACACAGTAACAGCAATATTGTAAGGAAAATCAAATGTGAAAGACTTAGCTAATCTGATAAATACAATGATCCACGACAATTCCAAAAGATTTAGGATTAAAAGTGCTATCCACACCCAGAAAGAGAACTGATGATTTCTGAGTACAAATTGAAGATACTGTTTTTCCACTTTCTTTATTTTTCTTACTCTTTTTTTGCAATGTGGAAAATATAGGATTATATTTTGTATGACTTCCCATGTATAATTCATATCATATTGCTTGCTTTCTCAGTGGGTGGGGGAGTGGTTAGAGAAAGGAATAGAATTTGGAACATGAAATTTTAAAAATCAATGTTAAAAATATAGTTCTCTGATTATTACGAAAACTGAACAAACCATCATGTGTTCATAAACTCTTTGCATTTCCTCTTTTGAAAATGATCTGTTCAACTTCAGAGGGCTGAATATGATGTATGCCTCTTGTTTCTCAGGGGAGAAACTATGGACTGGCTATAGGTGCAAAACAAGACCTACATTTTAGAACATGACCAATGTGATGACTTGTGTTGCTTGCTGGTACCTATTTGTTACAAGGGAAGACTGACTGTATTGGCAGGATTAGGAGTCACTAAGATATGTATCATTTTCTGATTCTAGATTTCATTCTGATATATTCTAGATACTCATTCTGATATATTTCCTACAAGTATTTTTTTCAATCTGTTTCTTATCTTTTAATTATTGTTCAATTTTGTTTTATCATACAAAATTATTTTATCTTTGCATAGTTACACCTATTAATTTTGTCTCTGATATTTTATTTGACTTCTTTTATAAAAATGTTCTTCCTTGCACTGTTCTTTTTGCTTCTAATTTTTTCCTATGAAATTTTAAAATAATAAGATCCAGGTAGAATTTACTAGGTGAAAGATAAGGTCATTCAAACCTACAAAACAGTAATGGTTGTATTTTCAAGTGTTTTTTCAATTAATCACCAAGCTTTTGTCAGGTACCTATTAGCTGCCAGGTAACGTGCTAGGTGTTGAGAATAGAAACACCTAAGTGAAATAGGCACTCAAGATAGTGACATTTCAACTAGTGGGATACGTCATGTTTACTGATTAAGTGAGAGGCATGTCATAAAGGGGACTGGCCAAGGAGTTCCCAGTCCTTATCCATACATTGGCTTCATGAGACTGCTTCCAGAAATTCCTAATATAAAGGAATTCCTTTTCTCGCCTTTTCTGAGCAGGTATAGGCATTCTCTGACTATTGCCTTTTGGCCTATCTCAGCATAACAAAAAAAAAAAAAGACTTTTGAATACAAAAGGCTCATGGAGGCAATCTCTCTCCACACCTAGAGTCCTAAAGCATTTCTTGTCTTCTTCCATATTAAGGAAGACAGAGAGAATTGGTCCATTTGAGCCTTTTGTATGCACACTCAGTTCTGAGCCTGGCACAAATTTTTGACTGTTGAATTGGACAAACCTGGGACTGGACTTCAAATCCCTGACTGCCTCTTCCATTAAGCACAGGTGACCGTAGGTACTGCTGTGTACACCGGATGACTTCTATAGAGATACCCTATAAAATGTCAGCAGGCTGAAAGAGACTGATTGTACTCTAGCCCCTGCTATGATACTTTACTCTGTCATACCAGGCAAATTATTTCCCCTCTGAGTTTCCCTTTGTTCATATGTAAAACAAGGGGTTGAACAAAGAGCAGGGATGAGGAACCTTTGGCTGGTCTTGGGCCCACATGTGGCTCTCTAGGTCCTCAAGTGCAGCCCTTTGACTGAATCCAAATTAGAGGACCTAGAGGGTCACATGTGACCTCGAGGCCACAGGTTCCCCACCCCTGAACAAGAGACTTTCTCCGTTTCCAGCTTTTTGAGGTTTGAGCTCCATTTGATTCCACTGCAGCTCAGTCTCAATTTTAGTAAGAATTGAAAGAGCCTTCCTCTGTGTCCTTCTGACGAGGTGCCTCTGAATATTTTGGGGTGACTTTTGTGGCATGGTTGTAACTTCAGTCTTGTGTATGTACCATCAGTTTATGAAATTTTATGAAATCAGTTTAACTCTGTCCCTTCCCTCGCCCCAGCTGTAAAGCATTAACTCTGTTTCTCCCCTGCCCCCAGCCACAAAGCATTAACTCTGTGCCTTCCCTGCCCCCAGCCTAGAGGTATTTCCTCTGAAACCATTAACTCTATAGCTATGATAACAAGAATCTTTTCAAGGCACTACCTCCTTTGTTCTAGTAAACAAGACTCATTCATTTGCAGATTGCATAGGTACTCTTCATTTAAATTTGACCTCAAATCTGACAGCTGGTTGACTTTATGACTTTATGATGTTTCAGGGCTAAAATCATGCCTTTTGCTCCCCCTCCCCTTGGATTTCTCCCAGTGAACTATGGGTGGGGCACATGCGCAGTTGATGTGAAGGGTGCACGTTCCTTTAAGTATTAGTCACTCCCTGGCTCCTCCCAGGCTCCTCCCTAACTCCACCTTTGTATCCCTAATTAGCTTAATGAACTTTATGACTGACAGTTTTAGGTCTTTAAAAAACTGTGTTTCTACCCCCTGCTCTTTGCAGGTAGGCGTTTTCTAGCAGGTCGTCTTTCTAGACCTCTGCCCGCTGCAGAGCATCACACTTTCAGGCTTTCTCTGCTCCCCCTCTCTCCCCCCAGCACCTTGAGGGCTTTTTCTAGCAGGTCTCCTTCTCCATCCCTTTTGCCCTTGTGTAACAGTAAACTTTTATAAATCTGCCAAAGGACAGCTGAGCCTGTAATTCTTTTCAGACCCCTAACCTAGAAAGGATTTCTCATTAGAAATCCTCCCTACTTATACCTCATCACTTTGACAAGTCACATCCCTCTCTGGGGCCTGAGTTTTCTACCCCTCAAAATGAAGGAACTGGAACCTTTACGGTCCCTTCCAGTTCTAATATTCTGTCATGGTACTTTGAGGGTTGTTCTTTTGAAGCAAGATGGGGTATAGGGAAGGAGAGGTTCCTCCCTAAAAGCATCTTATCTATTTGCTCGAAGAGTTACCTCTACACTCCCCATCTTTACCTCCCTCTCCCCAATTAAATTTGATGAAAGCTAAGTGTCCTGCCATTAGCATCTAGTTATAGTTATTTTAAAAATTTAGTTAAAATAAGAAGCTAACAGATAGCATACTTCTCCCTAGAGGCATTCTCCCCAAGGGTGGAACTCCCTAGCATTAACCTCATGATGTCCTAGGGTTTCTGTCCTTTATGCTCTCAGCTTAGTAACTATTCTGCCCTATGCTCAAATAATGATGCCTTTCACAGTGCTTGCCCCGTAGGTATAAAAATTCCTGGCCCCAATTTAACATGTACTCCAAGTCACATATATGACCAAATCACCAAAACAAATTATTTTTCTGATTTCTCATCATTCTGGATATTTCCACAGCTTTTAATACTATTGATCAATCAATTGGGGAATGGCTGAACAAGTTGTGATACATGAATGTAATGGAATACTATTGTGCTATAAGAAATGAGGAGCAGACGGACTTCATAATAACCTGGAGAGACTTAAATTGATGTTGAGTAAGAAGTGCAGAATCAGAAGAAATCTGTACACAATTACAGACACAAAGTATGTGTAACGACTAACTTTGATAGACTGGGCTCCTCTCAGCAATGCAAGGTTATAAGACAACTCTAAAAGACCCATGATGGAAAGAGATATCCACATCCAGAGAAAGAACTACAGAGTCTCAAGGCAGACTGAAACAAACTACTCACCCTCTCTCTTTCTTGTTTTATTTTGTTTCCTCTTTCCCATTGTTCATTCCATTAGGTATAATCCTTCTTTACAACCTGACTATTGTTTTAATGTGAAGGTATTTGTAGATCCTATATTGCATGCTGCCATGGGGGGCAAGGGAGGAGGGGAAGGGGAGAAAATTTGAAACTATAAATAAATTTTTAAAATATTGTTGATCAGTATCTCATCTAGGGGTTGTTCTTTCCTGTTATCTTCAGGGGCATCTTATTCTTTTGATTTTTTTCCTCTTTCTTCTCCTCTTTGACACTGCAGAGGGTGATGTGCAGTATCAAAATTTATAGAAAGGTCAAAAAGGCTGATGATGATTAAGAAAAAGCCATTAGATTTGGTGATTAAGAAATCACCATTGATCTTTGCTGCCCGGACGCCGAGGATCTTTGCTGCCCGGACACCGAGCGAGAGGCTGACAAGAGAGTCGGAGCCGCCATCCGCTGCCATCCGTCGCGCAGACCCTGCCGGAGCCGCCGCCGCTATGGACGATTGGGAGGATCTGGTGTACCAGGCGAAACTGGCCGAGCAGGCCGAGCCATACGACGAAATGGTGGAATCAATGAAGAAAGTAGCAGGAATGGATGTGGAGTTGACAGTTGAAGAAAGAAACCTACTGTCAGTTGCATATAAGAATGTGATTGGAGCCAGAAGAGCATCCTGGCGGATAATCAGCAGCATTGAACAGAAAGAAGAAAACAAGGGAGGAGAAGACAAACTAAAAATGATTCGGGAATATCGGCAAATGGTTGAGACTGAACTAAAATTAATCTGTTGTGACATTCTGGACGTACTGGACAAACACCTCATTCCAGCAGCAAACACTGGCGAGTCCAAGGTTTTCTATTATAAAATGAAAGGGGACTACCACAGGTATCTGGCTGAATTTGCCACAGGAAACGACAGGAAGGAGGCTGCAGAGAATAGCCTGGTGGCTTATAAAGCTGCTAGCGATATTGCAATGACAGAACTTCTGCCAACGCACCCCATCCGCTTAGGTCTTGCTCTCAACTTTTCCGTATTCTACTATGAAATTCTTAATTCCCCTGACCGTGCCTGCAGGTTGGCAAAAGCAGCTTTTGATGATGCAATCGCAGAAGTGGACAAGCTGAGTGAAGAAAGCTATAAGGACTCGACACTTATCATGCAGTTGTTACCTGATAACCTGACACTATGGACTTCAGATATGCAGGGTGATGGTGAAGAACAGAATAAAGAAGCGCTGCAGGATGTGGAAGATGAAAACCAGTGAGAGACATCAAAGCCAACAAGAGAATCCATCTCTGACCGCCCCACTCCTCCCCATCCCTCCCCCCGAAAATTCCCCATTGTCACTGAGAACCACCAAATCTGACTTTTACATTTGGTCTCAGAATTTAGGTTCCTGCCCTGTTGGT
>CM053580.1:72747586-72767839 GCA_028627135.1 Pseudochirops cupreus
GAAAAGTGACTTAGGAGAGAATAGACTGGGGGAGGGGGGACACACTGGGATGGCTGTTTTGGGGTGGTGGGTAGGGGAAAGAAGGGGAGAAAATTTGTAACTTAAAATCTTGTGGAAATGAATGATGCAAACTAAAATAAAATTTAAAAAAAAATTAAAAATTTAAAAAAATTTAAAAACTAAAACAAACCTAGGAACTGACCTTTACTCATCCTTAACTCATTCAGTACTCCTCCACTGACCTCTGTATGGGATGAGTGAAAACTTCTCCATTTGGGGTTGTTAACTTTCCCTTCCTCCCTACTACTCCATCGCTGCTGTCACTCACTTTTATCTTCCTTTGTCTGTTTTCCTGCCTTGGTGGGACCCTCCCCCCCTCTTTTCTTGCTGTCCCAATTGGGGAAGAATTTGGTGAATATGCCTCTCCACCAATGAGAGAGGAAACAGTTGGGTAGGGGTCTTGATTAAGTTAAGTTATAAATTCCTGCAGTATCTTTGGTAACTTGCCTCTTCTCCATGATGAGTCATGGGGAAGACCACCCTCTTCTCCTGGGGAAGAGAATAAGCTCCTGTTCTTATCCTAAGAGATCTCTGTGTTTATTTTTTTCACTAATTTAAGGATGAAGGGTATTTTCTTATCCCAAACATCTCCCATGCTACTGGCAGCCAGGTTGTACTAGCAGACCCAAGAACATGATGCAAGCTTACAACAAAACCACCTCTATTTTCTGGTCCCTCCTCTCTTTACAATGCAGCAGAAACCCTGGCTCTAGGCTTCAGAATTTTGCTCAGGCCACAACAACAAATTTGGCAACAGCCCTTCAGAAACAAAAGCCTGCCATTGTTGCAGACTCCTAGGAGCACTGGTGCCTGGAAAAGCAGGTTCTGAATTGATGGTGCTGGATGAGAGAACTAAGGAAGAGAGGGAATGACACAGGTCACCAGAAGAGAAAAATGTGGTTGGGAGCTCTGTAATACTCTACCAAGTCTAAGGGCATTAAGGGCATCTAAGGGCATGTCGCAGCATTCAGCTAGGGTCAGTTCTGACTACCCAACAGTCAAAGGGTCCAGAGACCTAGGTTAGTGAACTATGAATTGCCAGATGTGAGAGGATACCGACACATTTTGAAATTTAGCCCCCAAGGAAATCACAATCCAAGAGGAAGGAATCAGAAAGTGACTGATAAAGAAAATAAAAAGGAAAAAAGATTGAAAGTACTGTGTGGGTGAGAAAACCTCACTTACCCAAATCAAAGGAATGTAGAAGAGAGCTTCGGGTGGACAGGAGTTTTATTCTTTTAAAAATACCCTGGGGCGGGGAGAGACTTCTCCCCACCACATGTCCAAATAAAAAGAGAGAGAGCTCCCTCCAGGAGCCCTTTTTTTAAAACCCTGAGAGTCATAAAAAGTCATAAAAAAGCACATCCTTTAAGTTCTATTGGGTGAGAGAGAGGGTACGGATTCCACGCAGGTAAAGTCAAAGGGTCTCTGACTTCTCATTGGAGGAGGGGCAGAGTCCCATTTCGGTGCGAATTTAAACAAAGAAAGATTTCCCCCCCTGTCCCACTCACCTTTTGCTTGCGCAAAAGGTAAGGGCGCACAGTCTTTAGGTAGACAAGCAACTCTCGTGAGATTTTGTCCTCACCCTGTTCCGATCTGCCTCTCCTAGCCCACTCTAAAAAAAAAAAGGTTCCTGTTTTGCATTCTAATACTGCCTTTGGAGAGTCTCAACTTTAAAGGCTTTTCATTCAGTACCAAAGATTTCATGAAAAAGAAAAGTCAAAGAACATGAAATATAAAAATACAAGTCAACAGGAAAAGCAGTAATAACAGAAAGAAATGTGGCTTCAGAGCTAGTAAATTAGTTCGATCATCTATGAATAAATACTGCAAAATAAAGGAAAATGATCCAACACTTTATGACACAGAAGACAGTGTGGAATTTGAAGAGAACATGGAACCACAACACTGTTCCTGAGTGGTTCAAAAGAAATGTGAGAATTTTGAGAGCAAAATATGTCCTCCACAAGAAAAATAATAAAATAGAAAAGCCTGAATCTGCAATGATAAGCCTCACCAAGGAAACAAAAAAGAGAACAACAGACTGGAAACTGAAGAACAACCTAGAAGAAGAGAAACAAACAAAAAAAAAGCGATAACGTAAAAAGAAAATATGCTCACTATGCAAGCAAAACAAACTGAACTTGGAGACATGAGGCATGACTCCAGTCTGGTGCTCTATCCATCTATCCACCATGTCACCTAACTGCCACCAGACCTGAATAAACCTCAAAGGAGAGGTGCCTGAGTGATGGTGGTAGAGCCCAGAAATGGCAAGAGGGTGCGAGAAGCGTTCCAGTAAGAAGGAGTAAAGGAAGGGGACAGCATAATGAGTGAAAATGCAAGCAGTGCTAGAAAAGGGAAGCTGTGCAATCAGGAGGGAGTCTGGTCTCTGTGAGTACAAGATGACAGGAAGGATAAAGGAAAAGCTTTAAAATGAAAGCAAACTTCTTAGCTCTGGAGCAAGCATTCTAGAGAGCACAGCAAAAGGAGTTTTAGGAAGCTGGGGGTGGGGATAGGGTTTGGTTTGATGGAGATGGGAGTAAAGGAGTAGTCAGTAGGCAACAGAGAACAGGTTAGAACAACGATAACCAAAGGTTTAGAATAGGGGTGGGGATGGAACATAATGGAGTGGGAGTATTTTAACTGAGGAATGAAGTACAGAAACTCCACCCCCTTTCCAGATCTCCTTTATGTCTTATGTTCTCCCATTAGAAAATAAGCTCCTTCACTTCAGAAACTTGTCTTGCTTTCTTGTTTTTGTATCCCCAATGACATAATGACATAGTAAGCACTTAATAAATGCCTTTTCTATCTACCTAGCTATATATATATATACACATATATATTAGAGGATAGAATTGAAGCATTTAGACAACAGAAAACCCAATCCCAAAACCAGTAAGCCAATTCCATCAATAACTCCAAAGATATTCAGAAGCCATAATAACACTGAGAGCCCCAGCACCTTTCAGCCTTCCCACAAACCAATACAAGATCAATATTTACTCACAAACTTCTATATCTCCTTAATGAGCATCCTCTCTTTCCCTCAGAGTCTGGCTAGCTCTCCTAGCTATATTTTTTTTTTTAATCTGGCTGTCTATCTAAGGATACAAAAACAAACTTTAAAAGCAGTCCCAGTCCTCAAGGACCCTACATTCCACTGGGGATTTCCAAAACCTAGATCTGTGCTTCCAGTTCAGACCAGTCTACAAATTCTTAACTCAAGTCTCATACTGCTAAGAGGGTATTTCCAGCTTCACCTTATCTAAAAAGGAATTCAATGTGTAATTCTCCCTAAACCTGCTCCTCCTTTTTCTTTCATTGTTTATAAGCAACCTACCTTTTTTTCTTTTCCGAACACACTACTCTAAGCAAATCCATTATCAAATGCAGTAAATTGTATCTCCTCTGATCCAACTCCTCCTTTCTTTTTCCATTTTTAAGTGTGAAGCTTCAATCAGTCAACAAGCAAGAAATGCTTTTCCCTCTAAGCAACTTTACTTAGTGATCTATTCAACTCCCTTAGAATTAATTACCATTTCTATGTTGATGATTCAAATCTACTCCCGGCCCACCCCCCCATCCTCAAATGCCTTTAGGACACTTAAAACTGATAGTCCAACTTAAATTAAACACTTCCCCAAAAGAATACGTAGTCTTTCCCTCTAAACCCTCCCCCCACTCCCACTTTCTCAATTGCTGTACAGGGCAACACATTCATCTAGTCCCACAAGCTCAAAACCTAGGGATCATGCCTGACTCCTCACTATCTTTGATGCTACCTTCCCACCTGCCGAGGCCTCCCCTCCCCCTTCCACCTCCCCCATATGCACTCTGTTGCTAAGGCCTGTCATTTTCACCTGAATCAATTTTTAAAAATTATTAAACACCTACTATGTTCCAGGCAGTGTGCTAAATGTTGAGGATACAAAAAGGGGCAAAAGACAGCTCCTGCCTTCAAGGAGTTTATAATCTAACGGGAGAGACATCCGTTGTTTTTCAGTCATTTCTGACTCTTCGTGACCCCAGTTAGGGTTTTCTTGGCAAAGACCCTAGAGTGACTTGCCATTTCCTTCTCCAGTTCATTTTACAGATGAGGTAACTGAGGCAAACAGGGTTAAGTGACTTGGCCAAGGTCTCAGAGCTAGTAAATGTCTGAGGCCAGATGACTCTTCCTAACTCCAAGCCCAGTACTCTATCCTCTTCACCATTTAGCTCCTCCATGGGGAAAGACAACATGGAAACATGTATACAAGGCAAGCTATATACAAGATAAATTGGAAATAACTGACAAAGAGAAGGCACTAGAATTAAGAGGGGCTGGGGGAAAGGCTTCCTGTAAAAGATGGGATTTTAGCTGGGACTTAAAGGAAACCAGAGAAATCAAAATCTCTGTAACATCTCTCTTATATGCCACGTCCTATCTACTGCCACTGCCACTATTCATAACCTCACGCTTAATCAATGCAATAGCCTCCTTGAAGGGGGTAGGGGAAGGGAGTCTGCCTTCCTCAAGTCTCTCATCCATGCTCCATTCAGCCACCAAAATGATTTCACTAAAGTTCAGGTCCAACCATGCCCTTCTCCTCCCCACCTCCACTCCCACACACTTAATAAATTCCAAGGGTTTCCCTATCACCTCCAGGACCAAGTAAAAAATCATTTATTTGCCCTTTATAATCAAGTCAGTAGTTGATTAGCTCACCAAAGCAGCACACAGTTGGGGTATAGCTAGTGCAAATTTTAAACCACACTTGTTCAGTTGTGTCCTACTCTTCATGACCCCCATTTGGGGTTTTCTTGGCAAAGATACTGGAGTGGTTGGCCATTTCCTTCCTCTGCTCATTTTATAGATGAAGAAACTAAGACTGACGGGGGTAAGTGACTTGCCCAGGGTCACATAGCTAGTAAGGGTGTGAGGTCACATTTGAACTCAGAAAGATGTGTCTTCCTGATTCCAAGCCCAGTACTGTATCCACTGAGCCACCTGCCTGCAGGGATTAAAATGATCATCTCAGCTTCTATGGAACCACACTCCAAACAAGAGAGCTAACTGGCATAATTTTTCAAAATGGCACCCAGCCCAATCCAATATACGGCTGAAGAAACTGAGGCTTAGTACTTTGCTCAGGAACACACAGAAATTTCAGAGCAAAATTCTGACATAAAACTATTCATTTAAATAAGAGCATTTGATGCCTATTTTATGTCTCCCTGTGTGGGGTGTGGGGACCCCAAAAATCCGTACCCAAGAAAAATCAAAAGTCAGAGGCATCTTGAGGAAGGAATAGGAAGTTTTATTCTCTTCTTCTCCTCCTCAGGAAGAGGGCAGTCCTCTCCATGGCAGGGATCAAAGACAGAAGGTGTGTTACAAAAGACGGAACAAGAATTTATACCCTAAGGTGGTCAAGCCCCCTCCCCCTGGCTGTCCCTTCTCCCATTGGCTGGGAGGTGGGCTCTCAATCTTGGCGCTAAATCTAACCCAATGGTGGATAACAAAGAAGCCCCCCACTATCTCCTATTGGCAGAGAGATGGGACAGGAAGCCAAGGTATCATCCACGGCCTTATTTGGTAAAGGCCAAAGCAAGGGAGGGGGAAAGGTCACAAGCAAGGGTGGAGGTCAAAAACTCCTAAAAAAGGGCCTAAAGCTTTTAAGGGTGTGGCATACAAGGGTGGAGGTCTAAAACTCCCGAAAGGGGCCTGATGCTGATGACAACAAGGGAAGGGGAAGGGTCCTAGGTTGTGTAGACCCAGGACTCAGGTCTGTCCAGTCTTACAAAAGTCTATCTCTGGTTTCCAATAGTTTCTCTCCCTTGTCATTCTGAGGAATCTTCACAGAGGGTACAGAAACTATACCTCACTCATCCCTAAGCTAAAAAAAATTGATCACTCAGTAATCAATTTTCAGGTCATGAATGTCTCTGTTGATAGGTAGACTATTCCTTGACCAGAAAACATAGGTTACCCTTCACACACATAGCCAAAGTCATTCCACATTGGTAGAATCATTCCAAAACCTTGCACACTGCTACCTCACACTTTGGAAAACCAAAGTAACCTCCATATTGCAATGAGACACTGGAGGGGAATTTTGTGGAGGTCTGGTTGATTGTGAGCCAAATTAGTGGCAGTAAATACTATTACCTCCAGTTCTCCATTTCTTATAAGTATTGAGGTATATAATTGTCAGAATGATGAGGTGCAGGCTCTGGGAGCCCCCTTGAACTCTCCTTGAATGTTTGAGGTACAGGCTAGGGACCCCCATGAGCTCTCCTTGAATCTTCCCAAGGAAGGCATTTGCCTGAGGTCATGGGCCTTAAGTTGTGTCTCTGTACAAGTCTTTAGCCCTTCTTTGTTCCAACAGTTTCCCACCCTTGAACTGGCCTGGCCCACCATTGTCTGTGTTCTCCAGGTAGCCTCCAGCAACTTCCCACCCTTAATCACTCATTACTAGAGTCTGACCTCATCTGATTCCTGAAGACCCTCCCCAAACTCTTCCCCTAGATCACCCCTAGATTCCTCTGTATATAAGACCCCATCTTCCCTCCATGTGGTGTGAAAGCGCCACAGAATGCCGTAGCACAGACTCACTCTGTGTCAGACTTGCTCTGGCCCACTTGCCCAATACAAGCGTCACAGATACCCAGCCTCTTTAAGAGGCTACCCAATATGGTAAACTTTTAATAAACTTTACTTTGGCTGAGAAGACTTGAGTCAAATTCTTTTGGCAGGACCCGGAGTGTTGGTATTTTGGGGTCTCAAGCACCCCTAACCCTCTTTATGGGTAAGCTGTTCAATGATACCTTTCCTATCCTTCCTCTTCCCATGTCCCCTGAGATTATTCTCCATTTACACAGTATAGATCTGGTAGGTACACAGTTGTTTACATGTTTTCTACCCCATTGGACTATGAGGTCCCTGAAAATAAGGCCTATTTGTGCCTTTCTTTGTATTCCCAGTGCTAAGGACAGTATCTGAGACATAGTAAGGATTTAATAAATGCTAGCTGATTTGTATTAAAATGCAGATAGTCACCAAAGGGGTAGTGATTTAAGCTGATAACCTGGCACTTGGTGTTAATGACTGACTTTCAGATCTTTTCCTGCTGGCAGACTGTGATAGATTTGAGGAAATATGTCATTGTTAAGGGCCTTAAGAGGAGTTCTGTTACAAAGGCTAAGTTTTGTTATGGAGAATGTAATGAATGTAGAGCCTGGAGGTCCCTTTTACAAATTCTAGTCATTCAACTCTAATGGCTTCCCATTGATTCTAGGATAAAAATAAATTCCTGTTTAGCTTTTAAAATCCTTCACAACCTGGCCCAAAATATTTGTACCCAATATTACTTTTACTGTGGTTTTATACCTCTTTTAGCATTTGTCCAATTTAGATTTTTAAGCAGTTATTTTCTTTAGTATTTTTGTGTCTCTTTTACCATCTGTTAATTCTCTTTTCATAATTTTCTTGTATAGCTCTCATTTCTTTTCCCAACTTTCCTCTCCTATTCTTATTGATTTTAAAAATAACTTTTTTACTCTTTTCTTATTTCCTTTTTCTTAAGCTCTTTTGGGAATTCTTGTTGGGCTTCTGTTCAATCTGCATTTCTTTTTCTTTGAGGCTTTGCTTATAGCTGTTTTCATATCACTGTCTTCTTTATGTCTTGAGTTTGCCTATCACTATGGTAGATGTTTATGGCCAGTTTCTTTTTTTGTTGTTTACTCATTTTTCTAGTCTATTTCTTGACTATGTTGAAGTTGGACTCTCTTCACCTGTGGTAGGGATAAATGGCCTGAGCATCTGTCTTTTATGTCCTTTTGTTCCTTTCACAGTTCACTTCAGGGGCCTGTAGATTTGTGGTACTTCTAATATGGTGAAATCCAGCAAGAGAGAGAGAAAAGGAGGGAGAAGGAGAGGGAGGAGGGAGAGAGGGAGACAGAGAGAGAGACAGACAGACAGACAGAGACAGAGAGAGATAGATCTGGCTTCTGCCTTCCTGGTATGTGCTCTCTCTAGTCATTACACAGGTAGGGCTCCTAGACTTTCATAACTGTGATCTCTCCTCTGGGGTAATGAGCAACAGATCTGCCCAGGGGCACCCAATACCTAGAGCTAGTACAGAGGTCCTCTGGTATCTCTTTTTGACCAGGTGTTCAATCCCCTTACTATTCCTGGGTACTGCTGGGCACTGTTTCCCACACTGCTATAGTCACATAGACCACAGCTGGTGTCACTTCATGACTCACTCCCAGCCAGCCCCCATCCCAGTGTCCACATACCTCTCTTTCTGTCTTCATAATATGCCCTATGCTGGAAAAATGACTCACTGATTTTTCTCTTAGTTTTATCACTCAGAATTTGGGTTAGTGTTTTCTGTGGTCATTTTATAGAAGAGGTTTGGGAGAAGGTTTGGTGGATGTGATCTTTGATTCCACCATTTGGACACTGTACCTGTATCTGTACCCAAAATTACCAACAAAAATCTGATAACTAAAATATAATGGGAATTGACAAAGAAACAGAACACCAACGGCCGTTCAAATGTAGAGAAATAGTCAAAGGATATGAAATTACTTTTCAAAAGTAGAGCTACAAACTGGAAATGAGCATATGAAAGCATGCTCTAAATGACAAATAGTAAAAAGAAATGCAAATTAAAATAACTAAGGTTTTATTCATACACACTGTACAAACTGGCAAAGATGAAAAACAGGGGAACAATAATTATTTGGAGGAGTTGGAGCAAGACTGCCATGCTGGTGCATTATAGGCGAAGCTGCAAAGTGGTCTAACTATTTTGAATTTCAATTTGGAATTGTAAAAGAAAAGTTACTAAATTGTCTATCTGTCAACAAAAGAAAAATAACTAAACTGTAAATCCAGAAATTCCAAAGATTGTAAAAAAGATTCAAAGACTGAAACAAATGTCTAATATACACCAAAATATTGATAGCAGCACTCCTTGGAAGCAAAGAACTGGAAACAAATTAAGTACCCAATGATTGGGGAATGACTTGCAGAAGAAAAAAAACCAATTATGGTATTAAAATGCAATGGAATATTATTATTCAGGAAGAAATGACAAATAAGAATTCAGATCAACATGGAAAGATATGTGAAGTTTGGTTGTTTTTTTGTTTTGTTTTAGTTTTTTCAGTTTTGTGGTGTGTTGGTTTGTTTTTTTTAAAGAGGCTGAGTATCTTTATCTCACCCAGGCTGGAATTGTAGTAGTCACTTGGGATTGCACGGATGATCTAACCCATTGTTTCCTAGATAGGCAGCACCACTTCCATCCCACTTCCTGGGAATACACCATATTGATGTGGGACTTAATATAGACACCAGACAGGCCTTAGCCCAACTACAACTCAGAACCCCTGAACTCAAGCAATCTACCAACCTCAGCCTACCCTAATAGCAGGTATTGCAGACAAGTACCAGCACTCCCATTTGGAAAGATATACATTAACCGATACAAAGTGTGTGTGTGTGTGGGGGGGGGAGAATCACCAAAACAAAGCTGAACTGAGTATTGGCAAAACCAGTGAAGATCCTGGAGAAGAGATAATGAGACTTGTCTCATTCTGTATGAAAGAGAGGTAGACAGGTGACTATTTGCATTCTGCTACCTGGTCTGTGTATCAGATGTTTTTATTTAATTTTCTATGTGACAAGGTAGAGGAAAGGGTGAGAAATGAATGTGATACAGAAATAAGGCACCAATAAAATGTATTTTAATAATAAAACATATATGGTGAAATGAAATCACCATGATTCTAATCAGTTTCATTCTACCCTTCTGGTTGGACAGATACTATAGTACCAATGGCAAAATGCATAAAGAAGTCACCTGTTGGGGCAGCTAGGTGGCACAGTGAATAAAGCACTGGCCCTGGAGTCAGGAGAACCTGGGCAAGTCACTTAACCCCAATTGCCCTCCAAAAAGCAAAAAAAAAAAAAAAGTCACCTATCATTCTATATTTAAATTTAAATCCTTGGGCTAAACCCTCACATCATGAGGCATTTTCTATTTGTAAAGTTCTTCATAGTCATTTTTGTTAGTTATCTATTGTCATTTGCATCAGAATTATCTAGATTTATTTTTTTTTTAATTAAATTCTCTGTGTGATATGGACTGGAGAAGGAAGTCCTTTTTTTGGTCTTTATTAATTTGTTTACTTTTAGTTTATAAGATTCAGTTCCACAATCTCTTGAGTTCCAAGTTTTCTCCCCCTCCCTCTCTTCTCCCTGCCCCATGGCAGCATACAATCAAGTATAGGATCTGCAAATACTTTCACATTAGACATTAGTCAGGTTGTAAAGAAGGATTATAACCGAAGGAATGAACAGTGGGAAAGAGGAAATAAAACCATACAAGAAAAAGAAAGAGAGGAGGTAGTTTGCTTCAATCTGCATTCAAACTCTGTTCTTAATCTAAATGTAAACATCTCCTTCCATCATGAGTCTTTTGGAGTTGTCTTACTACCTTGCATTGCTGAGAAAAGTCCAGTCTATCAAAGTTGGTCGTCACACATACATTGTGTCTGTAATTGCATACAAATTTCTCCTGGTTCTGCTCTTTGGAGAACAAAGACTTGAGCTTCAAAACTGATATTGAACCACATGAACCCTTCCAAACAGCTACATGGAATTCACGATAGGGTGATGCAACTTTGGCTTGTTGGAGATATGTTGCAACACTCGTGACCACCATCAACCAGAGTTCCCTTCAATGTTTCTGCTGAAATCATTAACTATGATGCTAGATTTAGTGCTTAAAAAAAATGCCAAAGGTAATTTTAAGACCTGATTGTGCCACTTGCACCATTTTTTTTAAATTTGACTGCTCTAGCTTAAAATATGCTGAGAGGTAAATCACTTGATGGTTTATGGTGACCTCTCTCTATTTTCCTGAAATTTCCAAAGCTGGCTACATTGCTCAGATTCTTTTAGTTTCCAAATTCATGAAAGTGAAACAAAAATTGAGGCTGTCTAGACTAGAACCATCACAATAATTAGACTTACCTTTCCCTTTCCAAAAAGGTAATTTGTTGAACCCTCATCTTTAAAAATGTCGAAAGCTTGTAATATATTCCAAACTGAATCCACAGTATAAACTAATAACCCAGAATCAGAAAAATATTCAGTTGACTTTAAAATACTGACATATTGGGTGGATGAAGCCGAGATGATCAGCAGACAATCACCCAACCAAGCTCTCCCTGATTCCCCTCAAAACAACTCTAAAATAATGCCTCCAATCAAATTCTGGAAAGGTGAAACAAACAAAATGTTGGGTGAAACAGTTTTCTAGCTGAAGACAACTTAGGAGGTGTTGGTCTGTCTCAACAGTATGGTAATCAGGCCTAGAGAGTAGCACACCCTGCATGGCCCAGCAGTGGCCCTTGGAGGCAGCTGCATTGGCGGCAGCAACAATTTCAAGAGCTCTCATTTCACCTCCAGTGGCAGGGCTGGATAACTAGCTGGAAGGAGAATGCAGGGGATCCTTTGCTTGCTGGATTCAGGACCCTGTTGCATAGCCCAAATGCAGTTCCTTGCCACAGTCCTAGGCCAAAAGGAGCAATAACACTTCTGGCCACAAAGGGGCAAAAGTCACAGTTCCAGGATGAAGAGGAGTGCTTGTGATTACTCACAGGGGAGTAGGAATCCTGGTCTCAATTCCAAGACAGAGGGGAGCACTGGCAATTGTGACTACAGGAGAACAGGAGATTTGGTCAGGGTACCAGGACCTGAAAGAGTGCTAGTCTTTCTAGGTCCCTTCCTGGATAAAGAACAGAGCACAGGCTAGGAAAACAGTGACTACACTTTAGATAGTACCACCTTGGAGGCACTAAAAATCTATAGACTTCACCCCATATATCCCCAGAGCTAGCTCTGAAAATACCAGTATAAAAAGCCTAAAACTTGGAACAGTGCCCCCTCCACCCCAGGAGCAAAGTTCAATTCTAATATAAAGTTAAAAGTAAAAAATTAGGCAGAAAAAATGAGCAAACAACAGCAAAAGAACCTGACCATGGAAAGTTAAAGTTACTATGGTGACAAGGAAGATCAAGACACAAACCCAGAAGAAGACAATGATGTCAAAGCAACCAAAAGCAAAGTTTCAGTGAAAAAATGTGAATTGGGTATAAGCCCAACAAGAATTCCTAGAAGAACTGAAAAAGGATTTTAAAAACTAAATAAAACAGGTAGAAGAAAAATTGGGAAAAGAAATGGGAGTGATACAAGAAAATTATGAGAAGAGAGTGAATAGTTTGGTTAAAAAAATACTGAAGAAAAGAATTGGCCAAATAGTAAAAGAGGCACAAAAAAAAATCCACTGAAAAGAAGAATGGTGCAAAAAGTCAAATTTGGCAAATGGAAAACAAAGTATAAAAACTTATTGAAAAAAATGATAATTCCTTAAAAATTAGAATCGTGGGGCAGCTAGATGATGCAATGAATAGAGCACCGACCCTGGAGTCAGGAGGACCTGAGTTCAAATCCAGCTTCAGACGCTTAACACTTACTAGCTGTGTGACCTTGGGCAAGTTACTTAACCTTAATTGCCTTGCCTTCTTCCCTCCAAAAAAAAAAATTAGAATTGGGCAAGTGGAAGCTCATGACTCTATGAGACAATTAAAAAATAATAAAACAAAATCAAAAGAATGAAAAAACAGAAAAAAAACATGAAATATTTCATTGGAAAAACAACTGACCTAGAAAATAGACTGAAGAGAGATAATTTTAGAATTATTGGACTACTTGAAAACCAATTTTTTTTTAAAAAGCCTAAGGAACACTTCCCTTATATCCTAGAAGGTAAACTAGAAATTAAAAGAATCCACCTGTCATTTTCTGAAAGAGATCCCAAAATGGAAACTCCCAGAAATATTTATAGCCAAATTCCAGAGTTCCCAGGTCAAGGAGCAAATATTACAGGCAGCCAAAAAAAAAAAACAAAACAATTAAAATATCATGGAGCCACAGTCAGGAATACATAATATTTAGCAGCTTCCCCATTAAAGGATCAGAAAGCTTGGAATACGAAATTATGGCAGGTAAAGGAGCTAGGATTACAAACAAGAATAACCTATCCAGTAAAACTGATTATAATCCTTCAAGGTGGGAAACAGATATTTAATGAAAAACAGAACTTTCACGCATTCCTGAGGAAAAGACCAGAGATGAATAGAAAATCTGACTTTCAAATACAAGACTCAAGAGAAGCATAAAAAGGTAAACATGAAAAGAGGAATCATAAGGGAATCAATAAGATTAAAATGTTTACATTCATACATGGGAAGATAATAATTGTAACTCCGAAGAACTTTCTCATTAGTGGGGCAGTTAGAAGGATTATACATAGACAGAGAGCATGGATGTGAGATGACAATGATGATATGATTTCAAAAAAATAAAATTAAGGGGTGAGAAAGAGGGATGCACTGGGAGAAGGGGGAAAGGAGAGGCAGAATGGGAAAAATTATGTCACATAAAGGAGGTGCGAAAGGAAGAGCTTTTATAATGGAGGGGAAGATGGGAAGGTGTCGGGGAAGCAATAGAGCCATATCTCATCAGAACTGGCTCAAAGAGGGGAAAACATAAACACTCAGTTGGGTATAGAAACCTATCTTAACCCACAAGGAAGTAGCAAAGGAGGGAGTGCTAACAGAGGGAGGAGTGAATTAAGGGAGGTAATGGTGAGAAGCAAAACAGACTTTTGAGGAGGGACAAGGTAAAAAGAGAAAGAAGGATAAACGGGGGAAAAAGTCGAATGAAGGGAAATACACACTTAATTATCATAACAGAATGAACTCACCCATAGAACTGAAGCAGATAGCATAATGCATTAAAAAATCAGAATCCAACAATATGTTGTTTACAAGAAACACACTTGAAACAGAGAGACACACAGAGTAAAAATTAGGAGCTGGAGCAAAATCAATTATGCTTCAACTGAGGTTAACAAAAAAAGCAGGGGGTAGCAATCATGATCTCAGACAAAGCAAAAACAAAATTAGATCTAATTAAAAGAGATAAGCAGGGAAACTTCATTTTGCTAAAAAAGGTACCATAGGCAATGAAGTAATACTAATAATAAACATATATGCACCAAACTGCATAGCTTCCAAATTCCTAAAGCAAAAGGTAAATGAATTACAGTAAGAAATAGCAATAGAGAGTAAAACTGTACTACTGGGGGACCTCCCTTCTCACAATTAGACAAATCTAATTATAAAATAAACAAGAAAGAAATTAAGGAGATTAATACAATTTTAGAAAAAGTCAGCTATGCCAGACCTCTGGAGAAAATTGAATTGGAATAGAAAGAAGTATACATTTTTTTCTCAGCTGTACACAGGACCTTTGCAAAAATTGACCATTGGAGCACAAGAACCTCACAAACAAATGCAGAAAAGCAGAAATATTAAATGTATCCTTTTCAGATCACAATGCAATTAAAATTATATTCAATAAAGAATTGCAAAAACATAGAATAAAAATTAAGTGGAAACTAAATAATCTAATCCTAAAGAACGAGTGGGTTAAAGAACAAATCATAGAAACAATAAATAATTTCATTAAAAAGAATAACAATGAGATGTGGCCAAAGCAGTACTTGGGGAAATTTTTTTTTTAATCTCGAAACACATCAATAAAATAGAGAAAGAGTAAGTCAACGAATTAGGAATGCAACTAAAAGAAGTAGAAAAAGAACAAATCGAAAATCCCTAATTAAACACCAAATTGGTAATCCTAAAATTGAAAGTAAGAAAACTACTGAAGTAATAAATAAAGCTATGAAAAAATAAAATAAACCACTGATTGGTTTTCTAAAATAAAATCCCATTACCAGCATCAAAAATGAAAATGTTGAATGCACCACCAATGAAGATGAAATTGAAGCAATTTTTAGAAGTAGCCCAATCATCTGACAATAAATCTGACAATCTAAGTGAAATGGGTGAATATTTACAAAAATAGCCATTGCAGATTAACAGAAGAGGAAATAGAATACTTTAAAAACCCTGTCTTAGAAAAAGAAATTGATCAAGGCATCATTGAGCTGCCTAAGACAAAATCCCCAAGACCAAATGAATTATTAACTCCAGATATGAGAATTTAGCTATCCTTCATTAAGACAGACATTAAAGAGATTTGCAAACTATGTGAAACAGTACCATTCTGATCATTAATATTTTTTTTGGAAAATAGCAATTTTCATTAAAATATTCACGTTGACATTTAATGATTCATTTTTAAGTGAATGAATTAATAAATACTTTTTAAAATCAATAGATACGATCCACATAAATCAGAGGGTTACTCAGGGAATGGGATGGAATTTCAACACAGACTATCTTTCCCTCCGTCAAGATTCCCTAGTTATACATGTTATCAGTAATCTTTTCCAGGGCAGAGTCATGTCAGAGTACATGTGGACTATGCCAGTTTCAACATCCCTCTCCATGCAAGAAAGGGTTTCGATACAGATTAATAATTTTTTTTCTTAAAAACTGTTTCTGACAGACTGATACATGTATTACATAAGTGCCTGCAGTATTCATATTTTTTCTTTGATGCCTTATGCAGGTTCCCTCATTGGTTCTTTCACTTTCATAGAATGATAGATTCCAGAAGTAGACAAGACATTCCTGGCCACTAAATTGAAAGGAACTGAGCAAGTCACACAAGTTAGAGGCGTCTGGGATTTGAGCCCAGGTGTTTTTGACTCCAGGTCCAGGGAACTATTCACCCAGGTGTGGAGAACCTGCAGCCTTGAAGCCATATGTAGCCCTCTCAAGTAAGGCCCTCTGAATCTAAACTTCACAGAACAAATTGCCTTAACAAAAAGATTTGTTCTGTAAGACTTGGACTCAGTTAAAAGGCCGCACCCAAGGACCCAGAAGGCCACATGTGGCCTGGAGGTCACAGGCTCCCCACCCCTGCATACTGCCTTTCTTTCTTTCCTTAGATGAACCTTCCTAAGCTGAAGGGTGATTTGCTTGTGACTATTAGTGACAACAGCTCTTTGGTAAGACCACCTGCTAAGTGGTAGATAGGTTGTAATCAGCACTGGTGGAAAGGGTCCTCTCATGAAGAAAATTATAGACCTTAAAGTACTGGAATAAACATTCCATCTAATAAGATCATCATCATTTTCTGTCGTTCCTTTCCTCTCTCTTTAATTTTCCCATTGCTCCCCTTCCTCCAATCCTCTCAGCTGAGAACCTTACCTCTTTTTTCACTGAAAAAGACTGAGGCCATTCACAGAGAGCCCCCTCTTCCTCCCTCCTCCTTATCTCCTATAACTCAGGCCTTGCACCACTATTTCCTTCTTCACCATTGTCTCACACGATTCGGCCCTTCTATTTGCCAAGTCAATCCCTTTACACACAAGTAATCTCATTCCATCCTATCTTCTCCAGCAGATCCCTCCTGTCATCTCAGCTCTCTGTAATCTTCATTTTCTCTCCATCTACCAGTTTTTTTCTCTACTGCCTATAAACATACCAGTAAGAACAGACACAATCCTTCCCCAAAGACCCTTCCTCTCTGTTCCTCCCTTCTCAAGTCTCCTGAATTTTTTCTACAATGTCTCTTTACTCTGGAAGCTCAGGCCTCTCCCAGACTTCACACAGAAAGTAGAACCTAGGGCTACTAGGTGGTGCAGTGAATAGAGCATCGCCCTGAAGTCAGGAGGACCTGAGTTCAAATCCAACCTCAGACACTTAACACACATACACAAAAACTAGCCCTGCGACCTTAGGCAAGTCACTTAACCTCAACTGTCCTACCTTCCCCCCTCCAAAGAGTAAAAAAAAAAAAAAAAGTAGAACCTTCTGTCTCTATGACATCTCTCCCTGGGCTCCACCCCGAACCTCCATCTTGAGGAAGTTGCCCAGCCAAGTCACGTAGTGGCGAGTCAAGTGGCACTCGAATCTGAGACGTTTTTTTTTTTGCACCCAATATCTCATATCTGCCCTCTCCTTTTATGTCTTCCTCCTTTACACTGTGAGATCTTTGAGGAGCAGGAATTCTTTTTACATCCCCATTGCTTAGCACATGCCTGACCCACAGTAGGCACTTAAAGAACGCTTATTAACTGACCTTCACTTGGGTTTCTCTTATTCTCCCAACTTTCCACAATCTGGTTCATTCAACTGAAACTGATTCCAGATTTACCAATGATCCCTTAAAGCAAATCTAATGTTCTTTTCTCCATCTTCATCCTTCTTGACCTCTTCTCTTCTCCCTCTGTACTGTTTTGCTCCGTGATGTTATCAGCTTCTATGGGTTTCATGATCTTTTCTAAGATGAAGATTCCTATATCTATTTATCTAGTCCTAATCTCTCTGACCACCTGCCTCACATCTCCAATTGCCCTTCATAATTTGGGTCTCCTCTGACTTTTCCAAAAAGTCCTTTTCCACCTCAGTCCCCTCCACTTACTCTTTAACCTTTCCAGTTTTTTTTACACTTAGTAACTTCCCCTCCCCCACCCCCATTTACTCTTTAACTCGGTAACAATGGTCTGTAGCATCTCATCCTGATATATAGCTTTGCCACTGGACCCAGAAGTCTCCCGGAGAAGAGAATGAGGCTGGTGACTTCGCACAGCCCTCCCTCACTTAAAAACAATTCACTTGCAAGGCACCACGGCACCTTCTTGATCCCCTCCGAGAACGAAAGAGGGCCGAGAGACAACAAACACACATAATCCTCCATCTGTCAATTTAAGGCATTTTTACTATAAGTCTCTCCCTCTCCAACTACATCCCCGGACTGCCTGGCATTCAAGTCCCAGCTAAAATTCCACTTTTACAAAGGTCCTCCTTGCTGGCGTCTTCCCCCTGAGACTATCCCCAATTTATCTTCTATGTATCTTGCTTAGACAAGATACATGTATCTTACTTAGACAAGACACATGTATCTCGAATGTTTACCTGCCTCGCGAGACTGAGAACTTTTTAAGAGCCGGGACTATTTTTTGTCTTTTTTTTTTTTTAATCCCCAGCATTTAGAACAGTGCGTGGTACAGTAGAAGTCACTTAAGTCCTGGTTCTATTTCGTGAAAAAGTAAGAGTTTGGCGTCGTTCCCCCCCCCCCCCTTCCTTCTTTGGACGGTGGCGACTCACCTACGGAAGCGATTCCGTGTTCAGATGGTGGCGGGGCAGCCTGTCTCTCTCTCAGAGCTCCACACTTTCAAAGTTAAGTAAAGTCACAAACTTGCGAAAGATCCCGCTTGGGGCATGGCTGAGCTCTGGGCACGCTGCTGCCTTCAGAAGCTGCCCCACGCGACAGCCCCACTGCGACCAAAGAAAATGATTCCCAGCAGAAAACCCGCGAAGAGAAGGTAAACTGATTTTTAACTCTAGGAACTGGATGAGTCATTTCCCCTCCCGTCTCCCTTTTAAAAAAATTTAAAGGACTAGGGCATAATTTCTTGATCCTTAAGTGACCCTAGCAGGGTGAAGTTCAAAACAAGGAAACCACCTAGAGGAACCCCAGCACTGGTACAGAACTGTTAACTCCAGAGGGCGGTGGTTGATTAGGAAATGTCTTTGATAGGAGAAGACAATTCACCCCCACCCTGTTCCTTTGCGGAGAGGGGAGGTCCACGGGTGCGGAGCATTGCATACATTCTCACTTTTTTCGATAGATTTTAGCTTTTTTTTTTTCAATCCTTCCTCTTCCCCTTCTCCCCCTTTAAAAATATTTGTTATATGGATAGCGCCCTGGGAAGAGTAGGGAGAGGGATACAGGAGAAATTTAGTGATGTAAAAAAAAAAGATGGCAATAAAAAGAAAGAAAAGAGAAAGAAAAATTAAAGAGAAGGGGGAGAAGAGAAAGAGGGAGCGAGATCTAAGAGAGAACTAAGATTAGTAAAGATCTAAGATTAGTAAAGTCGAACCACCAGAAGAACAATCTGATAGGGCAGTTGCAAAATGTGCCATTCCAAAAAACACTTTTCCCCATCCCCATCCCTATTCACTAAAGTCCTGAAATTGCTTTTTAAAAAAGGTATCTGAACTCTCACAATCTCAGGTCCATTGTGCCCTGCCCTAGTCCAGCAGAATGTAAACTCCCAGAGATCAAGGGTTGTGTTTTATCTTTGCACCCCCAGAGCCCAGCCTTTCACCTACATGCTTGATAAATCCAGGATGAATTGAAAAGAAAATGATCAGAAACAAATTAAATTCATAATCCCTTGCCGAAGAACTTGGCTTAGTAAGGCAAGAGTGAAGAGGTCAGCCATAAAATGTAGAGGTCTATGGTTGGGATGTTGGAGAGCCCAAAATACCAACATGCTGGGTCCTGCTGAATGAATTCGACTCAAGTCTTCTCTCAGCCAAAGAAAAAGCAAAGTTTATTAAAAATTCTCTTGTATCGGATACAGAGCAAGTCTGTGCTAGAAAATTCTATGGCACTCTCACACATGGAGGCAAGATGGGGTCTTATACACAGAAAGGTTGTGGGAGGAGTCTAGGGGTGGTCTAGGGGAGGAGTTTGGGGAGAATCTTCAGGAGGAGTTAATGAGGTCAGGTAACAGTTGATTTGGATATAGATATTTTGATAGACTCAAGGATGGGAAGTAGATGGACAGTGGAGGGCCAAGCTAGTAACAAAAGTTTGGGCAGAGCCACAGTGAAAGGCTTATGGCCTCTGCAAATGCCTCGTCAAATGGGAAGATTCAGTCATAGCTCAGGGGGCTTCCCAGAGCCTGTACCTCAAAGACTCAAGGAGAGCTCAAGGGGCTTCACAGAGCCTGCACCTCATCAAGAGGATCTCATTTGCTCTTTTAAGACTGTTTGAAACTCCTCTCTAGGGTTTACAGATGTGGTGGGAAACCTGGTGGGGAGAAGGGGAAGAAGGCCTTGCTCAGACTAATGGATTTTATTTTTGTTTTTTAGGGCTGTGATGTCTGCTGCCCTCAGCATGAAGAGGATGAGTTTAGAGAACAGTTAATCAACCTCTTTATTTCACAGGTAAGAAAACTGTGGCCCAGAAAGAAACTGTTAGTCCCCAAAGACTTCTCTAGGTATTGGCCACCCAAGGGATCTGAACCAGCTACCTACCTCCTGGCTTCCATCCATCTCTTCCTGAAGAGACTTCTTCAGTTGGCCTGCCTCTTCCCCTTCCCTTCCCTCCCCTCCCCTCCCCTCCTCTCCTCTCCCTCCTTC
>CM053580.1:72768339-72810966 GCA_028627135.1 Pseudochirops cupreus
CTCCTCCTCTCCTCCCCCTTTCCCACTGGCATCTCCTCCTCCTCTGACTCTCCCCAGCTCCTCCTTCACCCCCACCCCACTTCTCATCACTTCCTTCACCTTCACCACCCCTCTCCCTCTCTTCCCCCTTTCCCTGGTATCTCTTTCTCCTCTGACTCTCCTTCCTCCAACACCTGCTTCTCTTTGGCCTCCTCTTCCTCCACTCCCCCTTCCCATTTCCTAAATGGACTTCTAAATTGACAGAGCCTTACCTCCACCTCCTTGTACCCGCTGTGAGCCTAGCTTCCTTGGACCCTCACAGGATACAGCATCACCTGCCATGAGACTGGACTTACAACCAGGAAGAGGAAGAAGCAGCATTTATTAAGCATCTTTTGTGTGTCAGGTGCTTTGCTAAGTACTTAACAGATATTATCTCATTTGAATCCTCACAAGAACCCTTTATCATCCCCATTTTACAGTTGAGTGTACTGAGGCAAACAGAGGTTAAGTGACTCCTCATAAGTCACACAGCTAGAAAGTGTCTAAGGTCAAATTTGAACTCGGGTCTTCCTGACTCCAGGCCCAGAGCTCCACGAATACTTAGGAGGATATTGAACAATATTGAACTACTTCCCCAAATAGACCTCTCTCTAATCACTGCTACTCTTCTTGGACTCACTTCTCAAAGGTTAGAATACTCCCACCCTCTCCTACTCTCCCCATTCCAGTGATTCTGAACCCCTAGTTACTAATGTACAAACATCTCCAGCTGCCCATCGGTTAAGAAATATCTCTAAAACCAGTAAAGGCACATTATTTTTATATGTGTGGATACATACAACACACATGTATGTTTATATATGCAAACACATACAAACATACCATATATTCAAACACATGTGTGCATATGTGATATATATGTGTACACATACACACTACAAGCCTTATTCCCATCCATTGCAACCCAAACCCTACAGTATCCTGCTCCAGATATCTCAGTCCTGTTTCACTGTACTCTCTGGAATGCTTGCTCCATAATTAACAAATTTCCTTTCATGTTAAACTTCTTTTTTCTCTCCTTCTGTCTTCTGGAACTGACATTGCTCACAATGACATTCCTTCCATCATGCATCTTCTTGGTACTGGCTACATTGTCTGTCATGCCTCCGGCTAAGTAGTGTGCAATCAATAAAGCACTGAGCCTGGAGTAAGGAAGACCCGAGTTCAAATTCTATCTCAACAAAGAGGTCCTCAGATCATTGAGAGAAATTAATATTATACTATTATATTAATAACTATATTAGTTGTGTAACCCTGAGCTAATCACATAACCTCTCTCTGCCTCACTCCTCATCTTGAAATGAGGATAATAATAGCACTTATCTCCCAGGATTAGTGAGATGACATGTGTAAAGCACTTAGTGCAATGTCGGGTACACAGTAGGTGTTTACTAAATGCTTGTTCTTCTTTCTCAACTTGCTCTTTGGAATATTCTTTGCTCCCCGTTGCCACTTTTGGATTTTTCTTCTACCACTATGGCTCAAAAACCTCCCTTCCTTTAAGGTTCAAGACATCTTGGAGCGTATACATGCAATGTATATACACATGTATGTGTATATATATACATGCATGCATGCATATGTATGTATACCTTGCTGCTTTTTTGTGCCCTCATTCCCTATTCCATACCATCACCACCACTGTGTGTATAAGTGCGTGTAATTGATATCATCAGGAAACCTCCCCCCCACCTCATTGACTCTGACCAACAGAAACCAAGGGACAAATTTTATTGTTAAAAACAAACAGGTATATGAGGGAGGCATGTGGTCCAGAGAGAAAAAAGGAATAGTATTCATCAGTACATGTCATGAAATAAACTGGACACATCTGAATTGGTCCTTTCTAATGAGCCACATAGTTCTGAAAGACTTGGCCCTACCTGAAAAATAAGGCAGCAAATATTGGGTGGTCCCTGGCAAAGCAGCAGGTGGATACTTCAGAGAGGATTAGCCCTTGAAAGAGTGTTTGGTAGGAGTACAGATTGGAAGGACATACTGGATGCTAAAAGACTTAGAAGCAGGCGTTTATTACTCATAGCTCAGGAGGGTAGATTGCATTCAACCGCCTGGACCCCTGTGCCCAGTTCAGTCCTATTGGACAAACATGCAGCAGGGGCCAGACTACAAGTGGGGTAAATGTTCTCTGGTGAAAGGTCCAAAGTAGGGACCAGGACTGGGCGTTGTGGGCTAATGCAGGGGGTGGGAGCCTCCCAACAGAGAGGTCCTCAGATCATTGAGGGAAATTAATATTATACTATTATATTAATAACTAATTACTCATTTGTAATCCATCCTTTTCCTTTTATTTCTGTTAAGGCCCAACTCCCATGACATTTTAAAAGTTCAAGAGGCATAGTTTCTGGGTAAACAACCATTTTATCATAATACTAGCACATTACCAATAAAATGGGTCAGTGACACTCTAAAATGCCAGAGACAAATCATGAGGCTAGGCTCAGAGTTTATAATGCCCTTGGAAGAATGAGTGTTCCTTAGGGTGACAATCAACTCAGACTGGTTGACAATTAATAAGATAAAATGAATATTTACAGCAGACGAGGCTATATTCTCATGAGGGACTGGGAGAATGTAACTTGTATGATGTCTTTACTTCTAAATTGCCCAGTCTTGAGCAATCTAAGCAAAGAATTTAGCCTCACCCATAGAGCACTGTGAGCTTCACCACCATAGATTAAAAATTCCTTGTAAAATTGAGTGAGGTCTGAACATAATTATGGAGAAAGTTAATTCAGTCTTATTATCAGCGATGCCCTTCAGAGACTGAACAACCTACAGACTTCTGAAAAAAATCCTGGTCCTAATTCAATAATTGATTATTAATATGAGGGAGGAATAATCATTGCTCTCAGTCCTGAAAAGGTTGGTCAGTTTTTTAAGGCCATGGCTGAGTGATGAGATAGCCCCCAAGGCATATGCTCCTTAACTAAATTGGGCTGTACCCCACCCAACTGGGAGACCTAATTTCTGCTTAGAGCTTAAACCAGTCTGGTTTTTCGCCTGAGGAAAGAGCCCTCAACCCTTAGAGTTTAGGGCAGCCCCCCTTGTGAAGTAGAACACTAGCTAGAGGTCTAGATAGAAAAGGCTTCCTTTGCCCAGATGCCTTAAGGCTGCTGAGTCTCATGATCAAGCTACTTCTCGGCAGGAAGAGCTGAAGACTTTCATAGCCCATCTCACCATTAAATGTCCACCAATCAGGGTGGAGTTTCACTTGCCAGGAGAGTTCCCTTTTGGAAGTGATTCAGAACCTCCCTTTGAATCCTTGGTTAATAAGAGAAATTACTGACCGTCAATTTATTGATTATTAGCTACTCTAATTAATAAATTGATTATTAATTACCCAGAAACTCTTGTCTCTCAGGGTTTACATTCATCACACCATATATGGGGAATTTTGACTCTGCCCCCAGCACACTAGCCAGACCATGAAGTTATACACATTGGATGTAGCTCCTGCCTTAGGCGGCCAGACAAGAAAGTGCAAGGGCCAACCTCAACCCATGGCTATCGAAGCAGGAAAAGTCACCTATTTTTTAAACTAGTACTCCTGTCCTTTAGACTTCTCTCTCCTTTAGTCTGCTAATGTCAGGACTGTGTGTGTGTGTGTGTGTGTGTGTGTGTGTGTGTGTGTGTGTGTGTGTGTGTGTGTGTGTGTGTGTGTGTGTGTGTGTGTGTGTGTGTGTGTGTGAATAGCTGTCCTATGACTGATTTACGTTATGCAAAGATTACCATTGTACCTCTGTCTCTTTTAGAATCTTAGGCATGAGTCAAACCCAGACTTTAAGTGACATTCCCTGGGTCTCGGGTGTAGTCATAGAAAGCCAGAGTTCAGGGAGCCCGAGTCCAAGTCCACCACTCTTTCTCTAGAGGTCAGATTCCATCAGTACTGAATCAGGTTCATGAATGCCAGGATCCAGCGTCCACATTTGAACTCTTCCTAACTCTTAGGCTTAGCACTCTATCCACTGCACCACCTACCTGCCTCTGGAACATGAGTTCAAATACAGTTTTAATCACTTCCTGTTGTGACCCTTAGCAAGTCACTTGGTCTCTGTCTGCCTCAGTTTCCTCATCTGTAAAATGGGGATAATAATAATACCCACCTCCCAGGGTCATTGTGAGGATCAAATGTGTGTGTGTGTATATCACTTAGCAATATGCTTGAAACACGGAAGAAGTTATATAAATGCTAACTATTACTGTTACTATTATTATTATCATTACCATTATTTATTCCTGACTCCAGGTCCAGTATCCTATCCACTGTACCACCTTGCTGCCTCAGGGTAGGTGACTTGCCCAGGCTCACATAGCCAATATGCAGCAAAGACTCAAATCCAGATTTTCATGGCTCAGAGACCAGTTTTCTATCCATTCAGCTACATTGTCTCTCCCTACACTATGCAAAGATAATTAACCTGCGGGTAATTTAATCATCTAAAATTATTTGCATCACCAGTGTACAAAGACCAAGTTGTAGCAGATGGCTCTGGCAAACTGTCTCCTAGTGAGAATATACTTCTTTGCCTTATCCCCTGGGCTATTGGAACAATGGATAAAATATCTAAGTCAGAAGTCCTGAGTTTGAATCCTAACTCTACTACTTACTACCTAAGTGACCTTGGGCAAGTTACAGCCTCTTTGAACCTTAGCTTCTCATCTGTAAAATGATGGGTTTGGGCTAGATGACTTCTAAGCTCTTTTCCAACTGGCTATAGGGATTTATTGAGTGTGAACATCTGGGTGAATGCTTGAAGACCTTGTTTTTCTGCAGAAAAAGGATCTAACCCTATTGCTTCTAACTAACTGTGTGACTCCGGGCAAGAAACTCTCTCTACATCTCTCCATATGTATACTACGGGTAATAAGAGCACTTGCCTTAAAGGTTTGTTGTGGGAAGTGAATGAGATAATGGTATTTAAAGCACTTTGCCAACCTTAAAATACTATATAAATGTTAGTTATTATTCTAATTAAGGCATCAATTAGGTAGATGTTCCAAGCAATGATAGGAACCTTCTTTCCAGCCTGAAGATGGGATCGTGGGCAATGCCCTGTTTTCGTAATGCCTTTGCTGATCCTTTGGCCCCAGCTCTCCAGGACTAGTTTTCTAGTTTGCAAATTACTCATAGCCCTCTATTCCTCTTCCATCCTGAGGTTTCCGTTTTGGCCAGTTCTAATTTAAACAAAATCTCCACCGCAGATTGAGAAATAGAAGTGGTGAGATTCCAGCCTATCATTCTGCTCGAGCTCCTGTGAACAAAATCAAAAAGGCACAGGGAAATTTCTAACATGGAGCATTGCTTCTTTCCTCACTCCTGTTTGGTTTTGCTTGTTTTGTTTTTGCTTCTGTCCTCACCTCAGAATTTCTACAATGTCTGGCACTTCGTAAACTTAATAAGCTTATTAATAAACGCTTGTTAACTGTTGGCTGCTTTTTCACTCACTATCACCTATAAAAATGGATAGTCCTCAGAGTGAGGCATCACAGAAAAATGAGGAAAAGGAAAGGGGATGAGATTTGCAAGGCAGTAACATTGCAATTGCTTAGAAGAGGGAATTTTTGTTTCATTAAATAAAAATAAGAACTTCTATGAATGATTCCGAGAAGGAGGCGATTAAAACACTGATATTATTTATGGTTTTAAACTGATACCCAAATGGGGCTTAACCTTGTGACATGTGTAACATGGGGGTTTAAGTGGAGACTCTGCCTGCATTGAGAATTTCCTCGTCGCCACAGCAATCCCCAGAAAGTTTCCTACCATTCTACAGGAATGTAAAGAGAGATATTTGTTGGAACAAATTTGAACTTTTAATGGAGGTGAAATGTGATTTGAATAGTCATTCTCAGCAATCGTAAGCTTATCTTTTTTCAAAACTAAGCAGTTTTTCCTGTAAGCTATTAAGTTTCGGTTTCACTGAGGTTCCTGACCAGGAATGACTTACTCACAAGTGGTATGAATAATATCATAAGGAAATGTATAATGCACCCTCCACTGATTTCACCTTCTCTGACAAAGAGTGCATGTGGGATTGCCCAGCCATCATCACAGCAAGTATAGACAGAAGGAAGGAAGTACATACTATGTGCCAGGCTACCAATATTACCTCATTTGATCCTCACAACAACCCTACAAGTTTAATATTCCCGTTTTAAAGGCAGACAAAGATTAAATGACTTGCCAAGGGTCATACAGCTAGAAAGCGTCTGAGGTCACATTTGAGCTCGGGTCTTCCTAAATCTAGGACCAGCACTCTATCCACTGCAGAATTTGATTTCAGGGCTTAGTTGAAGAGTCTGGAAAGAGCCAAATAGGGCAAAATTTAAGTTAAATGCAGAGAAGCCCCAACTTCATATGAGCAGCTTGTTTTTTGTGTGTTTGGTTTCTTGTTTTGTTGCTGAACAAACAGTGTTCACTCCTTCTCATCTATGCACTTTTAGGATGTTCTTCCTGCTCTACAAAAGTTTAATACCTGACTTAGAGTCCTATTCTCTCCCATAACCCCTTCTCCTTTTTTAAACACCCTAGGATCCCAACTCCTCAGCCTACTAGACTCTCATGACTTCAATTTCTATCAGTGGTTCATGACTTGGAGGCTCTGAGCCTCCAAGGGATCTGTGGAAAGATTTCTAGGGGTCCATGATCTTGGGAGAGAAAAAAAAATTGCCTCTTATTTTCACTGGCTATAATAGCAAGCACTTTAGCACACCAAGGATGGCCTGCTAGCACAGGTTCATTGATCTGCTTTGCTAAAGAAAAGACAACTTTTAAAGGGGTCAACAACCATCCTTCAATTACATTCACTAGTTTAGGGGAAAGGTCAGCACCCTGAACCTGGAGAAAATACAGAGAAATTAGCACAGAGATGCAACAGACAAGGCTTCTACTCTCTGAACAAAGTAATACGGCCACCTGCATACATCACTAGGACATATAATCACTAGGCTGGGAGAGCACAAACCTCAGAGTAGTCACAGGACTCTTAACAGACGGCTACTCAGAGTCCTGTCCAGGGAATAAAAAGGTCCTTCGCATAAGTGAACCCCAAAAGTAGAATACCAGCCTCTCAGTATATATAGTTTTCAATTAATAGGCTCAGAACCAGAAGGCACCACAACCCTCTTGACTCAGTGCCCAATTTGCTGAGTACCAAAAGGTGTGAAAGACTTCCTAGAATCCAGCCTTCCCCTAAGCAAGTTCCTCCTTAGGCAAATTCCTCCCCCATGGACTCTATGTTTTTTGTTTTGTTTTTGTTTTTGGAGGGTAGAAGTTTGGGCATTTTGGGGGTTAAGTGACTTGCCCAAGGTCACATGGCTAGTTTTTTGTGTTAAGTGTCTGAGGTCGGATTTGAACTCAGGTCCTCCTGACTCCAGACAATGGGCTCTATGTGACTCAGGATGTTCACAGCTGTGATTAAAATATCTGTGTACCTTTAGACCTGGGAACACAGCTCCTGTTCCAAGGCAAAAGGGGATACATGGTCACATAGGACTATTAAGGGACAGGGAAGATCTTCCTGTTCCATTAACATTACACTGGCATGCTTTCTTTCCTTCTCTACCTCCTAGTGTCCCTGGCTTTCGTTATGTCCCAGCTAACGTTCCGCTTTTCCCACTCCTTAATCTTAGCACCTTCTCTCTGAGATTACCCCCCATTTATCCCATCTACATTTTGTCCATACCCTGTTGTTTTCATGTTGTCTCCCCCATTAGACTGGGAGCTCCTCGAGAGCAGAGAATGGTTTTCCCCCTTCCTTGTATCCCCAGTGCCTAACCCATTGTCTGCCATGTAGTAGGTGCTTAATAAGACTGACGAGCACCACACATTGTGATTTGAGTCTTTGTTAACTTCAAGACAATCTGTAATATGACACAGTACAATAAACAGGCTTTCCATCTGTAAACTGAACAAACAGCATCATTTTTATACATGTGTTGCTGTTTTCCATTCTGTTTAGTTGCTCTAGTGCTCAGTAAAAACACAAATGCATCTTAATGTGTTAATGTGGCTTTGATCATCACGGGTTTTCTTGATCAGCTAATATTGAGAGTACAATTATTATTCTGTATTGGGGTCCATGAAATTTTGGGACTTTCAAAAGGAGTTCTCAATGTTAATGTATTTGAGAGTGTGGGATAATGGAAAGAATGCTGGATTTGAACTCCAAGGGCCCAGCCCTGACTTTGCTTTTTCTGTTGCTTATTTACTTGTGAATGCACAGCAACCTCTCTGGGCCTTCATTTTTCTTCTGTAAAAGGAAAGTGTTGGATTAAATCACCTCAAACCCACTTTGTTATGTTTCTGTGATCTCGAGGCACAATTGTCTGAGGCTCTATCTTTCACCATTTAAAGATGCAAATTTCAAAGCTTTAACCTGCAGGCAGCAAATCTTTTTTGTCACATAAAATCTCTAAGCTTCCATTTCCTCATCCGTAAAATGGAAGTGATGATAATTACTCCTCAGGGATGCTGGGAAGCACAGATAACATGGTGCCTCTGCATTCTGTGAATTTTCAAGTGCTCTATCAATATTCGTATTACCTTTATCATTGTCATTATCCGGTCATCTTTCATAAATGTTACCTCAGACAGAATAGGTATGCTTTGTAACTAACCGAAGCATTTAAAACCAATCCCCTGTGGCAAAGAATTGGAAATCAGGGGGATGCCCATCAATTGGGGAATGGCTGAACAAGTTGTGGTATATGAATGTAATGGAATACTATTGTGCTATAAGAAATGGGGAGGAGATGGACTTCATAATAACCTGGAGAGACTTACATAAACTGATGCTGAGTGAGGAGAGCAGAACCAGGAGAAATCTGTACACAATTACAGACACAATGTATATGTGATGACTAACTTTGACAGACTGGGCTCCTCTCACAATGTAATGTTATAAGACAACTCCAAAAGACTTATGATGGAAAGAGATATCCACATCCAGAGAAAGAACTACAGAGTCTGAATGCAGATTAAAGCAAACTACTTGCTCTCTCTTTTTTGGCTTTGTTTCTTCTTTCTCATTGCTCTTTGGGGTTATAATCCTTCTTTACAACCTGACTAATGTTTAATGTGAAGGTATTTGTAGATCCTATATTTGATTGCATGTTGCCATGTGGGGGAAGAGGAGAGGGAGGGGGAGAAAATTTGAAACTCAAGGGACTGTGGAACTGAATGTTGTAAACAAAAGTAAACAAACAAACCAATTTAATTTAAAAAATAAAATAAAACTAATTCCCTATTTGACTCTCCTTCCTTTCCCTTACTACTCCCCTCTCCATTTCGTTCTCCACCAAATTAGGATATGCCAGACTTTGGTGGGCGAGAACTGAGACAATCTTGTCCAGATACAACACTGTCCAAGATAAAAATTCAAAATATCCAATAGGTTTATTCCATGCTCACGCTCACTCCATAATTTCCAGTAGTGAGTTGGTTAAGCCGCTAACCACGAATATCCCTAAACTGACTTACAACAGAAGGAATCTGAGGAATTTTCATTTCACTATGACATCTCCCAATTCTTTTTGATCTTTTTTTTCTTTTTGAATTGGGCCATCTTCTGCAACTTTCACTCCCCAGCCTGGGCATGTATCTGAGTTGAACTGTATCCTAGAGACATTTCCATTTGGTTCTTGGCCAGCCCCTGGCCTTAAAATAATCTTTTTCTTTTTTTACTATTCCTGTTTTTCAGAATACAAATGGAAGGTTTTTTTAAAAATTAATTTATTTACTTTTAGTTTACTACATTCAGTTTCACAATCCCTTGAGTTTCAAATTTTCTCCCCCTCCCTCTCTTCCTCCCCCCACGTGGCAGCATGCAATCAAATATAGGATCTACAAATACCTTCACATTAAACATTAGTCAGGTTGTTAAGAAGGATTATAACCAATGGAATGAAAAATGAGAAGGAAGAAACAAAGCAAAAAAAGAGAGAGAGCAAGTAGTTTGCTTCAATCTGCATTCAGACTCTGTAGTTCTTTCTCTGGATGTGAATGTCTGTTTCCATCATGAGTCTTTTGGAGTTGTCTTATAACCTTACATTGCTGAGAGGAGCCCAGTCTGTCAAAGTTAGTCATCACATATATGTTGTGTCTGTAATTGTGTACAAATTTCTTCTGGTTCTGCTCTTCTCACTCAACATAAGTTTACATAAGTCTCTCCAGGTTATTATGAAGTTCATCTGCTTCTCGTTTCTTATAGCACTGTAGTATTCCATTACATTCATATACTACAACTTGTTTAGCCATTCCTCAATTGGTGGGCATCCCCTTGATTTCCAATTCTTTGCTACCACTAAAAGAGCTGCTATAAATATTTTTGTACATACAAGTCCTCTTCCCACTTCTATGATTTCTTTGGGATACAACCCTAGAAGTGATATTGCTGGGTCTAAGGGTATGTTATTATTTATAGCCTTTTGGGCATAATTTCAGATTGCTCTCCAGAATGGTTGGGTCAGTTCACAGCTCCACCAACAATGTATTAGTGTTCCAATTTTAACATCTTCTCCAGCATTTATCATTTTCCTGTTTTGTCATCTTAGCCAATCTGACTGATAAGATGTACCTCAGAGTTGTTTTGATTTGCATTCCTCTAATCAGTAGTGATTTAGAGCATGTTTTCATATGCCTACAGATATCTTTAATTTCATCCCCTGAAAACTGCCTGTTCATATCCTTTGACCCAAATGGAAGTTTTTATTAGAAAGTATTTTCTTTGGCCAGAACTTCAACTTTTACTCTGTTGTTACCATCTCATGCTTGGTTATACATAGGTCCTTCCCCTGCGCTCCATATTCATTTCCCCATTTCTACTTGCAGACCTAAGCAGATTTACATAGTAATAACTACTATTACTTAATCCAACGGTTACTTTTAGTTGGTTTTGTATCCAGGTTGTTCCCCTCAGCTCTGATTCTGTGTCTCTTGTTTCTAGTATAGACCTTTGGGTTAGCAATAAGTTACTTCATCAGATTTGTTACACTAACTTTGTCCCTATTCTTGACCTTAGATTTGTTTTTTTGTTTTGCTTTGGTCTGGACCAATGGTTTCACTGGACATTGGGAATTCCCAGGGAGGGATTTCCCATCTCAACAACTCACTGACAATCTTTAGTCTTTGAAAGTTTCCTTAGTTGAAAACTGTGCACTATCTTTTCTATCTTTGGCACCATGTTCCTTCTGCCCCACACCATACCAACTGCTTATTCAGTTCGGCATGCCATTCAGCAACAATCTTTTAGTAAGTATTTACCATGCATTAGGCACTGTGCTAAATGCACAGGGGGTGAAAACAGCGCCTGCTCCCAAGGAGTTCACAGGAGAGTTAGCATGCAAAAATATTGTTCATACAAGATATACGTGATGTAAAGGAAGGTTTATCTCATTCAGGCAAGGTCAGGACAGAATAAACACATAGAGAAAACAGAAAGAGCAGGACCATGTACAGACTATCCTTGCTTTATGCAGACCTTTAAGTAAAGCAGTTTTACATAATGAGGATTTGCCCTGACTTAGGGAAGGGAGGGAGGGCAGGAGGAAGGGGCCACAAGCCCATGAAGG
Source organism: Pseudochirops cupreus (assembly GCA_028627135.1). NCBI lineage: Eukaryota > Metazoa > Chordata > Mammalia > Diprotodontia > Pseudocheiridae > Pseudochirops > Pseudochirops cupreus. The sequence goes on from CM053580.1 coordinate 72,779,974, forward strand.
GGAGAACCATCACAGTTCAAGGACACATAGAGACTGAGAACTAAGGAACAAATAGGGCAAGGGTCTGGCCAAGAACCAAAAGGAAGAACACAGGGGTGGGCCAGGTGCAGGGTGGAGGGATGGGGAATCATAGGATACATTTTATGCCAACTTGACAAAGCCGATGTTGACTATACAGGCTCACATTGATCTCTTCCTCCCTTTACTCAATACCTATAACTCTAAAAGGCAACCCCATAGAGTTTAGTATTTACTTGTCCCCAATTTTCCCTGCTTCTTAATTCTCCAGCTAGTTTTGAAAGTTTTTAGAGATGGGGACTATGTTCTATACTGCCCTGGGAACCCCTACAATTCCTATTGCCAGACTGAGTTTCTGTTTTATCTAAAAGGAAATAGGGAGCCACACCAGGTTTTTGAGCAGTGGGAGTAATCACCTGTGTCTAGGTCATAAAAAGAATTGAGCTGTGGTGCCTGTCTATTGGAAGAAGGTATTAGTCAAAAGATATTTCACAGGCAGCATCCTAGAGATAAGGAATAAGAAAGAACATAGTGCAAAGTGGCCAGAAGTTACTGCTGCTGGGCTAACATTTCAACCCCCGCAGCATATTAAAGGACAAATTACAAGGAAACCTTGCAGCTATTACAGGGATCTTGGAGTTAAGTGCTCTTTTGGGATGGCAGTGTTGCTCTTTGAGGGGGGAGATTTAGGGGTCCCCCAAAGATCAGAGTACTATAGAGGGTTGTCTGGAATGAATTCACAGACTCAGGCATTCTTCAAGTCAAAGTGGCAAGGGTCCATTGTAACACCAATATAGTGGGCAGAGCTCCTTAGGGAACTTGCATTCCTTAAGGAACTTGCAACTTAAGTGGAGTGATACTAAAGTTTAAATAGGAAAGGTAGTGGACTATCTGGTAGATATGCTAATTAGTTGGTAACACACAGCCTGGGTCTCCAGCTCATTCACTACTGGAAACCAGGGGAAGGGGTTTGTCAGTTTGTTTTTGGTCTGTTATGTCTGTAGCAAGATAGATTTGAGAGTTGATGACTACACCTTGACCTGTAGATTGAATATGATAACTTTAAGTATCAATACATGATAATTCTATGATTACAAGATAGTCCTGTTTTTACAAGAGAATTTCTTCAGAGGTCAGCTTGATGGGGTACAGGCTGTGGGAAACCCCTTGAACTCTGATTGAATCTTCCCACTTGAAGAGGCATTTACCTGAGGCCATAAGCCTTTCGTTATCCTAGGCCCAAATCTCTGTTACTCTTAACCTAGCCTAGCCCTCCCCTGTCTAGCTACTTCTCACCCTTGATCCTATCAAAATATCCATACCCAAACCAGGTGCCCTTAAATTAGCCTAGCCCTCCATTGTCTGTCATCTCCAGGTAGCCTTTACCTGTTTCGCACCTTTAATCCCATTCCCAGTCTGACCTCAGTTCTATCAAAGATCTTCCTTAGACTCCTCCTCAACATCCTCCCCAAACTCCTCCTCTAGACCACCCCTAGATCCCTCCCACAATCTCTCTCTATATAAGATTCATCTTGCCTCTGTGAAGGTGCCAGGAATTCAAACTAGCTCAGACTCATTCTGTGTCAGATTATTCTGGCCCCCCTGTCAATACAAGTTTCACATTATACTTAGGCTCCTTAAGGGTCTACCCATTAAGGTGAATCTTTAATAAACTTTGCTTTACTTTGCCTGAGAGAAGGCTTGAGTTGAATTTATTTTGCAGGACCCAGCATGTTGATATTTGGGGTCTTGAGCACCTCTAAACCCTAAACCTCAACAAGCTTGTTCTTGTGATGGGGAAAGATAGTTTGTTTTTACTGGGGTCCACTTATGAGTAATTGTGGGGAAAGGTAGGTTGTCTTACTGGGCCTCACTCATGAGTTATTGCTAAAAACTGGCAGGGATAGTGTTTTGAGGCTAAAATTCTTAATCAATCGATAATCAATTTCATAAATCCTTCCTTTGATCTATGAAAGGCTTGCCTTTCATGGATGACAGATGAGGTCCAGTGTACTGAGAAAGTCTGAAGGAGTCAATCCCCACCAGAAAAATCACACAAATGAAAATGTGTTGGTGCATAAAAAAGAAGGGATAAAATGGGTACCAGTCTTCTATATCACCTAATTATTAGCTTATCTAAAACTAAATCTATATAAGAATATAGATATAATCAATTAATAGCCATTTCGTGGACCACCAATGGAATTATCAAAGTCTTTCGTTAATCTAGAGTCTGCTAGTAAGTATACCAGGGTATTAGTTTGGGCTTGAAAGAAGTGATAAGACTCACACAGAGCTTTAGTCAAATTCTTAACTTCTGAAGAAAGAAGAATGACAGGCTTGAGTGGACCCAAAATTTGACAGAGGAGCCTTACCACTCCTTCTCAACCTCCTACATTTTGTATGGGACATACCTAATTGATGGTAGCTTCATGGTCGACAAGCTGAACATCTCCCTCTAGTAAGTAAAGTGATCCAGCAATCATTCTGATATTTACAAGGAGGAGATTTTACAACTCATACAAACAAAGACCTCATAATGAGAGGTGATAGCTGTGGTGCAATAGATTTGACAATAACAGTTCATCAGTGAAAAAGAAGGTGCTGGAGCAAGGGAGTTCTCTGGATAGGTGTGTGGCCAGGCTTCATTTTGGTTTTGGGGGTTTAAGTGACTTGCCCAGGGTCACACAATTCTTGAGTGTCAGGTGTCTGAGGCTGGATTTGAGTTGAAATGCAAATTTGCTTACCAAAAGATCAGCAGCATTGAGGTGATTCAGAGGAAGAATAATGGCAGTACTAGAATTTAAACTATATTATAAGGAAGTAATTATCCAAACTATCTGATAGTGGCTAAGAAATAGAAAGGTATATTAGTGGAACAAAATAGACATATAATTTAGAACAGCAAATAAATATAGTAACCTTGTATTTGACAAGTGCAATGACTTTAGTTTTTGAGATAAGAATTCACTGTTTCATAAAAGTTGTGAAATCTGGAAAGCAGAATGGCAGAAATTGGGTATAGGCCAGTATCTTACGCCATTTACCAAGATAAGGTCAAAATGGAGACATGACTTAGAAAAAGAGATATTGCAAGAAAATTTGAAGAACATAGAACATGTTACTTATCAAACTCATGGATAGGCAAACAACGTACGAATAAACAAGAGATAGAGAACAGAGTTAAGTGTAAAATGGATAATTCCGATCATATTATATTAAAAAATTTTGTGCAAATAGAACAAATGTAGCCAAGATCAGAAAGAAAGCAGAAAATTTTGGGGAGGGCAGTGGAATTTTATACCCAGTTTCTCAGATAAAGGTCTCATATCTCAAATATAGAAAGAACTTTGTAAAAATCTTTAAGAATACAAATCATTTCGCAATTGATAAATGGTCAAAGGATATGAATAGGCTGTTTTCATATAAAGAAATCAAAACTTTATCATCATATAAAAAATGCCCTAAGCCATTATTGATTAGAGAAATACAAATTAAAACAATCTTGAGATAACATTTTATAGCTACCAGACTGGCTAAAATGGTTGAAGGGGAAAGCAACAAATGTTGGAGGGGATGTGGGAAAATTGGGAAGGTAATTTGCTGCTGGTGGAACTGTGAACTAATCCAACCATTTTGGAAAGTAATTTGGAATTATGCCCTAAAAGTTATTAAAATGACTATATCATTTGACCCAGCAATATGTATTCACTATGAGGTCTCTCTCCAAAGATGATTAAGAATAAAGGAAAAGAACCTATATGATCTAACCTATTTATAGGAGCTGCCTTTGTGGTGGCAAAGAACTGGAAATTGATGGGATGCCCATGAATTGGAGAACGACTGAATAAGTTGTGGCATATGATTGTGATGGAGCATTACTGTGTTATAAGAAATTAGGAGCCCAGTGATTTTAGAAAAACATGAACAGACTTACAGGAAACAATGAAGAGCAAAATGAGCAGAACCAAGAGAATGTTCTAGATGGTAACAGCAGTATTGTTTTACTAACACCTTTGAGTGTCTAAGTCATTTTGATTATTATAAATATCTAAATTAATTACGAAGGACATATGAAGGAGGATGCTATCAGCATCCAGAGAAAGAATTGATAAATAGAGGTATGGATAGACACACACATACACACACACACACACACACACACACACACACACACGCACGCATCTTTGTGTCTAATGATAACCATCTCTAGGACAGGGAGGGAGGGAGAGAGGGAAGGAAGAAAAAAAGACAAAAAAAGAAATTTATGAGATAACTTTATTGTATATTTAAAGGGAATAGCAAGTTGTACATCACAGACTTGCAGTTTCATGTGCAGTCATCTTTTTTTATTCTATGTTATGAAAATGCTTGTTTTATTTCATAAATTAAAATTTAAATAAATAAACAATATTTAAAAGAACGATAAGAACACGGCATCCACAAAAGGCTGACCTTTGATCCACTCTAACCATTTTGGACCCTAAATTGGAACATAAACCAGCACAGTAGTTAATATAACAAGGGACAGCCTCAGGATCTGAGAGGAAGAGATCTAGGATTATTGTTGTTGTTGTTTGTTCTCAAAGATGACCACGACATCAAGGACAGGGCTCCCTGCCCCTGTTGTCACACTTTAAAGCAGTGGTTCTCAACCTTCTTAATGTCGAGACCCTTTAGTACTCGTATGTGGACGTATCTGCATGTGGGCGACCCGCCTGGAGGCAGATAGAGGAGGGGTGTCTTGGTTCCTAAGACCATCAGAAATATGTGTTTTCCCATGGTCTTAGGCGACTCCTGTGACCCCTGTGAAAGGATAGTTCGACCCCCAAAGGGGTCGTGACCCACAGGTTGTGAACCACTGCTTTAAAGGGATTATAAATGGGTGATCTACTGCAGATGATCACAAAAGGCACTGGGGAGGATTAATTAGGGAAGATTGCCACAAGTATTCCTGCAAGAGAACTAATGACTCATAGAGCATCCCCCAGTCATCCAGTCAAGGTTCTTCACTACTATGAGACTTGTTACCTTTGGCCAATTGCCTAGAATGCAGTCCTCCAGACTGGCAAACGCTCTTTCTAAGGCAGCAGTTCTCATTCTGTGGGTTATGTTCAATTTGTAACAATGAAAATACATCCTGCATATCAGATATTTACATTATGATTCATAACAGTAGCAAAATTACAGTTATGAAGTAGCAACGAAAATTATTTTATGGTTGGGGGTCACCACAACATGAAGAATTGTATTAAAGGGTGGAAGCATTAGGAAGATTGAGAACCAAAGGATTTATCAGGCTGCTACAATTGTTTTGGAGAATGGACAAAAGATTAACTTAAAATTCCGTCTTTCCAGCTAAATGTTATATTTCCTTGGCAAACTTCCGCTTTGACAAATGATTCCTAGTATTACAAATTTTCCCTCAACTCTCCCTGTTATACTTTAGAGTTTTGATCCAAATGCTTGTTGTGCACAGTTAATTTTAAAAGGCAGAGACCTCTGTCCTGAGTTCTGCTCTGTATAAAAACCATCTAAGTGCCTAATTTCTTTGATGTGCTAGAGAATAAATCTTTTTTTTTTCTAGTGAGGGAAAATATCAGTAGAAAGGTTTCTTCTTTCTTAATCAAAGATGGTCATGTACATAGCAGAAAGTCTTTGATTGGTCAAAAGCTTGCCTTATTGAGGAGATAATTTGATTTGAGGCCAAGGGGAGAAATCTGATGTCCCAAGGTAATCCTCCTCAGGGAATTTCCATAGTGAGAAATTATCACCAAAGTGCTTGGAGGGTTCCTAAACAAAGTTGGCCCAGGGGCTAGAGTTCCTCCTGAATGGGGTTATTGTCATGATGAATCTGCCAGTAAGGGAAACTGAGGCACAAAAAGTCTGAGCATAATCTATTTGTTAGTAAGGCTAGTAATTGTCAGTAATAGAGGTCAATGGCCCCTCAAGGACCAGAAGACCCTCCCCTCCGATACATTTTTATGTATACATAAAAGCATACATTTTATATAAGATGTTATTTAATGTTATATAATGTATACATAAGAGCATACATTTTTATAGTCTGATTATATAAGTTCACTACATAACGTGAGCTGGTACCAACTAAACAAAAACTGTGATTGGTCCATAATTATGCTGACTTGCAAAAGAGGTATTCCAGAGTCCATGGTAACAGGGACACAGAGTTAGTCAACATCCCCGGAAAAGTCCCCAGACCTCCAGTGTTAGGAAAAACCCATGACCAGTGTGAATCATCCTCCACACATTTTCTTTATCTGCTTCAACAGGCAGATTAGCTCAAAGTTACATACGTAGTCTCTTATCAAGTATCATACTACCAAGGCATATACAAAATATTCCTCAATCTAAGTCTTTAGAAATTGATTACAATGTAGTCAATGACTATAGTAATCTACTGCTTGATAAATCCAAAGACCCCAGCTTCTGGGATAAGAATTCACTATTTGACAAAAACTGTTAGGAAAACTGGAAAATAGTATGGCAGAAACTAGGCATAGGCCAATATTTTACACCGTATACCAAAATAAAATCTAAATGGGTTCATAATTTAGATATAAAGGCTGATTCTATAAGCAAACTAGGAGAACAAGGAATAGTTTACCTATCAGATTCACGGAGAACAAAAGAATTTATGACTAAACAAGAGATAGAGAACATTGTGAAATGCAAAATAGATATTTTTTATTACATTAAATTGAGAAGTTTTTGTACAAACAAAGCCAATGTAACCAAGATTAGGGGGGATGCAGAAAACTGGGAAATAATTTTTATAACTAGTGTCCCCAGTAAAGCCCTCATTTCTAAAATATGTAGAGAACTGAGTCAAATTTATAAGAATAAGATAGGTGGCGTGTGAATAGAGCACTGGTCCTGGAGTCAGGAGGATCTGAGTTCAAATGTGGCCTTAGACACTTAACACTAGCCATGTGACCTTGGGTAAGTCACTTAACCCCAATACCCCTGCTTTCCCCCCTCCAAAAAGACAAAAAAACAAAAAAATTATAAGAATACCAGTCATTCCCCAATTGATAAATGGTCAAAAAACATGAATAGGCAGTTTTCAGATGAAGAAATTAATGCTATCTATAGTCATATGAAAAAATTCTCTAAATCACTGTTAATTAGAGAAATGCAAATCAAAACAACTCTTAGGTACCACATCACACCTGTCAGGTTGGCTAACATGACAAAACAGGAAAACTATAAATGCTGAAGAAGATGTGAGGAAATTGGAACACTAATGCATTGTTGGTAGAGTTGTGAACTGATCCAACCATTTTGGAGAGCAGTTTGTCCCAAAGAGCTAAAAATGTGCATACCCTTTGATCCAGCAATACTACTTCTAAGGTCATATTCCAAAGAGATCATACAAATGGGAAAAGAACCTACATGTACAAAAATATTTATAGCATCTCATTTTGTGGTGGTATAGAATTGGAAATTGAGGGGATACCCATCAATTGGGGAATGGCTTAACAAGTTGTAGTATGTGAATGTAATGGAATATTATTGTGCTATAAGAAATTATGGGGGAGGCTAGGTGGTGAAGTGAATAGAGCACTGACCCTAGAGTCAAGAGGACCTGAGTTCAAATCTGGCCTTAGACACTTAATTGATTACAATGGTTATTGCTGTGATTAATAAAACTCTTCATTACTAATCAATCAATAATCAATTGACATTAGGTTGCCAATTGATAGAATAGTCAGGAGATATTGGTATCATTATGGAATTGGGACAGAGTAAATCTCCTCAGGACTCCCCATTAAGCAAACTGGTAAAAGCTTGAGACCAGGGACACCACTCCTCTATCTGTCTCCAGGCAGGTCCACCCATGTGCAGATACGCCCACATACGAGTTTTAAAGGGTTCTGGCATTAGGAAGGTTGAGGACCACTGGTCTAGAGGCAAGAAGGGGCAGCAGTACTCCTGGACCAGGCTACCTTGGGGTTATTGTGAATCTCTCCCTGTACTCACACAAGCACTTATCCAAAACCTACATGGTGAGCATTCACCCCAGGGGTCGACCTTAATTCAATATGTAGATAATTTATTACTTGCCTCTCCTTCCCAAGGAGCCTGTGAGGAAAATACCATTTTCCTCCTGCACTGTCTTTATGAAAAGTGCCACTGAGTCATCCCTTTAAAGTTAGATTGCCCTTCCTACAGTGGATATGAATAGACCCTAGACCCAGCACTAGGGCTTTGACAAATGATGAGATCCAGGGTATCCTTCAAATGACAGTGCCAAAAACAAAATGCCAGGTACCTGCCCTATTGAGAACTGTGAGGTACCACCAGCCTTGGAGGCCAGCGCTGGGGGAAAGGAACTAGTGGCTTATTTATACATCTAAAGAGTCCTTCATACCTTCGGGAGCCTTGAAAGGAAACATCTAAACAAAGGAAGCAGGCAATGGCCTATCCACCCGATTACAATGAGCCTTTTTTCCTTTTTCATACATGAATGGAGAGGGGTTGCTTGAGGAGTCCTTACTCAGAGGTTGGGCCCCATCCTAGACCTCTTGGTTATTACTCATGCCCACTTGATCTGGTGGTACAAGGTGCTATGGAGTGCCCTTGGGCCCTCGAGGCCACCGCTGAGCTTATAAAAAGGACTGGACCCCTTGTCCTTGGTCGCTCACTGATTGTCTATATGCTGCATGGTATTGCTACCACTTTCCTCCAATCAAGGACTCGGGCCTTTTCCCACCAGCAGTGGGAAGTAAGCTTTTTTATGAAGTAAGCTTTTGCCTGACCCTAATCTCTCTATTCAGTCTGTAATGTCTTAAGTCCAGCCTCTCTCCTCCCTGAACCCCTGAAAGATGGGAAGGTGCCAGATGTCTGCCTTGAGGTAATTGAGGCCATGGAGAGCCCATTGCCTGACCTTACAGTTGTCTCTTTGGAGGAGCCCAATCCCAACGTTGTTCACAGAAGGTACCTCCTTTTATGGAAATGGGAAGCAAGGGACTGGGGCAAGTGGTTGTATCCCCCAAAGCTGCTGAGTAGGAGGCTACACTATTTAATAGACTTGGGGCACAGGGAGCCAAGTTGGTGACACTGCCCAGGGCATGTCAGCTGGCCAAGGGGTTCCAATTGAACATTTATACAGATTCCAAATACCCTTTGGGGTCTGTCATGCCACTGGCACCATGTGGAAGGAGTAGACTTTGTCACTGCAAACAGTAAGCTCATGACTCACTTACTGACCAACTCCTTCAAGCTATCTTACTCCCCAAGGTCATCTCTATGATGCATTGCCCAGTCCATACCAGATGGTGAACATTTTTGCGAGATGGTGTAACGTTAATGGAATATGAAGATCTTCCCCTTCCATTAATAGGCCTGTGTGACCACATGTGTTCAGTCACAGACGTCTTACTGCTTTGAACTCTGGCCCAGCTGTGATACATCCTGAGTCACAAAGAGCCCATTGGAGGAGGAGCTTGCTTAGGGAAGGCTTGCTTGCAGGAAGGCTTTCACACCTCTTGGTACTAAGCTAATTAGGCACTGAGTCACTAAGGGCTGTGATGCAAAAGTGTATATATACTGTAAGGTGAGATTTTGCTTTGGGGGTTCGCTTATGAGAAGGACTTTTGATTCTCTGGACAACACTCTGAGTAGCCATTTGTTTAGAGTCAACCCCCTCTGCCCACTACTCAGAGGTTTATGCTCTCCCGGTCTGGTAATGTATGTAGGTGGTTGTATTACTTTGTTCAGACAGTAGGAGCCTTGTCTGTTGAATCTCGGTGCTAATTTGTCTGCTTGTATTTTCTATTTATCTGTAATTAAAGTAAGATTGTTGACCCCTTTAAAAGTTGTCTTTCCTTTTGGAAAGCAAATCAAAGAACCTGCCCAAGCAGGCCATCCTGACTGTGCTAGAATGCTTGCCACTACAGATGGCAAATTGTTTGCAGATAAGGTGACCAAATGGGCTCTCTGTTGGGGTCCTAGGAAGCCACCAAATACTCTGTTTATGCTGTCTGCTAGTCCACCCACTAACTATTCTTCCTTTGACAATGGTGCATAAATTAATGTTTAGGTGACCAGACACAAAACCTTTCTACCCAACAGCCTTCTGGTCATGCCAGATGGACATTCAATTGGTCAGATAGAGAGAGAGAGAGAGAGAGAAATAAAAAAATAAATAAAGTTTGTGGGTTACAGATATGTTTTGGCCAAGACCAACTGAGCCGTTGCATAAAGGTCTTTTCAGCAACACATGCTAGAGGAAACATAAAAATAGCGAGGTCTAATCAATGACATAATCCCAAGATTTGGCCTGCCATGTGCTATTGACTATAATCAAGGGCCACACTTACTACAGGAATAACCAAGCAACTCTCCAAATGTTTTGGGATAACCTTCAACCTGTATACTCCTTATCTCCTACAATCATCAGGAGAAGTTGTGTCTAAATAGGGAAGTTAAGAAAGCACAGTTAAAATTACTGCAAGTACTTCCCCTTGTGCTGTTCCAACTTAGAAATTATAGTAGGCAGGACTGTGGATTGTCACTTTTAAAAATTCTGTTCAGTGAGCTACCTACTAATAATCAAGTGCTAGACCCTTGGTGCCTGAGCCTGGCCACAGGGAATGAAAGCCTGGTAAGATGTGTGATTTCCCTCTCTGCTTCTCTTTCACAGGTCTGGAAAGAAACAAAGGTAGATAGAGCAAATTTCGCTTTTGGAGAGCTAGGTGGCATAATAGACAAAGTGCTGGTCCTGGAGTCAGGAAGAAGTGAGTTCAAATTCAGCCTCAGACATGTACTAGCTGTGTGATCCTGGGCAAGTCACTTAATTTTGTTCGCCTCGGTTTCCTCATCTGTAAAATTAACTGGAGAAGAAAATGGCAAACCATTCTAATTTCTTTGCCAAGAAAATCCCAAATGGGGTCATTTGGAGTTTGGACATGATTGAACAAAAACAAGTGCTGTTTAAAATCTGCACCTGCTGCACCCCAGCTGCTTGCTGCCTTGGTGTGCTAATAAACTGCCTTTATCTTATTTCCTGAGTTTGCCTCATTGACCAGAGCAGGGCTCACACCAGAATTTTTCTTACTACAATCTTATTTCCTGCTATTGTCCCTTTATACTAGCTGCTTGTAAACTTACTAATGCTTACTGAAAAGGAGGGAGTGGTCAGGGGGACCACAACATGCTATTTTAACACAGGAGCAATAAATTTCCATCTGCAAACACAATCTTTGGACTGGACTGTCTTCACTAATTCACAGTAGTCTTGATAATCTAAACCTCCCAGGGAATCCCTTATTCTCCCAGTAATATCTTTTATAAAAGTAAAATCTAGTTAAAATCAGCCTCTAGGGAAGCCTTGATGGGAAAAGGTAAAAATTGTCTTTAAAAGGGCAACATGAGGAGCAGGGTTGAGGGAGAAGAGGGATTTCATTGGATTGTGGCATAGTCTTTTTAAAAATATATATATTTGATTTAGTATCATACATTTGGAATTTCAAGGGATCTTAGAAGTCATCAAGCTCATTCCACTCATTTTACAGAGGAGGAAACAGAGGCACAGAGCAGTGATGATGAGGAGGAGGAAGAGGATGATGTCGATGACGATGATAAAAACTAGTATAACAATAACTACCCCGGTCTCCACTGCCTGAAGGCCAAGTATGTTACATTTTACAACTCTCCCAGTCTCCTGTACCTTTAAGGAGGTTTGGGGCAGGGTTGTCTAGCCTCTGCCATTGATTCAAGTCCCTACTGATTTTATTTCTCCAAACATAGTGGTTCCTCATCCTAGGTCCATTTAACCACCCAACAATCAGATTACCTTTTACAACAGAATATTTACTTCTAAGTATAGTAAGAACAAATACACAAATATCCCCCCAAAAAAAGCGCCTGGCAGGGATGATACCCCAACTTAAACCACCTCAGTCTCAAGGGAGGGCAGTGGGATTCAATTCACAGTTTAACTCAGTTTTTATATAGCATAGCCACCAGGTTCCAAGTCCAAAATTAATCCTAGGCTTGTGCCCCAGCCTCTGACTTCTCAGGAATTCCCTTCAGGACTGGCAGCAACATTCAGCCTAGAATCCTGTCTCCACCTCACCTTGAGCTCCTGAATCCAGGAACTCTCCTGCCCGTGCCTCAACTTGAAAAGTGATGAGGTTAACCATGAAATGTTGAGGTATAGACCCCAAAATACCAACATGCTAGGTCCTGCCGAATGAATTCGACTCCTCGAGTCTTCTCTCAGCCAAAGAAAAGTAAAGATTATTACAGATTCACTTGTATTGGACACAGAGTACGTCTGTGCCAGAAAACCCTATGGCGCTCTCCCACACGTGGAGGCAAGAAAGGTTGTGGGAGGAGTCTAGGAGTGGTCTAGAAGAGGAGTTTGGGGAGGGTCTTCAGGAGTCAGATGAGGTCAGACTCCAGTAATGAGTTTGGGGAGAGTCTTCTGGAAGAGTTAATGAGGTCAGATTCCAGTAAATAAGTGAAGTTGCTGGAGGCTACCTGGAGAGCGAAGTCAGTGGTGGGCTAGGCCAGTTGAAGGGTGTAACAGTTGATTTGGGTAGGTTCAAGGGTGGGAAGTAGATGGACAATGGAGGGCCAGGCTAGTAAGAGTAAGAGATTTGGGCCTAGCTATAATGAAAGGCTTATGGCCTCTGCAAATGCCTCATCAATTGGGAAGATCCAATCAGAGTTCGAGGGGTTTTCCCAGAGCCTGTACCTCAAAGATTCAAGCAGAGCTCAAGGGGGTTTCCAGAGCCTGTGCATCATCAAAAGTGACAAAACAGTTTTTCTCCCTGACCCCTTACAAGGTAAAATTGGATTAATAAAATAATTTATATTTATTTTTTCTCCAAAAAACTCCAAACTGTTAAATTTCTTTTTGCTTATATGACATTCAAGTAGTTTGGGAAGTCAGTGGCTTTTGATAGAAAAAAAGATTTCCCCTCCTGATTTGTGGTTTACCTGAGAACGTTACAATAATACAAAAAAACCTTCATCCCAACATTCTGGGAATGGTTCTAAAATGAGGTTTTCTGTCACTCTACAGTCATCTGCCACCTTCAGGCATGATATGAGAGAAGACTTAGCTCTCCTTGGGACAAATTCTTCCTCTACAAGCTCAAAACTCCTTGTTACCTGTGGGTGACTAAATTCGCTTCAATCATTTTCATCACTCTGACTCCTTTGGGAATCTGATGTGGATGAGTGTTGAGGAACAAAGGTGTGAATATTGTCTACATCAAGCAAATTAATTATTTTACTGACCTCTTCATTTGCCTTTGGGGTTTCAGGTCTCCCCTTTTATAGGGTGGAGAATGTTTATTTCCTTTCCAAAAGGGAGGGCTTTCCCATTTACCTTTCAACATCTCAGTCTTTTAGCCTTTGCTCACCTTCAGCTTTTGGCTGAAGTCTCACTGGGATGGCCACCACTTACAGCAGTAGTCAGATAAACTGCCTTTTTTTTTTAATTAAAATTTTATTTATTTATTTTTAGTTTGCAACATTCATTTCCACAAGATTTTGAGTTACAATTTTTTCTCTCCCCGTCTTTCCCCTACTCCCACCCCAAAATAGCAAGCCTACTGAATACCCCTTCCCCTAATCTATTCTATCTAATATCCTCCCCCTTTACCCCCTCTAACTTTCTAGTAGGGCAAGATGGGTTTCTATACCCCAGTACCTGTATATCTTATTTCCCAGTTGCATGTAAAAAAAGCAATTTTCAAACATTTGTTTTTAAAACTTTGAGTTCCAGACTTTTTTTCCTTTCTTCCCCCCTCACCCACCCCCACTGAGAAGATAAGCAATTCAATATAGGTTGTACATGTGTAGTTACCCAAATCATTTCCATAGTAGTTATATTGTGGTAGACTAACTATATTTCCCTCCATCCTATCCCACCACCCACTTATTCTATTTTCTGCTTTGACCCTGTTTTTTTTTCAAAAATGTGTTTCTAATTACCCTCTTCCCCAATCTGCCCTCCCTTCTGTCCTCCCCCCTCTTATCCTAAACTGCCTTATTAGATAATGCCCTGGCAGAAGAAGAAAGCCGAGACCTCTCTGACAAGGGGAAGGTCATGTGCACACACTTATTTCCTGGTTTTGAGCTCGATAATGTGGCAGTGAGATATGTCTAGACCTAATGAATAATGGGTCAGAGCAATAATATATGAGACAATTTCTCTGTAATACAAGACCTTAGGCAAGATTTAAAGACCTTTGGAGCATTATACATTATATAAGATAAAGTTCTTACCACTTTAGTTTGAATCCTAAAATGGCCTAATGAATGTTGTCTATTATAAATAGCACCAATGGTACCCTGAGAGAGGACCATGTTTAACTGTACAAAGTAACTATGTTTGCATTTCCTCTAGATGGTATGCAGGAAGGAGCACCAGATTTGAAGCTAGAGAACCTGGATTCCAATCCCACCTGTGTTCATTATTACCTCTGTGACCTTAAAGAAATCATTTCATCTCTCTTGATCTATTTCCTCAACTGCAAAATTAGGGGATTGGAGACTTCTGACACACAGCTAGTAAGTGTTAAGTGTCTGAGGTTGGATTTGAACTCAGGTCCTCCTGACTCTAGGACTTGTGCTCTATACACTGCACCACCTAGCCGCCCTTCCTTCCTAGTTCTTGATTGAGGAGGCTACATACAAGTGCTACACACCAAGGTGGATGCTTTTCCCAGTTTTAATTTTTGTTTCCATTATTTTTTGGTGGGGAGGGAGGCAGGAGGGAGAAGGAAGGCAGGAGTAATTCTACACACTAGGTACATGGAGCCAGTAAGAGAAGACTGAATGTCATCTCTGTCCCAAAGCCCATTGGTGTGGGACTCTCTTCTCATTGGTGGAGATGAATACCCTGTCCTATATGAGGGGTGGGGTGAGAGAGAGCAGGAGAGTTCCAGCCTTCCTCAGTTTTCTTAAGACTTTCTTCAAGCTCCAAGTAGCTTTGGATGCTTTTGACTTCCAAGAGGAAAGATGGAAGAAGCCAACCCCACCTCAAGCTTTTGAAGGAAAACATTCAGGGAAGACATGAGAGCAGCTGGCAGTCGCCATCATGTCCCTATCCCCAGCTTGCTATGACAGGGACTTCAAGGAGTTTTCCCTTGGGTGAGATCTAGAGCTCTCTCTTGTTTGAGCTGTTACCTCAGCTTCTTCACTCAGTTGTCTGGTATATATTCTTCTGCATCCAGGACCATCTCCAGTCATCTTGATCTATAGCTCACCACTGGGCCCAGATGGCTCTGGAGGAGAAAGGGAGACTGGTGACTTTGCACAGGTCTCCCTCACTTAAATCCGATTCACTTGGACGTCATAGCATCGCCTCCCTGAAGTCGTGGTCCTCGTTGAGAATGAAGAGCAAACAACAACAGCAACAGCCGTTCCCCTGCGTACACCTTCTTTTGTTTCTCTTTTGCTATGATACGGGTAAACAGGCTTCCTTGGTATTTGCTATGTGTGTTCATGGGTAGGAAAAGGGATCAAGTTTTGGAAATATAGCTTGGGATCCTGCTTCTCTCCAACAATGGGAAAGATAGATTTAAAAAATAGCTTGAACCTGATCATATCCTCCTGATTAATAATATTTAAAGGAGCAAATAGATATAATACTAACCTGGCACACACACCCCCCCCAACAGAGTGGCCTTCAGCCCCAACTTCCTACTCCTTCTCTTGGCAGGAATGAGTCTCCCTTGGGGAAGAGTAGTTTGAGGGGAGAGAAGAGGCTAGAAATGTCTATTCTGCTTCTCTTGGAGTCACACAACAATACCTATGAGTGTGGGATGGGAGGAGGGATAGCTCCTTGCCACACAGGAAGCCTCCTCTAGACCTGGGCTTTCTCATTGCATACATTTTTCAGAATGCAATAAGCTGAAGGCATGTAACAGATAAACCAAGGACCACCGGGAAGATAAAGGGAGTAGAAGGAGGAGGAAGAACTGTGCACCAGAAAAGTGCAAAGTTTCCTAAAGATAGTTGATAGAGACAATGGCTATAGAAATGCCTGCAGCCAAGCCAGGAACTAGAAAACATTTGAAGACAACAGATGCAGAGACAGATTCAGAAGTTGCAGAAACAAAGGTAGAGTTGTCAGAAGAGGTGGTATTGGCCAAGAGCCAAAATAGGTGGCTGCAGGAAGACTCCAGCCCACTAAGACTTCTTTTGAATTTTCCCAATTGGTTTTTCTGAATTTTCCAGGAATGGAATCACTTAAGGGGGGAGGGAGCTACTCATGTGCTAGAGCCAACCAGTACTTGCTAAATTTTCATTTTGAACATTCACACCTCAGAAATCAGCAAAAGCTACAAATCTGGCTACTTTATGTTCTGTTGATTGCCTAGACATAAGAAAGTGAAGAGAAAATGTTGATATGTTGATAATGCAAGTAAACTTTTTTTTAAACTGGGAAAGCAGTTGTTAAACATTTACCGGCCCACCCCAGGGTCAGGGACGTGAGAAGTGGCACTCATCTGGAAGGTGTGCAATCCATATTTCCTAACTATATTTCCTAAAGAGATAGGAATATTAGCCTCTCCAATAATGTACTAGAAAAGCAATTTATGTTTGAATCTTGGTTGGCTGGAATGAATTGTTTGTGGGACTGGGAATGGAGCCTAAAAGCTCTGTGACATAGTGAAAATGAGTCAAATTATGGCATTTTTTCCAAGAAGAGAGCTGAGTTGGAGCAAGAATGAACATTTACATACTATGTGCAAGGAAATCTTCCAAGTACTGGGGATATAAAGACACAGATGAACCAGTTCTTTTTTTTTCAAGAATCTCCTATGTGTGAAAAGAGACAAGTTAACTTGTTGAGAATCTCGAGAACCGGCTGCCCAGAGCAGAGAGGTTGGGAGCCCCATCTGATACTGCAGTTTCACAAGCATGTATGTTGATGAATCAGCACCCTTATTTTGTTTGTAAATCACCTGCAATAAAAAGGAGCAGATCATTTCCTTTAAGAAGGGAAATTCATGGGTTATCCCACCCTCCCCATACTTGTTCTCTCTCCTACCTCCACTCTGTTCCTCATACACAGCACATAGACACACAAGTATTATGTAAGTGTCCCTATGGGCTTTGAGAGTTTCCATTTTATTCTGTATCCAATACGTTAGAAGAAGGCAACGTAACAAAATGCATTTGGAGTCAGGAGACATTGGGACCTATTTACAAGCTGTGTGATCTTGGGAAAATCATTGTTTTTCCTCTCTATGCCTCAGTTTCCTCATCTGTAAAATGAGAAAGTTGGCTGAGATACTCTTTAACGTCCTTTCGCACTCAGAGAGTCTATAGTTCTATTTTGTAATACTTTGTCTCTAATAATAATAACAGAAGCTAGTATTTACATAGCACTTTATGGTCTACAAAGCACTTGACATGTTGATTGTCACAGTAACCCTGTGGGGAAGGTACTACAATATCCCCAGCACTTAACAGTAAGTATTCCAGACAGAGGCTTTCCTGACTCCAAGTCCAGCACCTTAGCTAGTTAGGCTATGACAAAGTAGGCAAGGAAGTCAAAGACAGAAAGAAAGGAGCCCTATGTACCTAAACCTTCATAGGACTTCTTTTATGGTAGCAAAGAACTGGAAATAAAGTGGGTGTCCATCTGTCAGGAAATGTTCAAACTAATTATTCTGTATGAATACTATAGAATATTATCATGCTGTTAAGAAAAAATGAAGGGGCAGCTAGGTGGTGCAGTAAATAGAGCACCTGCTCTGGAGTCAGGAGGAACTGAGTTCAAATGTGACCTCAGACCCTTGACACATTTATTAGCTGTGTGACCTTGGGCAAGTCAATGAGCCCTAATTGCCTTGCGTTCTCCCCTCCAAAAAAAAATTAATATGAAGAATTAAGAGAAAGCTAGGAGACTTGTATGAACTGATGCAAAGTGAACTGAATAGAACAAAAAAAGATAATATACACAGTGATTTCAGCAATGTCAACACAAAGAAAATCAAATAACACCGATCTCATTACATGAAAATGAAAAGAAACAAAAGAAGGTATACTCAAAGGTTTGAAAACATAAAACTTCATTTTTTTGGTTTCCAGTTCATTCCTCATAATTTATTTACTTTTTGGTTTTTGGAGGGGGTTGGGAGGGCAGTTAGGGTTAAATGACTTGCCCAAGGTCACATGGCTAGTTTTGTGTTAAGTGTCTGAGGCCACATTTGAACTCGGGTCCTCCTGACTCCAGGGCCTGTGCTCTATTCACTGCACCACCTAGTCACTCCGATTCCTTCTGATTTGTTAAACCATTTACTTCATTGTTACAGTTTTCTGCTTATAATTATACCATTCTTTCCTTCTTTCTATTTTCCATTTTTCTGCCTTCCTTTCTTTTTTGAAATTTTCTTCCTTTTTCTCTTCCTTTCTTTTGTTGTTCTTTCATTTCTTTCTTATTTTCATTCTTTCCTTTCTCCCACACCTAAGAAGTTATTAAGTAGGGAATTCACCCTCTACCAATGTAGATTAGTAGTCTCTCCAATTTATAGTGAGTTACCTGTGGTACTAGAGAGTAAGTGATTTGTCCAAGGTCACACAGCCAGTAGGTGGTAAAGTGGGATCTGAACCCAGTTCATTCTGAGTCTGAGGCTCGATTTCTATCAAGTAGACTATTGAGGTTCAGGGTTTAGATTAGGGGTGCTTGAGACTCCCAAATACCAACACACTGGGTCCTAATGAATGAATTCATCTCATCTTCTCTCAGTCAAAGTAAAGCAAAGTTTATTAAAGCTTTGCCATAATGGGTAGACTCTTAAGGAGCCTAGGTATCTGTGAGGCTTGTACTGGACAAGTGTGCCAGAATAATCTGACACAGACTGAGTCCGTGCTAGATAATTCTCAGCACCTTCATGGAGGCAAGATGCATCTTATATACAGAAAGATTATGGGAGGGATCTAGGTGGTCTAGAGGAAGAGTTTGGGGAGGGTCTTGAGGAGTCTGAGGAGCATCTTGAGGGGACTGAGGTCAGATTCCAGTGATGAGATTAAGAGTGGGAAATAGCTGAAGGCTACCTGGAGATGAACAGACAACAGAGGACTAGCCTACTTTAAGGGTAACAGATTTGGGTATAGATATTTTGACAGGATCAAGGGTGAGAAGTAGCTGAACAATGGAGGACTAGGCTAGGTTAAGACTAACAAAGATTTGGGCCTAGTTGTAATGAAAGGCTTATGGCCCCAGGCAAATACCTCTTCAAGAGGGAAGATTCAATCAGAGTTCAAGGGGTTTCCCAGAGCCTGTGCCCCATCAATACCAATATTTCTTAAAGAATAAAATTACTGTTTTCATTGAGTAATTGAGAACAGCATTTCGCAGTACACATGGACATTTATTTGTAACAGAAAATACTGTATTTAAAAATACACATTCAAAAATGTTTTCAAATACAAAACCATGCCTTATTCAGCATGAGATTTCTTTCATTGTACATTTAAAGTAGCATTTAGTTGTCAGTTTATTACTGATCACAGCTCTCCACACATCAGTGCTCATCTTTAGTAGAGCAGTGGAAGAAAAAATGTCTTGGACCTCCTGGAATGTTAATTACTTAGATAGAGTCAATGTTTTTTGATGGTTTCATGGTTTCAAGCTTCAAAGAAAAAAGAGGAAATAGCACTCATGGGTTGTCCTGGGGGCAGAGGCGAGGAGAGAGACCAAGACAAGTCATCTAACCTTTTTGGGTCTTTCTCCTCTTTAAAATGAGGGGGTTAGATTAAATAGTTTCTGAGATTTCTTCCACCTCAATCTCTGATTCTGTGGAGAGCAAAACTGCCTTGTGGACAACTAAATCTTAAAACAGAATGAAACTAAAGGAAATCAAATAGTGATTTTTTATGAGGAAGACTAACATTTAATGCTCTTAAACTCTAACAAAGTTACTAAAGGATCATCACAACAACTAAAAATTGTAAGCATTTTCTTCTATACAAGGTCATGGAGATTCTTCTACTTCGAGAGACATAATACGTACACACATAAATATGTAATACAAGGAGATAAGTAATTGGAACAAAATACTCTAAAAATTTTGAAAAAAAAGAGACTACTTTTAACTAATGGGATTAAGGAAAACTGCACAGTGAAGGATTATTTGTCAGGGTTAACACTGATCAAGGGTCTTTAACTTTTGTGTCATAGTCTCCTTCAGCTCTGTGGTAAAGCCTGCAAAGCCTTTCTCAGAACCATGTTTTTAAATTCATCGAAGAATCTACATAGGATGACAAAGGAAACCAATTATATTAAAATAGTTATCAAAATATTTTTTAAAAACAGCCACAGATTACAGATTAAGAACCACTAAACTAGATGGTGTATCTAGCTCAAAGATTCCATGATTCCTCGTTCACTGGTTCATTAAGACTATTGTTAAATTCTGTCCCAATGCTAAGATCTCATTAACACATAATCTCTCATGAGCACCTCTAAGGCATAAAATGAGGTAAACTTATGTTTCTGTGCTTTGAGCAGAGACTTCACCATTAAGTAGGTTCAAATTCATGGTGAAGGCTAGCCCAGCAACACCAACCCCTACCCCTGGCCCCCAGGATTCCCTGGGTTACAGAAGCAAATAGGCACTAAAGAAGAACCTCAAGGAGGTATCATCCTCAAGTAATATCGGCCAAATAAGTCTGTAAAAGAGCCTGCTGTAGACAGGTGAGGAGGGTACTAGAATTTCTGGGCAGATATGGGAGTAATGGGGTCCTGCCCAAGCCTCCTATAGTCTGTCAGAAGCTGATTATATGTAAAAAAATCAGCATATAAAGTGTCCTGAGTCATACAAATGGTATACTCCCAGCTGTGACCAGATGTTCTCTTTATGTTTTAATTATATGTGTGTGTGTTTATGTGAATACAAAGGCAAGTCAACAAGCATTACTAAGTGCTTTCTACGTGACAGGTATGGTACCAAGCATGTACTGGTTTTGACATAAGAGGATCTGGGTTCAAATACTGACTGAACTAGTCAATAATTAAGTTCACTTTCCTGGGCCTCAGTTTCCCCATCGATAAAATGAAGAAGTTGGACAAGATGAGTTTTCAGGTCCTTTCTACTTTAAAATCCTAAAAGCTGGTGTCATTGTATATGGGAAAGGAGGACGTTGAGCTTTTTTTTTTGTTATTTTTTTTTTAATATTGGAGGCAATCAGGGTTAAGTGACTTGCCCAGAGTCACACAGCTAATAAATGTCTGAGACTGGATTTGAACTCAGAGCTTCCTAACTTTATCCAGTGTGTCACCTAGCTGCCCCTACTTTGATTTAGAATTTTATTTTTCCCCAGTTACATGTAAAAACAATTTTTAACATTCATTTAAAAAACTTTTTTAAAACTTAAAACAAATATTTTTAAAACTTTGAGTTCCAAATTCTCTCCCTCCCTCCCCACCTCCCCTTATTAATTTGATATAAGTTATACATGTGTAGGCATGCAAAATGTTTACATAATAGTCAGGACATTGAGCTTCTGAGGTTAATCCATATGTCTGCCTGCTCTCATGAATGTCTGAAAGATATAAATGTGGATGCAGAAACTCTTAGGGTCCCAGAAGAAAACAATTCCATGGTGACTGCATTTCTAGCAATGATTAACTAAAATAAACTTGTGTAAAACCATTATGGAGCTCCAGGTTATACATGAAGTTCTACAAAGGCTTTGCTTTTGTTTTTTTGTTATGTTTTTGGACTGAACTGTGATTTTATTAGTATAGGGAACTCCCAGCAAGGAACTTCTCTCAGTATAGATTCGTCTTTCTTGAAAATTATAATCTTAGGGGCAGCTAGGTGGTGCAGTGAATAGAGCACCGGCTGTGGGGGAGGAGGACCTGAGTTCAAATCCAGCCTCAGACACTTACCACTTACTGTGTGACCTTGGACAAGTCACTTAACCTCAATTGCCCTACCTTGCCCCCTCTAAAAAGACAAAAAAAAATTAAGAAAATTATAATCTTAGATAGTTGTTGCCTACGGCCCTGAGAGGCTGAGAGACTTGTCTAAGCTAGTATGTAACAGAGGCAGGGAACTAAATCCCAGGTCTCCCATCTTTGAGACCGGATGTCTATCTACTATTCCCTTATCTCTCCTACTAAATATTTTAAAAAACAAAATTGTATCAATAATTTTTATTTTTACACCACCTACATTTCCCAATATTTCCTCTTGTCCTTTCCCAGTAAACCATCCTTTGTAGCAAAAATATAAAAGAGAGTAAAAATTTTTTGGCAAAACTAACCAACATGTTGAAGATGCTGACAGTTGGAGTATCTCACCCAGAGTCTCCCACCTCTACAAAGAAGTAGGATGTGGTAGGAGCAATGTTACCTTAACAATCCCCAGGTCATAGGGGTTAGGCTTGCTTTTCTTGGGACCTCACCCAATGAAAGTTAGACTAGTTTTTCCTTAAAAGGTATTGAAATGACCACTAAGATTTAAACATAAGAGGACAAAAGAAACTTTCCTATATGGAGTCTGGTAAACAATACAGCCATTCCAGATCCATATGCTGTCTCCTTGTAGAGTATCCTTTAAGTAAACCTCTTTTATATCCTACAAGTGCTTCATTTCATTCCAATATCAAACCTAAATTACCAGAGGACTGTCCTGAGTCAGGCCAGGCCTATCAGAGAGGGGAGGCGGCCTCCGATATCTTTTTCTTGGCACCAGGCTTGGCCATCATAATTTTGCAGAACACATTCTCAGTCTTGTTATTGTTCTTTCCATCTATACTCACTTTGTACATTGTTTGCCTAGTTCTGCTCAATTCCTCTTGAACCAGATCCTACGTCTTCCCATGCTTCTCTGTTTTCATCAAAATCCTCATTTTTTATTCTCCTGTCAAATGTAAAACTCTAACTCCCAGTGTTTTTTTGCTGTAGTGAATATTAATTATACACTGCTGGAAATCAGCTGAGGATGTCAAGGCTCAGAGTTGTGGGCTGCTCCTTTTCCTGGGGAAGTTGTCCAGAAATTGGCAGTGAGGAGCAGATTAGGAAAATTGTTTTCCAAATGCGTCAGAATGAATGCTATTATTGCTTACTAGGACTCTTTGGAGGGGCTGGAAACACACTACTTTGTGAGGCAATCTTTTCTATTTTAGGTTATACTAAGTTTTAGAGTTTCCTTATGTCTTTTTCCAGTTAAAAGGCAGAATTCTTATAAGGCCAGCAATTACCAGCTGAGGAGCACCCTTCCCCAACCAACCAGCCTCACTAATATAGTAGAACTTAGAAAAGTCAGCCTTTCACATAAGCCTAATATAATAATAGTAGCTGGCATTTATTAATTGTTCAGCCAGTGTTGAATAGTGGTTAGAGAGCTTCAGAGTTAGGAAGGTTGGGGTTAAATTCCACATATCAGACTATATGCTTCTTAGCATCTTTCTAATCATTTCCCTGAGCAAGTTATTTAATCTTTCAGGGCCTGAACCAACTCCAAAAAGTTACAGAGAAACTCCTGGTCCACATTAGTGGAGGGACTGTCCTTACCTGGGAGTTCTTTATATCAATGACAGTACATGTCAGGTCCTTCTCTTTCTCATTTGGTCCTTTCTGTAAAGCAGGTGATATTATCACCATTTTACAGATGTAATGACTGAGGTTTACAAGGGTTAAGTGGCTAATCTGTGGCCATATAGCTAGTAAGTGTCAAAGGCTGTACTGGAATCTAGGTCTCAGTTAACTCCAAGGCTAATGCTCTATCATATTTATAATACTATGACTCAAACATAACAGAACTATTCCCATCTCAACCAATGATGCATCCCTAGCCATTCAGAGGATTTCAGTAATAACACGGAGGCTGTCTTTCCACCAAGAAAGAAAGTGCAGTAGCAACTCAGTGTCACAGATTTCTCTCTCAGTAGAACTGGAAAAGAGAAGACTGCCATCCTCAAGTATCTGAAAAGTTCTCATACCCTTATGGAAAAGAGATTAGATATAAGTCATGCCGATCCAGAGAAATGAATTAATGCCACTGGGTGGTGGCATTAATTTAGTTCACTACAAGACAGAACTTCCTACCAATCAGAATTATCCAAAAAGAGAATAAGATGCATCACAAATTAATGAGGCTCTGACAATCACTTCAAGTAGAGGCTCGGTGAACTCTTGAGTTACTTCCTTTGAGACTGTATCATTCTGAAGGAAAAAAGCCATTCTCTTCTGATGGTGGAGGAGGGTCAAGTGGCACTGGGAATATAACTTTTTTCCGTAGGGTAAAAGCAGGCTGGGGCATCTGTTTTATTTTTCCCTCTGGATCAGCTAGTTCGCTCACGACATTATTGACTGCTGTCAGGATGGTAAGGATGTCTTCTTGTCTGCAGCCAGAAAAGGGTAGGAAAGCGTTAGTGAGAAAGCAGAGAACACATACGAGGTCTTCCAAAGGAAAAGCATTGTATTGTAATGGAAAGACTGATGGACCCTGAGTCAGGTGAGACCCAGGTTCCAATCTTGACTGTGACACTACGTGAATCTGAGCAAGTCACTTAAATGAGGCTCAATTCTATCTATAAAATGGAGACACACAATGTCCAAATTACAGAGTTGTCGTAAGGCTCAAGTGGGGTTTTACATACATACATATATGTATATACATATATACATACACATATACATACATACATACATACGCATATACTCAAGCAAGAATACATCATCAGCACTACATATATATATCAGAGAATCATCATCTAAATAAAGACGCAGAGTTAAAACCTTGCAAAAGGATGAGTTATCCAAGGAAGAGAATAGAGAGTGGCACCGAGGTGAGAGCCTTGGGGATACCTATATAGAGGGGGAGAAGGCAGCAGAAAAACGACCTGTGAGAAATACAGAGAAAGATGAGTCAGATAGGCAGGAGAACCAGGAGCATGTAGAGTCTGTTAGGGAATCCAAGGCAGGAATGATTATTGAGGCAATAGTGGCATGTGTTACAGAGAAATCAAGAAAAGTCATAGATGTGAAAAAATAATTGGATCTGGCTATTAGAAGACCCCTGGTAACCTCTGAAAGCACAGTTTCAGTAGAGTAGTCTGACAGAAATCATATTCTTAGAGTATGATACTATGGATAGGATTATACCCATTTTATAGATCTGGAAAGTGATACACCCAGAAGTTGGATCTTGATCAAGACCATATATAATTTGACAGGAACAGAATCCTGGTCTCTCAACTCCATTTCATCCAGAGTTCTTTGTAGTGCCACTAGTATCTCTATTGTTTCGTAACTCAAATTTAGCTTTTTACAGTGATGCTTGTTTAGCGAAGGTTGCTTATTATTCTGTTCCTGGTCACAGACAGGAATGAATATTCTCATGTATCATTCTAAGTGAAAGTAGTATGCTCTATAAACTTTCTATCAATCATTCAAACAGTAAGCGTTAATTAATTGCCTATTATGTTCCCAGGCACTGTGCTGGGTACCAGGACTACAAAGATAACCTAAAACAGTCACCACTGCAAAGATCTTCCATTCTCTAACAGAGAATCAACACATATCAGGCTGTGGAGGCCAGCACAAGAGCTCTTTGGGCTAGGCCAGGAAGGCTTGACCTTTTTTGCACCATGTATTCCTTCAGCAAACTGGTAAAACCTGTGGACTCCCTCTCACAATAATGTTTTGTTGCCTACATTCACAATTGAAGGAAAAAATACATTTCAATTAGAAGCTGGAGAAAATAAAGATATAATTTTTCCCCATCCACAAAACTCCTGAGAAGAACCCTCCAGCTAGTTGGTCACAGGAATTATGAGTAATAATAATAATAACATATTTCTATAGCCCTTTAAGGTTGGCAAAGAACTTGATAAATATTATTTCATGTTATCCTCACAACAACTCTATAGAATTAGATGCTATCATTATCCCCATTTTACAGATAATAAACTGAGGCAGGAGGAGATTGAGTGACTTATCCGGGTTCACCCTGGGTAATAAATGCCCGAGGCAGGATTTGATTTCATGTCCAGCACTCTATCCACTGTGTCTCCTACTTGCCTCTACAGCAGTGGTTCTCAACCTTCCTAATGCTGCGACCCTTTAATACAGTTCCTCATGTTGTGGTGACCCCCAACCATAAAATTATTTCCGTTGCTACTTCATAACTGTAATTTTGCTGCTGTTATGAATCGTAATGTAAATATCTGATATGCAGGATGTATTTTCATGGTTACAAATTGAACACAACCCACAGGTTGAGAAGCGCTGCTCTAGAGCTAGAGCATAGGGCAGTAGATTGTCGTACCTTTCCAACAGCAATGGCAATACTGATTTGATTATTGATCTAGTGGATGTTTATTGATGGATAATCAATAAATTACCCATCATCTCTAGGGGTTACCCATTATTCTCAACCCAGAACAACGACTAAGATCATCAGGCAAACCAGAGAGAGTACCTTGGTACCAAGTGTTTCAGTTGATAGCAGAGGGCTTGAATATACCAGGAACCTTTTATTCTATTTCGAATGGCACAACAGCCATCCACGGTGGCCATCCCAAGGAGGAAATCTGCTTCCTTTGGAATGCACCTCGGACGGGCCTTCCTGGGGGCAGGAAGTGACACTCTGGCATTCCTAGCATCTGCTTCAAGAGGCACACCTTCTTGTATATCCTCGCCCTGACAGGCTTGGAAGAAAAAGAGCTTGGGTTTGTTTTTCAGGCCTGGGCACTGGTGGGCCATGAAGTGGGATGTAAGGTCAAGGATGGCCATGCTCTTTTCATCCGAGCAGAGCACAGAACCAGACTTGCCATGGGTGAGGACAAAGCACACAAAGCAGTCGCTGTCTTGGTGCTCTGGGTTGGTTCTACACAGGGTCAGAATCTGTTCCATTTTTTCTTTCGTTGTGTTTTCATGGGTTGTCACTGTGAATCCAAGCCACTCGAAAACACTTGTCAGTTCAGCTGTTAAAAGATTTTCAACAAAATTCCAGAATGAATCCCCCCGAAGCATGGAATTTTCGCTCTTATATGTAGCTACAGAATCCCTACTCCCACCCAAGGTGATGGGTAAAACACTGGGCTCAGAGTCAGGAAGATGCTAATGCTAATAATAATTTATATAGTGGCCACTTTGTGGCAAGCCCTGTGCTGAGTACTTTACAGATATTATCTCATCCAGTCCTCATTATCAACCCTGTGAGACAGATGCTGTTATCATTAGCCACATTTTAGAAGCTGACGAAAACAGAGGTTAAGTGACTTACCCAGGGTCATACAGCTTGTAAGTATCTGAGGCCCAACTTGAACTCAGGTCTTCCTGATTCCAGACCCAGCACTCTACCCACTGCTCCACCGCTAACTGCCTCAGAGTCCTTAGAGTTAGAAAGACCTAGATTCAAACCACAGTCCTGGCGCTTTATTAACCTTGTGCTGCTAGGCCTCTGAAGCAATTGCCAAGGACTTACACAGACCTAGAGAGGGCTGGTGATCTCTGTTGATGGTGGAAATTCCTTGTTGTTATAGAAGTCTTACCTCATGTATCGATACACTCATGCTTCTTACACGCTTCAGCATTTTGTCATGTGTGACCTACCAGCAATATCTCATTAAGGGGGAAAAAAAGAAAAATTTCCTAGCCTTTATTGTGTTGTGCGTTTGTGTCACCTCTGTGACCCCATGGACTTTTTCCATGTGGTTCTCTTGGCAAAGATACTGGAATGGTTTGCCATTTCCTTCTCCAGCTCAATTTACAGATGAGGAAACTGAAGCAAATCAAGGGTTAAGTGACTTGCCCAGGGTCACACAGCTAGTAAGTGTCTGAGGCTGGATTTGAACTCAGGTCTTCCTGACTCCAGGTCCAGATTCTATCTACTACACAACCCTTTCCTTTATACTGCCATACTAACATTTCATAGATTAGAGCTATAAAGAATTTTTGAAGCCATCTAGTCTATTTACAGATGAGGAAAAAGAAACCCAGAAGATTCAGTGATTTTCTCAAGGTCACATTTAACTGAAAACCTTTGGGAGGCATCATGGTATAGTGCTGAAAAAGTGTCAGACTTGGAGTAAGAAGAACTAGGTTCCAATCTTGCCTCAGATACTCAATGAGTCATGATCATGAGGAAGCCACCTTCAATTTACCAAGCCTCAGTTTCCAGCTCTGTAAAACAGAGATGAGAGTTCTTGTCTCATAAAAGGTTATTATTACAAAATACAGAAAGAAAATGTAGAACTCAGAAGGTAATCTCCTTGAGAACAAGGATGGTTTTGATTTTTTAAAATTCCGTATCCCTTGCTTTTCACAGTGCCTGGCATATAGCAAACCTGTATGCTGAATGGAATTATTGAAATTAAACAAACAATACCCTTTTCAAAATCCATTGGCTTCCATTCGATCAACACCACCCAAATTCCTTACCTACATCTTTATCACTTCCTTCCCTAAAGCTCCTGGTCTGAAATTTAGAGTTGTTGAAAATGATGCAGTGACCTCTGTGTCTATGATCCATCATATATCGTATTTCTTCCTTGGGAAAAAGAAACAAAACAAAGCATTACAGAAATCCACGTTCCCATTAAAAGTACCACAGTGTAGTTCCTAAACACCTACCCCTGTGGTTTAGGCACCTTTGTGGAGAAGGGTAAACTGGGGCAAGAGAGGAAGAGGGCAGCAGTTCCCCACTGCAATTTTATTTTATTTTGTTTTTTGGAGGGGGGAAGGCAGGGCAATTGGGGTTAAGTGATTTGCCCAACATCACACAGCTAGTAAGTGTTAAGTGTCTGAGGTCAGATTTGACTCAAGTCCTCCTGACTCCAGGGCTGGTGCTCTATTCACTGTGCCACCTAGCCAATCTTCCCATTGCAATTTTTATAGTTTCCCTCCTTAGCCCAAGCCTCTGTCCAAATGCATGGCTCTTATGTTTCTAAGACCTAATGAGGATGGCCAGAGATTAAGACAGCTCTTTAAAGTCTATCTTAATGGCAAATAATTACCAGGTCATATATCAGTGATTCTAAAGTACCTCAGGATAAGGTTTTTAACCAGGGTTCTGTGAACTTCATTTGTTGGTTTTTAAACATTTTGAACACCGCATTTCAATGTAAATAGTTTCCTTTGTAATTCTATGCATTTTGTTTTAGTCACTGAAAAATATTATTCTGAGAAGGGATCCACAGGTTCCACTAGACTGTCAAAAGGGTCCATGGCACAAACAAGATTAAGAACCACGGCCTTGAGACCTAGAACCCTGATTGATAAGAATTCAGTTTTACTAAATGTCACTTCTACTTTCTCTTTGCAATTTCAAATTTTACAGGGCGCTTCTTTCCCTCTTCTGTACTTGAAAAGTTCTACTATTTCATCTGTGGGCACTACCTCTCTTGGTCAAAGTAATGGGGTCCCTTGACCCACCCAGGACTAGGGCATTACATGCATCAAAAAAAAAAAAACCTGAAGAAATGTAATCCTCAGTTCAAAATCGGAGTGTATGAATAGTTCAGATAGCTGGAGGAATTCTTTATAAATGTAATGGTGGTCTGAGCATTTGCAAAGTGCCTCAGATGGAAGAGGCTAGGAAGTCTGACTCCCAAAGGATCATGATGACACACAGCTTGACCTTATGTCCTCATCCAGCCCTACAATGGAGAGACAGAAAAGGTCCTATCTTTTCCTCAAAGAGGGAAAGGTCCCGTGTACATCCAAATATTTGTAGCAACATTTTTGGGGGGGGTAGTAAAGGATTAAAATAAAATAAGTGCTCTCTGCCTGGAGAAGAGCTAAACAATTGGTGGTATACAAGTATAATGGAATATTATTGTGCTGTAAAAAACAATGAAATGAAGAATTCAGGCAAATTTGGAAGACTTCTAAGAACTGATTCAGAGTGAAGTAAACAGAACCAGGAGAACAATACACATAAAAACCACAATGTAAGAGAAAACATTGAAAGACATAGGAACTCTGATCAACGCCATAACTGGCATGCCTCCCTCCTCTCAACAGCTAAGTAGCAAACTATAGAGGTAGAATGAAGAATATATCCATATAGGGCTGCTAGGTAGCACAATGGATAGAGTGTCAGGCCTGGATTCTGTGAGTTCAAATGCGTCCTCAAATACTTACTAGCTGTGTGACCCTGGCCAAGTCACATATCCCTGTTTGCCTCAGTTTCCTCATCTGTAAAGTGAACTAGAGAAGGAAATGGCAAACTACTCCAGTAAGTATGCCAAGAAAACTCCAAATGAGGTCACAGAGTTGGACATGATTGAAAAACAACTAAACAACAACATACATGACCAACGTGTTGACTCATTTTGCTTAACTGACCTTCTTTTGTTACAAGGGAGGATTCTGCTGGAGGAACAGAGGCTAAGGAGAATCATTTGGAATTGTCAGAAGTGATTTTCTTTTTAAAGAAGCATCAAAAAAACTTTTTTTTTAAAACTAGACTGTTAATTTCATAAGATTCAAGAGATCCCTCTACCAATGCAGATAGGCGCCTGTTCTGCAATTTTTCTGTAACCCCCTGTTTCTCTAATAAGTGATACTTGCCAGTAATTCCTCTTCCTCTAGAAAGTAGGGCTCTAGAATCCTCTTTTCTCCTGACTCCAGGGCCAGTGCTCTATTCACTGTGCCACCTAGTCTCCCCGAATCCTCTTTTCTCTATGGGAAGGTAGAGCTACCCCATTTCTTACTAGAAAAGCAGATGCCCAAACCCTCAAGCTTGGGTTTACCAGAGAAGCAAACCATCAGTTAGTGCTATAACTCAGAAATCCCCCTCTCCTCTAGAAGAAGCTGGGATCTGGGAACTCCCATTCCTTGACCACATTTCTCTGTGATTAGAATCATGTGGTGCTGCAACGTTTATTAACTACTGTTTCTCCAAGGAAGTGACTCACTCCCCTAGATCCATAAAATTCAGAATGCACAAATGGATTGAATTAAAGTGGGCATATATATAGATCACTACAGTAGAAGTATAATATAGCATATATAAT